>JAVGWX010000022.1:13479886-14064886 GCA_036924085.1 Ariolimax columbianus
TACGTGAGTATGTTGCCGAAATGGTGTACATCTTTAAAACCAAATACGTGAGTATGTTACCGAAATGGTGTACATCTTTAAAACCAAATACGTGAGTATGTTACCGAAATGGTGTACATCTTTAAAACCAAATACGTGAGTATGTTGCCGAAATGGTGTACATCTTTAAAACCAAATACGTGAGTATGTTACCGAAATGGTGTACATCTTTAAAACCAAATACGTGAGTATGTTGCCGAAATGTGGTACATCTTTAAAACAGGAATGAAATACATGCATAGGAAACTAAAGCGTTGCATTTGTTACCGGGACGCACCAGTCGACTCAGCTGTAAATGGCACATGGCTTACCGCCAGAGGAGGAAAGACAGAGAAGGAAAGAGGTGCATACCTCACCTGAAAATCAAGATGTGGTCTCGTATAATATAGTCTTTAATAATTCATCATCTACAGCTTATTGAAGTCAATACAGCCTCTACAGACTGATTACGGAAAACAGCATCGAAAAATGGAAGCGGTTCCGATGGATCGAACTGCGCGGGGAACATGCGCCCGAATACCACTTACCTTAGGGAACATGGAAGTCACTAAACAGACTCCGAACTGGTATATACCGATTCATGAAGGACTTACAAAGGCGAGGATACAGGGATGACGAATATGTGACTGTAGAAGAGCCCAAGACCCAGACTACCTGATGATCTGCCAAAGCCTACTGGAAAGATGTAGGTTTACTCTTCTTGTGCTCCCTAACAACAGACGTTTAGTGGCGGTTTGTTGTAGCTTTTTTGACATCCTAAGAGTGCCGATGAAGGTGAACAGTGTTCCTCTAGGCGGTTGTGCTTTGCTTGGCTTCACCTACGTGCTGTTCACTACTACTGGAATCCCTCACCTCGTTAGCCAGGCTGCATGAAAACAGCCCGTTTCCAGGAAGGGCTACGGGGAAGCCGAGATAAGGGTCCTGGTCAGTATATTTTTCTTAGCATTGACTAACATGTCTGATCAGTTTATTTTGCATGACCCGACGTTAGTCTGGAAATATACAATTCCGATGACACGTTGAGAGGTAATGATAAGGTAATCTGGGTAGCTGAACATTGGCAATATGATGTTTTTTGTGGTGTCCAGGACAGGGAAAGTAAGTCGCGGTGTCCAGGATAGGGGAAGTAAGTCGCGGTGTCCAGGATAGGGGAAGTAAGTCGCGGTGTCCAGGATAGGGGAAGCAAGTCGCGGTGTCCAGGATAGGGGAAGGAGGTCGTAGTGCCAGGACAGGGAAAGTAAGTCGCGGTGTCCAGGACAGGGGAAGTAAATCGTAGTGCCAGGACATGGGGAAATAAGTCGTAGTGCCAGGACATGGGGAAGTAAGTCGTGGTGCCCAGGACATGGGAAGTAACACGTTATCCCTAACTGTCTGATCAGTATGTTGTACCTGACCCAAACTAACATGTCTGATCAGTTTGTTGTGCCTGACCCTGCCTAACATGTCTGATCAGTTTGCTGTGCCTGACCCAGACTAACATGTCTGATCAGTATGTTGTGCCTGACCTTGACTAACATGTCTGATCAGTATGTTGTGCCTGACCTTGACTAACATGTCTGATCAGTTTGTTGTGCCAGACGTTAGTCTTCCGTCCCTCATGGTAATGTGAAACATACTAAGTCAATCCTGTATCACCCCCACCCCCACACTCACACCCCTCTCGTTCACGACGCTTTCCTTGAAACTAAATATTTCACAACAGCTGCCAAAAGAAGTGGCGATCGACTCTGCGAAACCGACAGTAGCCAACTTACTGAGGACCACGCATTACACTGCATCCAGAAGGGCACAGTCTCAGATATAAATTAGGATGTATGAAGAGCAACTGTAACAGGCCACGAAAGACACGTCAACAAGAGTTTAATAAACTCCAGGCTTCTGACTTCCAGAAGTACAATCAACACGGAGGAATTCAATGAGACACGCACAATTAATTCAAATGTCCCTGCATACAAAAATGGTTCAGAACAGATTAGGTCAAAATTAATTATGGCTCCATGACGATATACTGATCACTTTAATATACATCTCTCATTGCATTTCAATTATGTTCAGTTCAAGTGTCATCTCTAAATCGAAGTTCGACTGAAATGGATCTCCAACGAAGCCTGTCTTGGTACAGTGTGCCAGGTTTTCCCCTGTACATCTAATGATATCATCATCCCACTAGGTTGTGTTGCTTACTTCCGGTACGTTTGCTCTCCATCTTTCAATCCAATATTGTTTTTCAGCAACGAGTGACGTGTTTTAATCAGATCGAAATTGTCCAGTTACTTTTGGATAAAATGTATTCTGTGCAGAATGTGCGCAATATCCGTCGCCATTCTAAATGTTATTACAGCCTTCTAGGTAACTGCAACCTGAGAGAGACTTAGCGGGAGAGAGAGAGAGAGAGAGAGAGAGAGAGAGAGTACGAAAGAAATCTGAGATAGAGCTAAATATAAAAATATTTTATATATATATATATATATATATATATATATATATATATAAATATATATATTTCGAGAAACCCAGAGAGTGAGAGAGAGGGAGAGAGAGAGGGAGGGAGAGAGAGAAAAAAGAATGACGAATTTATGCACTTGCCCCCAGCAATATGTTCCCCTGGCCTATGAAACTAAAGAAGAAAACAATACGCTGGAGACAAGGGGAGACAACCCATGAAAGCGCCAAATATAACCATTGTGACCGGTTCTAATTTACTTCCCTTGATCAGGGCCAAGAATTGAATAAAGCAGAGGTTCTAAAACGTATAAGATCCGCGGGTCACTTTCAAACTGCAAACATTCCTTTATCCCACAAATCAACAACAGTACTTTGGGGAAACAAAGCAAGCAAAACCTACTGATGAAAAGCGTTAACTTAAATTTTGTTTCTTTATTTCTTCCATGTACTAAGAATTCATTTAGAACAGAAGTAGTTATAACACATCTGATGTTGACGGGCCACTTTCAAGTTGGCAACATTTGTCATGCCAGAAGATTAATAAATGTTATGAATGTCGTCATGGTCAACGAAAAACGCGTGTGTATGTGGCTAGCAAACTCATTATGTAAAAATATCTTCTGCAAAGACCGAAAAATTAAAAACGGTTCGCAAGTTATTTGATTCAAGACTCTTGTAAAAATTGCCAGATGCAAGGCACGATTGAACAAGAACAAGATTAAGACACTAGGGTGGTATTCCGAGCAAGTTGATAAATATAACAAATATTGCCAGGTTTCACTTATAACCCAGGACGATGAGTCTATTATAGCGGTGGTTCTTAAGTTTATTTTGTTCAACGACCATTTTCAAATATCAAATTATTGCCATACCACATGCAATAAGAGCAATAATATGAGAGACGTGCCATGGATGTTCTGCGGCAAAGTCATCAAATATAACTACTGAGGTGAGTTTGAGGTGAAAAGGGATACAGTGGAATATTGATTTCTTAGCCCTCGGACGTAAGGGACTTACATAAAAAATTGACTAGGACAAGTAAGGGACTTACATAAGGGATTTACGTCAAAGGGCCACGAAGTCAATATACAACTGTATGCTTTTTAGTGTCAGCAAATTTGGACATTTTTTATAAAACATTACAACACACTACTCTGACCCTCGCCTGAATACACAATTGAAAGTTAAGAAAATTTACCAAGCTCACAAATTTAGGTCTACGTTGAAATAAAAAAATATCAGTTAATCAATCAATCAATCAATAAATCAATCAATCAATCAATCATTCAATCAATCAATCAATCAATTAATCAATCTTCTTCTTCTTCAACCTGTTTGGTATTCGATTTCACAACGATGATATGACGTTGTGTCGAAGATTACAGCGCCTTTCTGTCGGATACATCCTGTTTCAGCTCTGCATTTTTTTACCCGATTGGATTTCCATCGTCGATTCCTATCCCCTCAGTCAAGCTGCATGTGTGTAGTCTGTTTCAAGAGACGTCACTTGGAGTAGAATTTTCTTCAAAACCGAACATACTGGCTACACCAAAAACGATGCTTATTACCAGTTGAACAGAAGAGAGCAGGTCGTGGTCTTCAGATTTCGCACTGGCCACAATAGACTGAGGTACCACCTATTCAACAAATTGAAGATAGGTGGCACCGACGAATGCCCGTGTGGTACCGGCAAAATGACCGCTTAGCATTTGCTGCAAAACTGCCCGACATACGAGGATCAGAGAGAGCAGATGTGGCCATCACCAGTGGCAACACTAGACAAGCTCTATGGCAGTGTCGACAGCCTCAGGATGACCGCTGCTTTTTTCGAAAAAATAATGGTTACTGTCTGACTGCGTACGATGAAGAAGGAGAATTTTCTTCAGACGTGTTTCATTGCCTCTGATACAAGTACCCATCTATGATTGTCAGCTCATTCACCGTTTAAGATCTATTCAAACTAATCCACTACTTCTGAGCCCAGGACTTCAATAACTATGCGCAAGGCTGTCTTGTCTCATGGTCGTTGGTTTCAATTCTCTCCAAGTATTTGTTTTTATTTTTTGCATCAATCTCCTTTTTATCTTCAGTATCAATCAATCAATCAATCAATCAAAGTCCATCACTCCTCTTGGTGCATGGATCATAGACCATATATCGCCAGCACGTGTGGCTCTGGTTGCTCTTTCTGCCTGACTCCTGATCAGGTGTAATAATTTAATCTTAGTTCCCTCTCACATTCTGTTCTACGTGTATTGTTACCCCTCTTTCTCATACATTAAGGATTCCATCTAACCTGTCTGGCTATATTGGACGATATTTTTCCGCAGCTTATATCCTAACTAGCCGCATTTTCGTCGAAGAATTTTGTATTCCAGTGGCTGTTGTTGGCTTTTTTTCCGTAGGTCTTCATTCATCAACATGTCCTTCCACTTTACGCCCATTATTGTTCGGAAACAAATGTTAACAAAGGACTGGCATATTTGGTGTTTCTCCTTGGTAGATCTCCATGTCTCCGCTTCATACAGCATCACCGACTTGAGGCTGGCGTTGAATATTCTAACTTTAGTGTCAATCTTGATCTTTCTGGATCTCCATATGTTGTTTGTATCAGGAATGCCACTTTTGGTTTTCCAATTTTGGTTTTTGCATCTGCATGTATACCTCCTGGTGTGTCTATTGTGCTGCCAAATAGGTAAAGACATCTACACGTTAAATGGCTCTCTCTTCAGAATGATTCGTTCATTGTTGACTGGGTTGTTTTGTAAAGTATTATATCTTTAGTATGACTGTCTTAAATGTCTCTTCAAACTGTCATGTTTTTTGTATCGCCCTCAGCTTCTCATAGCCTACATATTCTAGATCGACTCTGCATTGTAATGCCATGAACCAGTTGGCATACTATGAGCCAAATCCAACGCAAATGTTATTTCGTGGTCTTTTCCCAACAGTTCGTTGGAAACTAACTTATCATAACCATTAGTCCCAATAACCGCGATGAGGATAATGATGATGATGATGTATGCGAAAGACAAGCCAGAGAAGACGCAGAAAGTCATCTTCTAAAGGTCTATCTGGTGGATTTGCAGAGCAAATGGACGAATTTTTATAACCTGGTATCATACACTGTTCTGCCTGATTGAACTCCAGTGCTCCAGACTGCTCAAAGAAATGACAGAAGATCGTATAGATTTTCAACATAATAGATCTGCACAGACCAGATAGATTCACTAATTAGGAGGGAAATCTACACGCCAATCTGGCATATTAGGGTAAATAGTGTTAAGTCCATACTTTTTTACAGCCCCTGGCCCACTTGAGGCGGTATAGTCACAAACTTTTCTACAGCCTCTGGCCCACTTGAGGCGGTATAGTCACAAACTTTTCTACAGCCTCTGGCCCACTTGAGGCGGTATAGTCACAAACTTTTCTACAGCCTCTGGCCCACTTGAGGCGGAATAGTCACAAACTTTTCTACAGCCCCTGGCCCACTTGAGGCGGTATAGTCACAAACTTTTCTACAGCCCTTGGTCCACTTGAGGCGGTATAGTCGAGGCGGTATATTCACAACATGCAGTTTTCCTTCCTAGAGTTGCTCTGAATTTGTTTATGATCTAAAAATAATATATCCGGCGTCAACTGGGGATTAAACCTAGATCGCTTGGCTGCTCAGTCACTTTGCTTCCGTGGTTGCCGCTTTTACTGAGTGTTACATACACTGTGGATTTGAACTCACTAATTTATAACATAATTCCCCCTTGTCGTTTCGCATTTCGTTACGAATGTACTATGGTCGCGAGTTTGCAGTGGATTTTAAATCCCGACGGATGAAAACGACCCAACGTTGGTCTTCCTCTTTGTAGTGCAATACAAGGCGTCTCAGCCAGCACAGACTACGGGGATCACAGTATCGATATCCTCCTTGTTATCTAAGCCCATGTGCCATTTGGACGCGAGGTGGGATCGTGGTCAGAATGTTGTACCTGACCGAAACACTAGCGTTGCAGCACAAAATATGTATACCTAGAATTGATCAATGCGTAAGGGGAGTTTTATCTTACTTAATTATTCAGGAGAACAACAAAGATTGTGCCTAACAGATCGCGGTCTAACTTTGCTCTCGGGCTTACATCCATTATGGATTCAGCCAAGTCAAAGATTTGACTTAAATCCACACCAATCGAAGATCTAAACTTCTGGACAGGGAAATGTGCTTAGGTTTCCAATTTAAATTAACTAGTTCGTTCATTTTGTTGTGTATTTCCCACCGGTTATCGGCTATTTGGAATTATAATTCGGCTACCAGGTATCGTATTCCCACTGACCACTGCACGCCGCTGAACTTCACGAGATTGACGACCTTCGTCCAGTTCCTTGACAGTCTCGGTTTTTTAAACGTGGGCCAATTATGGACTAACATGTCGCCAGGAAGAGATTGGCCCCTGCGCGGTTCACAAAATGGCCTGGATACATTGTTCACACATTAATTATTGCTTTTAATCCTCGCTGCCTCCGTCTCAATGAAGAGGAGGACTCTGCTCTCCTCAAGGAGTATGGAGTGATCTCGGCCGACACACTTACCATGAAACCACAGAGCGCGAAGGCTTCGTCCCCGGATATTCGAACCTCAATGAGAACTGCAATTTGTGCACCTTTTTTTTATTTTTGCTGTAGCACGTGATCAAATAAGTCGACCACGTGGCTATGACATTGGCATATTTATCAGATACCGGATGGACAGCCGTTTACTCTGAGGCGCCTAAAGGCCATCACAAAGGTCAAAGAAGCAACGATCTTAAATCTCTTCTTTAGGGGACGACGTGGTTTAGTGGTTAAGTGGCACGGCTTACAACCAGAAGGTGCTGGGTTCGATCCCCATCACAGCACCGGCCGTTACTCCGGGGAAGCAAACCCTTAGAAAATGCAGGAGGAAGCAGACTCTTACATAAAATGCATGCTGAAGTCGGATGCACTGGGCCGATAGGTGCAAAATAAAAACCACAGTGCAACGCACACTGCCTTGGGGATTAGAGAAAATAAGGGGCACGCAAAAACAAAAACAAAAATCTTTTCTTTGACGTAGACTGCGCAATTAACACGTGGTCAGAACAGGACATGCAGGCAATCCTGAAATAGTTCTCAACTGCATGCATTCAATTTGGTTTTCCTGTAAACACCAAGAAAACGGAGGTAATGTTTCTACCTGCGCCCAGGGAGCCCTAATAATAATAGATGTCCATCGTTGTCGATGAGGACCGCTGACATCATCCTTGTCACATATTTCCCTGTTGTGTGGGGGTGCGCATGTGGCTGAACAGGTCAATGCGGGCACGAAAACATCTGCTACATATCGGGCACACGAGGTTTGTAGAAGGGGATGGTGTTCCCACTGCTCGGGATTTCCGCGTCACGCGTCTGTTCTGGGCTTTCACAACACGGTCGTCTTCACCGGCAGCTACACCCGATTTGACTGCGCTTCTCCAATCAGATCTGTTTTGCGCAAGACATTCCCAGGCGTCGATTACAACGAACTAAACGTCACTATACAGGAATAACGCATTAAAGCGGTTGATAGCTTTACCTACCTTGGCAGTATCCTCACCAGAGAAGGGGATATTGACTCTGAGGTCCACAGCAGGATTTTCAAGGCGAGCGCTACTTTCAGAAGACTACGAGAAAATGTTTGGGACCGCCAGTGGATCAGTGTTGCCACCAAGGTTAGTGTGTATCGTTATGTTGTGCTAACCACTCTTCTGTACGCACGCAAAACATGGACATTTTATAGCAGGCATGTCAGGAAACCTAATCATTTCCATGTAAACTGTCTCCGTAGACTGCTAAGGATCAGTTGGCAGGACAGAGTGCCCAACTCTGAAGTCCTCAGCAGAGCTAGACCCTCTGCCATCCATACGCTGCTACAGAGAGCCCAGATCAGATGGACAGGTCTTGTTGTTCGCATGTCAGATGAGCGCCTCCCTAAACAAATGTTGTACGGTGAGCTCAGGACATGACAGCGCACGAAGGGAGGACAAAATAAACGATACAAAGACACTAACATTTTCTTTGAAAATGTCTCCATTGTTGTACTGACTGGGAGCTGCTTGCCCCGAACTGCTCAGCCTGGCGCACTGCCGTCACACAGGGTGCTTGCACCGCTGAACAGAGGATGATCACGGAGGCGCAGGAAACGCGAGCTGCACAAAAGGATAGGACATAAGACTGCCTTACTAAAATGCTGTTCATATGTGCCCTACGTGTGGTAGAGTTTGTCACACGCAAATCAGACTGTACAGTCATGTGCAGTCAAACCTGAATAAACATGTCTAACGCTGTCGCCATCTTCGCTTGCGCTGGGGAACTAACTAACAGGACGATCAACACAACAGATCCCCGATGCCTTAAGCTAACATTGTTGCTGTGTCGATATAAACATACTTCTTACAACAGAAGGTACAGACGGTGTCACACTTACGTGGGCTCGGCAGCGAACCATTTGAGAAGCGCTGCGTTACAATACAAAGAGTCGGGTTGCCATTCCCAAGAGAACACCGGAGACAATTTGAGAAATTCCCCGAGAGCGAGAGGCAAGGTTAGGAGTGCATGAATAAACTTCTCTTGTCCCACAAGTTGTCACGCAGTGTGCTGGCAAGGTTTTAATATCCACTCCCGCAAGGAGAAAAAAAACAACTATACCTTACTAAGGTTTCAAACCCTTGTTCCCTTGCGAGCAGAGCGGTATCACAATGACTGGGCCACAATTACCTTCTATTGTCTTATTATATTTAGTCTATTTCTGAGAAGTAAAATGAAAAGCATTGTCTGTGTTTGTCAACAAGTGTCTACCTGACATACAGTTTTCTCTGTTGTCTGTAGAAACCAGTCAGACAGTTTTCTCTCTTGTCTGTGACTACCAGTCACACAGTTTTCTCTGTTGTCTGTACCTACCAGTCACACAGTTTTCTCTGTTGTCTGTGGCTACCAGGCACACAGTTTTCTCTGTTGTCTGTGCCTACCAGTCACACAGTTTTCTCTGTTGTCTGTGCCTACCAGTCACACAGTTTTCTCTGTTGTCTGTGCCTACCAGTCACACAGTTTTCTCTATTGTCTGTGTCTACCAGTCACACAGTTTTCTCTCTTGTCTGTGACTACCAGTCACACAGTTTTCTCTGTTGTCTGTACCTACCAGTCACACAGTTTTCTCTGTTGTCTGTGGCTACCAGTCACACAGTTTTCTCTGTTGTCTGTACCTACCAGTCACACAGTTTTCTCTGTTGTCTGTGGCTACCAGTCAGACAGTTTTCTCTGTTGTCTGTGCCTACCAGTCACAGTTTTCTCTGTTGTCTGTACCTACCAGTCACACAGTTTTCTCTGTTGTCTGTGGCTACCTGTCACACAGTTTTCTCTGTTGTCTGTGTCTACCAGTCACACAGTTTTCTCTGTTGTCTGTGGCTACCAGTCACACAGTTTTCTCTGTTGTCTGTGGCTACCAGTCACACAGTTTTCTCTGTTGTCTGTAGAAACCAGTCAGACAGTTATCTCTGTTGTCTGTGGCTACCAGTCACACAGTTTTCTCTGTTGTCTGTGGCTACCAGTCACACAGTTTTCTCTGTTGTCTGTAGAAACCAGTCAGACAGTTATCTCTGTTGTCTGTGGCTACCAGTCACACAGTTTTCTCTGTTGTCTGTGCCTACCAGTCACACAGTTTTCTCTGTTGTCTGTACCTACCAGTCACACAGTTTTCTCTGTTGTCTGTGTCTACCAGTCAGACAGTTTTCTCTGTTGTCTGTGGCTACCAGTCACACAGTTTTCTCTTTAAATGAACACAAAAATAGCAGTTGTACAGTATAGGTTACTCATACGGTCTCTGGTACAATAGTGTTAACTATTTCACAGAATACGGCCAATATAATGTTCAATAACATACTAACCGATACTTGCTCGTTTTGATACGTTATTTTCCGTTTCAGTGCTGTGTTTCTATGTTTTCAAATGCACTGCATGCCTTTAAAAATAATTGTAAATGATATTGCTTTTCAAAGGGGAGATGAATTCAGGCATTTGGGCAGTCTTTTTTTCGACAGATAGTACGCTCGACAGAGAAATCGAAACTAGGTATCAGCTGTCCCCACTGCTTAGTCACCCGAGTATTAGTTTGGCAACAAAGCAACACCTGATAAACAATATATTTATGAAGACCGTGTGCTGTAAGCGCCAAATATGGCTCATGTCCAGGGCGCATGAGAACATAATTTCGACGTGGGAAATGAAATGTTTCTTCTTCTTACTCGTTCATCTTCAGGCCTGAACTTCAATGACTCTAACAAAGGCAGCAGTCGACTCAAGGCTCTGTACGCTTTCGTACAGCTTCTCGTGGAAGGACACTGGCTGTTGCCAAATGCTGCTTTATTTGTCGGTATAAAGTGGACAGGACTGCAAAATATGTTCTGCTTTCATGGGGGCTGTGCCGCAGGCACAAAGGTCTGTAGTGACAATTGTGAACTTGTTGTACAGATGGCATCTATGTGTGTTATGACCTGTGCGTAGCTGTACAATGATCACCTGGTCTCGCCTGGAGAGTTGATGGTAGGCATCGTATTCTATGTGGCCAGGGTGGTCTTCTTTCCATTTTGCACTGTACGTTGCCCTGATGAATGCTTTTGTCCCATGGTATGTGATTTCTGTATCACTCTGCTGCAGCATTCCTCCCTCTCTGGCGAGTCTGTCTGCCTCCTCGTTGCCTGGAATGTTGCAGTAGCTGGTACCCACTGGACTGAGCTTTATTTTGAAGCACTGGAACAGGCGTTCGAGCGAGTCTGCCAGAGCATCGAGTTCATTTGTGTGCTGGTTCTTGAGCGCCATTAACACTGCGAGGGCGTCTGTGAAATGTAGTGTTTGACAAAGGACATCGGTGTTTCCAGGAAAGACAGAATGCAAAACGAAGATATTCGAAGTAGGTATGCACTATGCCTGGTGCAGAGTTCATTTCAAGGGACAAAATACGCTGGCTCGGTCATCACAAAAGAACGCTCTCTCATCAACTCCAAATGATGACTTACTAGATGATAGACCGGAATAGGCACCAACGTGCGGTCAGGCAAAATATACTGGCCAAGACTTCACCTCGACATCCCCGCAGTCCTCTCTGCTGTTTTCACGGCAGCCTGGCAAACGAGGTGGGGGAATCGGCGTGATCCTCGTAGTAGTGAGCGACCCGCAGATGAACCAAACGTTGCACAACCACCTGGAGGAACCCGGCCCACCTTAATCAGCATGCTCGAGAGGTGAGGAAAGCTGCATCAACCCGCCACTGAACGTTCTTTTCAGGGCGCACGAGAGAGCAATCTTGCTCATTGTGGACATTCAACAATAACAACACAAAAACAACAACAACAACAACAACAACGCACGGTACACTTAGCTGCAGGGGTAAAGGGTGTCACAAAGCAGATGGATAGATAACTTCTGATTGATTGTGAAACGACACGAGCTCACAGCAAGCATCACATCATTATCGGCACAGGACAGACAATGAAGGTCCCCGCTCCGCAAACCGACATAAGTAGGAAGAAAACTGATTAATCATCAAATAATAATTTACTAGAGATTTCCCACCCATGCAGATATCAACTTTCAACAGCCACAGGCGCAAGATGCTGATCAAAACCATATCTCACGTCAGAGACAGGTACAGCATACTGATCAGGACATCATCTCACGTCAGAGACAGGTACAGCATACTGATCAGGACATCATCTCACGTCAGGGACAGGTACAGCATACCGATCAGTACACTATCTCACCTCTGCCAGAGACAGGTACAGCATACTGATAAGGATATCATCTCAAGTTAGGGACAGGTACAGCATACTGATCAGGACATCATCTCACGTCAGGGACAGGTACAGCATACCGATCAGTACACTATCTCACCTCTGCCAGAGACAGGTACAGCATACTGATAAGGATATCATCTCAAGTTAGGGACAGGTACAGCATACTGATCAGGACATCATCTCACGTCAGGGACAGGTACAGCATACCGATCAGTACACTATCTCACCTCTGCCAGAGACAGGTACAGCATACTGATAAGGATATCATCTCAAGTTAGGGACAGGTACAGCATACTGATCAGGACACTATCTCACCTCTGCCAGAGAAAGGTACAGCATACTGATCAGGACACTATCTCACCTCTGCCAGAGAAAGGTACAGCATACTGATCAGGACACTATCCCACCTCTGCCAGAGACAGGTACAGCATACTGATCAGGAAATTATCCCACCTCTGCCAGAGACATGTACAGCATACTGATCAAAATCATATCTCATGTCAGAGACAGGTACAGCATACTGATCAGGACAATATCCCACCTCTGCCAGAGACAGGTACAGCATACTGATCAGGACACTATCCCACCTCTGCCAGAGACAGGTACAGCATACTGATCAAAATCATATCTCATGTCAGAGACAGGTACAGCATACTGATCAGGACACTATCCCACCTCTGCCAGAGACAGGTACAGCATACTGATCAAAATCATATCTCATGTCAGAGACAGGTACAGCATACTGATCAGGACACTATCCCACCTCTGCCAGAGACAGGTACAGCATACTGATCAAAATCATATCTCATGTCAGAGACAGGTACAGCATACTGATCAGGACACTATCACACGTCCGTGAGAGACAGGTGTAACATGCTCATCAGTACCTCCCCCTGACGGCACGCTTTTCACCTCTAACGAGGCTATGTTACATCAACCTAGAGGATCGCTTTAGTGTTGAATTTGCTGAGAATCGTAGTATTACACTACAGCTAGCAAAACATAAGCCATCCTTCGTCAGTGCGCTCCTGGTTTAAAAGAATATAACCACAACAGCTCTACAAGATGTCGCAAAATGCGACTAAAGAGTGTTGTCTATGGTGCTGGTAACCTCATTATGTAAAACATGATTAGAAACTGCGACTTCAAATGTTCTGATACATATTATTTCTGTAAATGGGTCACCTTACCATTTGCTTTTAGTTAAAATCAATCATTAATTATCAATCAACTACAACCGGTGACCAGAGACAACACACCCAGAGTGAATGACTGAGCACAAGAAAGTTAAAAAAAACAACCAGATAAAACCCGATTGTTCTTCACGTGCTATGCGCCAGGGGGGAACACCTGAGATCGCCGTGGTTGGAAAAGTCATACATTACTATAGTTTCGTAAAACACGTCCTGCTGAACTCGGATGTGTCGGACCGAAAAGTGCAAATATTGCAGTCAAGATGTAAACTACCGCACAACGGAATCTGTTCTACGGACAACATCCTGCTACTTGCAAAGTCCTTTATCAGGGCTTTGTAGCGCGAGATTGAGAATGAACGAAGAAAAAGAAGAAAAAGAAAAAGAAGAAGAAGAAGAAGAAGAATAAGAAGAGAACAAGAAGAAGAAGAAGAAGAAGAAGAATAAGAAGAGAACAAGAAGAAGAAGAAGAAGAAGAAGAAGAAGTAAAACTCGCGTATCGGTTTATTTGGGAGGAACAAGTAATCAGGTTGGGACGATACGTATCGAATTAACATAATTTCCAGGAAATGCTCATATGAACAGACTGTGTCACAGCAGCCTAGCTAACGAGGTGGGGATTGATACTGTAATCCCAAAAGCAAAGAGCTTATTGCGGAGCTGCACAATCAGGAGAACTCTGCTCTTTCCTTGTCAAGTACGTCTCGGGATGTAAGAAGAGCCACTGTAATCCGCTACCAAAGGGACATCGCTAATTTAGCGTTTACTCAACTAGCTTCGATCAATAATAACCGTTCGTTTCTTCAAAAACAGGAATTTAACATAAAAGAAAACAACGTTTTCCTGTATTAATACACAGACACGTTTTCTTTAAGAACTGCAGGAGTGTAAATTTGATAGATTAACAGAAGAGACTATTAGAGTCTGTATACACAACGCCAGCTATCTAGGTTATGGGAGAGTTGGTTAAAATAGGAGAAATAGAAGTCCATACAGACGGACAAAGTTGATATCAAGCTAAATAAATGGTTGTACTAAATAATACAAAAATAAGACTTCTGTTTTCTGAAACACAAATAATAATAGTTTGCCCATCGCAAGCGAAGATGGAGACAGTATCAAAATATTGATGAAAAATATGTGTTCGATGATGGCCGTAAAGACCAATCCTGGAACGGCATACCCTACCACAGTCAGGACACACATGCGGGAAACAGGCACCGGAATTGTCGTTAGTATTGTTGTTTCGGGCCGCAAGTTTTCGCTAAGCCTCCGCGGTAGCTGCAAGCTCTGCGATCTGAACACCTTCGATGAGACTAGCTCGCCAGATGGTACGGTCCTGTGCAAGCATCTACAAGAAGGAGAGATCAATATTGAAGCAGTTCAGGTTCACTTTCAGGAGTCTCTGTAGCATTGCTTCTTCCCTCCTGATGAGCGTCTGCCTGTTTTAAGCTCTCCGAATAACAGCTGATTAGGGATGCACACATCTGGATATAAGAAGAGGTGTAGCTGCGGAAATCAAACGAGGGAAACAGGAAAACGACCCTAGGCACCCGATGTTTGGCCGGCAGGAAGACTTAAATCAAGACACAGCTTCTTGAAATCGACAGAGACCATCCAGACAAACCCGGAAGGTCGACGCATCGAGAGGTGGCGCGAAACAATGCAGGATCCATGGATAGACTCAAGGAAGAGGCTGCGCCTGGACACCACCTGCCCTATGCTGTCTGGAAGGCAATGAACAGACTTCGAACTGGTGTGTCAAGATGCAGAGCGAACTTGAAGAAATGGGGATACTCAGATGTCAACACATGTGAATGCGGCGCAGTTCAGGATCAAGATCATCTGATGACCTGCCCCAACCTCCCTGACACCTGTGACATGAACGACATGATGGAGGCGAACGACAAGGTAGTTCAAGTTGCTGAATACAAGTCGGATGCTGTGTGACATGGTGTTTGGACACGGAAAGTGAGTAAGTATCTGGATTTCAATCAATATGTCTTGTCTATCGTAACTTAGCTGTTGTCAGAAGTGTATGGGACGCTCAAGACTGATCATTATTTCAGTTAAGCCCTTTGCCTTGCCATCTTCTTCTTCTTCTGCGTTCGTTCTCAATCTCCCGCTACCAAGTCCGAGACATAGCTTTACAGTACAGAATGTAGTACGGAGAACGGAATGCGTTGTGTCGCTAGTTTACAGTTTGACTGCGATATTTGCAACTTTCGGTCCGACACATCCATCGTAGGCTGGGTCTTGCCATCTAATCCTCAGATGCCTACTCAGACATTTTAAGTGAAAACGTTTGAGCAGTCTGGATTGTCTGCTATACACTATCCATGTCTTACAAGCATACAGCAGAATTGGTAATACCCCAGCATGATACACTTTTATCTTAGTGGCGACACTGATGTCTTGTCAGTTCCAGACGTGTGCTTGGAGCCTCCCAAACTCAGAGCTCGCATAAGCAATCCTGTTATTGACCTCGCTGTCGACATTCGCATCTTTAGGAAGAGTACCGCCCAGGTATGTGAAACTAGCGACTGCCTGGGGACGCTGGTCCTGTACAGCAATGTTGGTTTGATGGACGGCTTCGCAGGTAAGAACAGTTCTCATATATTTGAACTATTGGCACTGCTTAGGTATGATATTGTTCACAGTTATCGTTAGTGGAACGTCTGTTCTGTGATTCTCATAACGTGTTTCTTCGATTTGTTAATCTTCGTCTATCTATCTTCAATCGACTTATGTCGTGCGAAGTCGTGAGGACGTGTGACCTTCTTCAGTCCACTTGTTTCGTTAGACATCGTGAAGACGTGTGACCTTCTTCAGTCCATTTGTGTCGTGCGAAGTCGTGAGGACGTGTGACCTTCTTCAGTCCACTTTTGCCGCTAGAAGTGGTGAGGACGTGTGACCTTCTGCAGTCATCTTTTGTCGTTAGAAGTCGTGAGGACGTGTGACCTTCTTCAGTCCACTTGTGTCGCTAGACGTAGTGTTGAAGTATGACCTTCTTCAGTCCACTTATGTCGTTAGACGTCTCGAGGACGTGTGACCTTCTTCAGTCCATGTGTGTCGCTAGACGAGGTGGGGACGTGTGACCTTCTTCAGTCCACTTTTGTCGTTAGACGTGGTGGGGATGTGTGACCTTCTTCTTCAATCCATTTGTGTCGCTAGATGTAGTCGGAATGTATGACCTTCTTCAGTCCATTTGTGTCGCTAGACGTCGTGAGGACGTCTGACCTTCTTCAGTCCATTTGTATTGTTAGACGTCGTGGTGACGCGTGACCTTTTTCAGTCCATTTGTGTCGCTAGACGTCGCGAGGACGTGTGACCTTCTTCAGTCCATTTGTATTGTTAGACGTCGTGGTGACGCGTGACCTTCTTCAGTCCATTTGTGTCGCTAGACGTAGTGGGAATGTGTGACCTTCTTCTACAGTTCATTTGTGTCGCTAGACGTCGTGAGGACGCGTGACCTTCATCAGTCCATTTGTGTCGCTAGACGTAGTGGGAATTTGTGACCTTCTTCTTCAATCCATTTGTGTCGTTAGCCGTCGTGGGGACTTGTGACCTCTTTTGTTTCATATTTTTGGGGGACAGGCAAAAATCCGCTGGTGACATGACAGGTCAATCCCAATAAAAGTTACTAGCCTAACGACTGGTAGCCCCTGGAATATACGATCGCCTATTCGTGGGACTGGTGGTGGTGAGAGCGTAAATTAGATCAATGTAGACCGGCAGCCTGCCATGCACTATCTATGCCGCTCCGCTAACCACATAACGAAAACCTGATGTTATGGCCATAGAGCCACCTTTTTACGACATATTCTCTGTAGTGCGAGAATTCCTGGAATAAATTGAGTAGATCTGTAATTTTAATTTTGCCGAAACAGCGGTCGTTAGTGATCCATAACTAAGCCATACTCCATTCCGCCATCAAGTCTCGGCCCTAGAAACAAACTGCAATCATGTAGCCTGGCTAAGAGATTAGGTATCGAAGAGGGAAGGCCAACCTGGTCCCAATGATGCCGTACTAAAATCGGATGTGTCTGGCTGAAAGTCACGCATATCGCAGTCTGAAAGTAAACTACGACACAGTGGTACAAACGTTCTTGTTTATAAACGACGAAGAAGAAGATATTGTATATCTGTATCCCCGCTCTGCCGTTACAAGTATTCATTACGAACTGATCATCTTTCTCTTTGGCCCTATTGACAACATCTGACTAAACTATTTAGGACACAGGAAAACACTGACAAACATTGAAAGATACTGGAAAACATTGAAAGACATTAAAAGACACTGAAATAAACTGAAAGACGCTGCAAGACACTGAGAGGCATTTGACAAATGCGGAAAGCACTGAAAGCCACTGAAAGACAAAGAAACGCACTGAAATACACTGAAAGATGCTGCAAGACACTGACAGACATTGGCAAATACTGAAAAACACGGAAAGACAACGACAGGCGCTGAAAGACATTGAAATATACTGAAAGACATTACAAAACACTGAAAGACGCTGCAAGACACTGTCAGCCATTGGTAAATACTGAAAAACATTGACATACAATGAACGGCACTGAAAGACACTAGCATGCACTGAAAGACACTGCAAAACACCTTAATACACTGAATTAATTGAAAGAAATTGAAAACAAAACATTGAAAAACACTTAAATACACTGAAAGACACAGCAAGACACTGAATGACATTGAAAGACACTGAATTACATTGAAATATACTGAACAATACTGAAAGACATTTAACAACACTGAGAGACTGAGAGACACTGGAAGACATTGAAATACACTGAAGGACATTGGAAGATACTGACAAACACTGAAAGACACTAAACATGCTCAAAACACATCACTGACACGCTGGGCAGTAAAGCAATAGTGTCTTGTGATGCCCTTAGAACCTCTTGGGATCACGGAAAATAACGAGACGAGACTAGACACAAAACATTGACACGTCAGCTGTGCTTGGTCAAGTTATGCATTAGCTCAAATAGAGTGAAATCTGTTTTTCCCCCAAACAAGTATTTTTAGGAAGGTTGCCTTAGCTATAATGGCTTAATGGCTTAATGGCTTAATATAAAAGGGTGATTGAGCCATGGACGCATGGCCAAGTATGATACAATTAGGGAATGTTTTGTGTAAGCTTGCTTTCAATATTGGAGGAAGAGAATTGGGTAAATGAATGGTAGAAGGATTTAAACGAATGTGGAGATATATTTTGGAGATTATTTCCTTCAAAAATAGAGGTAGAATGTTACTGTTCTTCTTCTTCTTCGTTTGTTCTGAAACTCCCGCTTTGTTAGCAGCAGAATGTAGTCCAGAGAAGGGAATACGTTGTGTCGTAGTTTACTGCTGAATAAGGAGGAGGTCTCTATTAAAAGAGGAGCGGGAATGACTGAGAGAAGTATAGACGAATGAAATGAAATAAGAGAAGAGGGGTTTGCTGGAGGTTGTCACCAATAATGAAGGAGAATTGAAGGAGAAAGGAGAGGTACAGACGTGTGAAAGAGGCTTCCTGGTGCAGACAATTTATGCCAGTCACTGAGCGAGGCGGGCTGAAATATCATCATGGCACAACATACAGACAGACAGACAAGCAGACAGACAAACAGACAGACGAACAGACAGACATTGCTGATAAATGTCCTAAGAAAACAGTATGTCAGGAATTGAGTATATAAACAGAATTATAAGGTTAGATTATCTCAGACCGAACGGAAAGCTAGATAGACAGATATGCAGACGGTCTACAAGATAGAGAGACAGACTGACAAACACACATGTACATTCACATATAACAGCAAGTCCTGGCTGTTCTTTGCCTTTGTTATCCAAAGTATTTTCCGGTTAATTGTCCATGATTAACACCCACTTTGTATGTTGTCAGAATGTTCGCGGGACAAAATGGGAGAAAATGGGAGAAAATGGGACAAAATGGAAGAAATGGGACAAAATGGGACAACATGGGACAACATGGGACAAAATCATAGTAGCATTTAATCTGGCAGACATTTTGTAGGAGACGGTTAAATAGAATTGGGCATAGGGCTGGATGTCACTTGAACCTTTAAAAACTGCTTCATTTTCTTCTTCGTCTTCCTCTTCTTCAGCTTCTTCTTCTTTCGAGTTTTTTGGTCATGCTAGAATTGTAGTCCGGCCGTCAGGACGAAGTCCACAGTCCTCGCTAGGTCATGGTCGCAGCTCCACAGCGTCTGTGTCCACTCGACCCTCTCTCCCCTTTAAGCATTCCCACAGCGTCTGTGTCCACTCGACCCCCTCTCCCCTTATATCATTCCCACAGCGTCTGTGTCCACTTGATCTACCCCCCTCTTCCTGATAGCAGCCCCATAGCTGATGTGTCAACTCCAATCCCTCCTGGCGGCAGCCACACAGCGCCTGTGTCCACTCGACCCCCTATTCCCTTAAAGCAGCCCCACAGCTTGTATGTCCACTCGACTACCCCCTAGCGGCGGCTCCACAGCTCCTGTGTCCACTCGACTCCTCCCCCCTGGTGGCAGCACCACAGCTCCTGTGTCCACTCGACTCCCCCCCATACTCTTGATGGCAGCCCCACAGCTCCTGTGTCCACTCGACTCCCCCCCCCCTCCTACTCCTTATGGCACCTATACAGCTCCTGTGTCCACTCGACTCCCCCCCCCTACTCCTGATGGCAGCCCCACAGCTCCTGTGTTAACTCGTCTTTCCCGGGCCAGGTGTTGTATCATAGGTCTGTACTGGGCTGTCCTGTAGGATGTGTTCGGACTACGGATAAACATTGGCATTCATCTGTATGTTATATCTTGATATATGTGTCCCATTGGTCTGCAGTGGCCAGTTTCCATCCGAAAGATGGCGGTTTTCTGATGTCGGTGGATTGAGACAGGTTCATTGCTCACTGCCACGTCTTTCTTCCATTTTGAGTTGCACTGATTGTGGATGATAGTTTTTGCCTCTTTGTAAAACACACAGAAAGGTCAATAAACACGAAGAAGTCGATTTGATGATTTGGCTTGTATTTGTTGAAGACCTATGCTTCACTGGCAGCTGAAAAGATTTTGATTGACTGAACTAGCTAAGTCTTGGTTGACCTGCACTTCTACATGGGCGGATTCCCATGTGCAGGTCCCAGCTCTTGCGTGGGCTGGATGTAGCCGGCAGGGGGATTTCCTGCTTAGCAGGCTAGGCTCGAGCAGCTTATTACTCCCCTGCGTTGGGACAAATGGCACAGATGGGGGTTAACTGATGGGCGAGTCCCTCTTAATAGACACAAACATTAGATCAAATAAGACACGCAGTCTGTTTGGCGCCATCTCTGCTGCTCTTAAAAAACCACCTAACCATGACTGGTGTTATGCTATGGCACACAGTTAGTCGCCTCTTATGACATGTTCTCTGTGGGGAAGTGGTGCTATTTTGTTTTTGTCATACACAAAAGACCCCGGCAGGTCAATGGGGACTGAAATCAAATTCAGTTCAGTTCATACCGTAACCCATCAGATCGTTTGGGGCACACTTGAAGACACCCCCACAATCCCACGCCATCTCTCTCTGTCCGCTGCCACCAGTCGTGCCTCACTGGGGCGAATGTATGATCACTCAGTGATGTTGTCTGCCCATATCTTCCCTGGACGTCCCCACCCTCTCTTTGCCGGTACGGAACCATGCAGTATCGAATTTGTAATGTCTATCTACCTCGTCACGTGCCCATACCAAGCCATATTTCGCTTTATGATAGCCATGAACAGATCATCAGAAGACCCAAATTGCGTTGTCCACTATTCGTTGTATTTCTACGTTCTTGACACGATCCTTATATGTAACATCTAAGAATATTCTAAAGCACCTCATTTCCATTTAATGTGTTCTGCACTGGATATCCGCAGTAATGGTCCAAGTCTCACAGGCATACACAAATATTGAAAGCACCAATGAGCGCATTAGTCTAACTTTTATGCTGAGGGCGAGCCGCTTATCCTGCCATTGGGGTTTCAAACACGTAAGCACGACTGTTGTCTGTGCTATTCTGGCAACTGCCTCAGGCTGCGAGCCCTCGTCACTGATCAGTGATCCCAAATACTTGAATCGGTGTACAACTTCGAGTTCCTGACCATTTGCATTTTCCACAGATGTAAACAATTACGTATTATTAGTCATCAACTTTGCTTTTTCTGTATTTATCTTCATGCCATAGCTCTGTGCCGCTCTGTCCAATCTCCTAATCATCTCCCGGAGTTCCATTTCCGTGCCTGCCAGACCATCGATATCATCTGCGAATCGTAGGCTTGTAATCGTCTTGTCACATATTCTGACCGTACCAACATGTCTCTCCAGGGCCGCCTAAATTATTCTTTCCAAGAATATATTGGCGAGTGTTGGAGAGAGTATACAACCCTGTCTCACCCCAACAGACGTGCGGAACCATTCGCCTAGTATTCCGTCTACAGAAACTGCACTTGACGCGTTCTCGTAAAGGTTCTCAATAACCTTCACAATATTACTATCGTTCTTGTAATGCTTCATTGTTGTCCATAGCACCGCATGCCATACTCTGTCGAACGCCTTTTTGAAATTGATGAAAACATGATATATGTGTTGTTGATACTTAAGAGTTGATGAAGACATGATATATGTGTTGTTGATACTTAAGAGTTGATGAAGATATGATATATGTGTTGTTGATACTTAAGAGTTGATGAATAAATGATATATGTGTTGTTGATACTTAAGAGTTGATGAATAAATGATATATGTGTTGTTGATACTTAAGAGTTGATGAATAAATGATATATGTGTTGTTGATACTTAAGAGTTGATGAAGACATGATATATGTGTTGTTGATACTTAAGAGTTGATGAAGACATGATATATGTGTTGTTGATACTTAAGAGTTGATGAAGAAATGATATATGTGTTGTTGATACTTAAGAGTTGATGAAGACATGATATATGTGTTGTTGATACTTAAGAGTATGAACACAAATCAAATTAGCGTTACTGTTTCAGTCGTTTCTATGTAGCACAGAAACATGGACAATGAAAACACTTATGAATAGTACAATAGAGGCCTTTGAAATTTGCATAAATTGGATAAATGGAATTTGATCTCGAGAAAGGCAAGGAAGACAAATAAGGAGATCTATGAAAAGTTGGATGTATTGTGAACTAAATCGGTCAACCAGTTCTGTCAATATCAGAAACCTTACTGAAAGAAATGCAGAAAGGAAAGACAAATACAACAGTGGAAGACAACGTTATTAGTGGCTGGAAAAGATCAAAAGATGGAAAGAGAATAGCTTGTCAAACTGCAATACATATAAAAAAAAATAAAAATCGCAGAGAATCTGTAGGCTTGAGAAACTTCGTTCTATAAATAGCATGCAAGGGAAATAGCTTAGGAAAATA
Source organism: Ariolimax columbianus (assembly GCA_036924085.1). NCBI lineage: Eukaryota > Metazoa > Mollusca > Gastropoda > Stylommatophora > Arionidae > Ariolimax > Ariolimax columbianus. Next base: position 13,502,822 of record JAVGWX010000022.1, read on the forward strand.
CAATCATATTGATTGACACGAGAAATTATGTTTGACCTCCTGACTGGCACTTTCAGAATATGTAGCATTAGACACAGAATAACAATGCGTATCTCTACTCACTTAGGTCAACTCCTTCTTAGCCACCACAACTGTTTAGCGAGATGGAATAAATTAGGGACTGCAGTTCTTAACGAATTTTCATTGGTAGGATGTTGACCACAAGAGTTGAACATAGAAGAGAAATGGTTTATCGATTCCATCATGGCCAGAAAATAAAATACTTTGGTCGCATCAAGAGACACAATGATACCGGGCAAAATGGGTAGGGATAGACCGAAATAGCGATGGCACCAAGATATCAAGGAATGTATGGGGATTTGGCAAGAAAATCAGTTTCTTACAGACGTGTTGGGATGGCGCGACGTTTTTCAAAGGACAAGCTGCATGATGATGATGAGCATGTTTACATGACTATTCTTTGTGAAAAAGGCGTGCCTGTGTTCCCCTGACTGTAGTCTAATGCAATATATTTTCAGTATATTCGACATTGACATGCTGATCGTCCAGTCACGTGTGATGAAGACCACTCTCTTTGTTCAGCCGTGTGGACAGTCTTTTCTCTTACCGTGTTCGCTGAAATAGGTGACTTGCGCTGTGATTTGGATTAAAGTGAGGAAGGTACTGCACCTTTTTTAAATCTCATTATCTGGTCCTGAGCTACTTTGGCCAGTGGCAAAATATAATCGAGACGACCGGAAATACCATAGGAGGCAGATTTTTTTGTCAGGGTTTACTCCCGAAGCCTTTCCCGTATACAGGTATCCCGCAAGGCAGCGGGGGAAGATGACATATATAGTTGTGTGTCGTACCTATTACATAACTTCAAGAGGTCATAGGGGCATCTCTCTCGAGCTGTCTTCTAGTCCATAATAATTGAATCTAAATTTTAGTCACACCAAAACCGACGCTGTCTGCAGCTAGGGCAAAGGGTGTTAGTCTCTTGAAGTTCAGCCGTGTGAACTAGACCGTGAAAATACGACACAGGCTTAAGCGTAATACTAATTCGGAAAACCTATGCCCAGGCCAGGATAATCGACAGGAAGAAAACACAAAAAAAACAAAAACAAATTAACCAGTCCAAATGGAAAACAACGACCCGGTTCGGGAACCCAAGTGTAAGTCGTCGACTAGTGTAAATTTCAGGCAAATCCGTGGCTTGGCGGCATCTATAATGAGCTAAAACACCAGAACAATGTAGACCCGCAGCCGGTAGGGCACCATCTTTGTCGCTCTTTCTCGACATTACAGTGACGCTAGTGACGATCTTTCTCGACATTACAGTGATGCTAGTGACGATCTTTCTCGACATTAAAGTGATGCTAGTGACGATCTTTCTCGACATTACAGTGATGCTAGTGACGATCTTTCTCGACATTACAGTGATGCTAGTGACGATCTTTCTCGACATTACAGTGACGCTAGTGACGATCTTACTCGACGTTACAGTGACGCTAGTGACGATCTTTCTCGACATTACAGTGACGCTAGTGACGATCTTACTCGACTTTACAGTGACGCTAGTGACGATCTTACTCGACATTACAGTGACTCTAGTGACGATCTTTCTCGACATTACAGTGACGCTAGTGACGATCTTACTCGACATTACAGTGATGCTAGTGACGATCTTTTTCGACATTACAGTGATGCTAGTGACGATCTTACTCGAAATTACAGTGACGCTAGTGACGATCTTACTCGACATTACAGTGACGCTAGTGACGATCTTACTCGACATTACAGTGACGCTAGTGACGATCTTACTCGACATTACAGTGACGCTAGTGACGATCTTACTCGACATTACAGTGATGCTAGGGACGATCTTTCTCGACATTACAGTGACGCTAGTGACGATCTTACTCGACATTACAGTGACGCTAGTGACGATCTTTCTCGACATTACAGTGACGCTAGTGACGATCTTACTCGACGTTACAGTGACGCTAGTGACGATCTTTCTCGACATTACAGTGACGCTAGTGACAATCTTACTCGACATTACAGTGACGCTAGTAACGATCTTTCTCGACATTACAGTGACGCTAGTGACGATTTTCCGCCTCGTTATCTTAGCTAATATAAACATCATATTCCCACTTGCATGAGCGATACAAGGTGAAGGTCAGAATGTTGCACCGGATAAAGCCGGATTGATTTAGCACCCCGGGAAACTGGAAATGGAAATGGGTTGACAGGACCGACTTGATAGGACCACGGTGCCCGGCTGTATGGTCAGTCACATTCATTTCTGAAAGGACCGACGACAAAGCACAAACTCCACAGCTCCAGTTCACCCTGACTTTGCCATTTACCAAGTTAAAGTTGGATCGACTTGAAGATATGGCCAAATAATGAACATAATCCAAAATGCGCGGTCTATCAAATCGATCAAGACGGGATTCGAACCTGTTACGTTGTGATTATAGGCCAAGCTCCCAACGCTTAAGCTACGGAATACTGCAGTAGACTTAAACAAATAATATATGAATTCAGTTCAGTTCATCTGATGACCTCTTGAGATCGCGTGGACACCCTTGGTATTACCTCTAGAATCCTGCGCCATCCTATATGTTGATTTGTGTACCGCTTCAGGGTCGTTGGTTAGTCCATTCATGGATGTTGTCTTTGTATCGTTTTTATCGCACGTACCCGCGTTCGCTTGCCCTGTACTGTGCCACGTAGTATCGTATTTGCAAAGACCTTGGACCTCGAGACGTGGCTATACCAAGGCAGCTTAGACCTTTTGATCGTTGTGTGAAGGTCGTCCTACAGTCCACTTGTAATTTCGGTCCTACGTCATACTTCATGATGTGTGATTCGGTCTTTGTAGGTGAATAGAGGAAAATAAATATATGAAGGGTTGAATTGTTTTTCTAACTGGTTATTGAATTTTCCCAGCTTCTTATTTTGATTTCAATAAAAAACAAAGATGACGTCTCCTTGCAGAGCATATGTCTTCAACAAATACACGAAAATAATTCCTGCTATTAGCCGTCCGAGTCAGTTTTGCTATCTCGCTTGCAGGTCTAATAATGGCATTCAGTTCACCCTTTCAGGAGTATCCCCATCGTCACGTATTCAACCTACCATGTGAATTCTAGAAGAGAGCCTGTCTTGTAATGTTGCCAACTGGCTTCCACAATGTGTGGTCTATCGAGTGCCAGCTCCTCCTATATATGTCATAACTAAAAGATATCTGTTTCGTTATTTTTCCAAATTCTGCTTTTGTGATCTCATTGTAACATTGTTCAATCGTGTTTTCTGTGCAGGAAAATATTTAAGAAAAGTCGGTACCTTTTTCGTGTGTTGACTTCAAACGTCACCTTGCATTTTACAATGCAATTAAAACCCAAGAGAGCTTCACTATTACAGTTTTGGTGATGATACGTAGGGAACATTTTGGTGAGTAATCCACGGAGGAGGCTTGCAAGCTTGAATTTAAATATTATTACGTGTTGAGTGTGTCCCAACCTCCTCGTGCTGAGTGTGTCCCAACCTCCTCGTGTTGAGTGTGTCATCACCTCCTCGTGTTGAGTGTGTCATCACCTCCTCGTGTTGAGTGTGTCACCACCTCCTCGTGTTGAGTGTGTCACCACCTCCTCGTGTTGAGTGTGTCACCACCTCATCGTGCTGACGACGTATCTCTGGCTAGTAGATTAAACTGGCCCTTTCTATAACCAGAGACAAGTTCAAGTAGATGAGCATGGGTCCCTGTTGCCTATCATGCAATGTTATGTTTCATTGCAGGATCAATAACCTGGACGGATACGTTTAGAAGATGAATTGCACATCCTGGTTTAAACAATGTGCATCGCTGAAGCCCGATGTTTATAGCCTAAAGACGCAGACATCACAGCCTGGCTGTAAACTTGGAGCAACATACAGGAACAAAGCATCGTTTTCGGAACGAATGACGAAGACGAGGGACACCTACTATGAGATTCACAGTGTCCATCCCCCACCCTGCCGGCTAGCCTGCTATAACACAACTTGTTTTTATATTGTAAAAGTGAGGTTGGGTCTTGATCACTATGTTTCATCTGACCCTGATATTAACCTTTGCACACCGATTTACCGGCATAAACAATACTACAGAACGTAATTGATTCTCGTACCGTCACTTCTATTTTAATAACACCATTGATACATCCGTGGAAAGCTAACAGTTTGTGAATACGGTTGTCTGCGTTCTACGAAATTCAAAACCGAACACGGATAAAATCAATATCCTTATCCCAGTAGTCGTGTTGTTCTTTTGTGTTGCCCTTGGCGATCTGAATGTTTACCGTATTTAGGTTAAATGATAAAAATGAGTTTAAATCTGTCAAGCGCGGAGAATACGAGTCGTTTTGTCCACAGACACGGGTTTGAATCTAGGTTAGTCTATGATTTCTGTAAAACGGCGAAAAAATTATCATCGTCTGCATACAATGCAACGGCTGCCTGATAAAGCCGTTTGTCTGTCTCTCTTTATATATTCCAAGTCGGACTCCGCGAAAAACTTAACTCTGGAGCAATTATAGGTTTTAGATAGATCCTGGGCAGTAAACACAACTCGTTGCACAAAGCCACCCGAACATCATTCGAAGGAGTCGGCCTGGCTGTCGCTGTCTATGAACGGCTGGTGTCGAGTCTGGAATAAGCAGGAGGGTTTCATTGAAAACCAAGCTAGGAGTGCTCATAACTTGTGTCGTCCCCATCCTTCTGTACGGTCCGAAACCTGGACTATTATGCAGAGCGATCACACACGCTTTGTCATCTTGCAGATGCGCAGTCTTACAATCCACTGCTTATACCAAGTCTTAATCGACGAAATCATCCTATTTACAAACCTCGATAGCAGGCTCATCATGCTAAACCGTCGCCGTCTGGCCATATTTAAATATGTGGTGACCACCAGTTCTTTCTTCTTCTTCTTCGTACGCAGACAGTAACCATTATTTTTTCGAAAAAAGCGGCGGTCATCCTGAGGCTGTCGCCACAGCCATAGAGATTGTCTTGCAGTTCCACTGGTGATGGCCACATCTGCTCTCTCTGATCCTCGTATGTCGGGCAGTTCTGCAGCAGATGTTCAGCGGTCATTTTACCAGTACCGCACGGGCATTCGTCGGTACCACCTATCTTCAATTTGTTGAATAGGTGGTACCTCAGTCTATTGTGGCCAGTGCGAAGTCTGAAGACAACGACCTGCTCTCTTCGGTTCAACTGGTATTAGGCATCGTTTTTGGTGTAACCAGTATGTTCGGTTTCCCATTTGGTCATGTATCTGGCTTTGATAAGCCGTTTTGACTCTTCGTACGTCATACTAGTATCTGTTTGTGGTAGTCTTGCACCTTCTTTTGCCAGTCTGTCTGCCTCCTAGTTGCCTTGGATGTTGCAGTGTGATGGGACCCACTGTACCACTACCCTTTTTGGTGCGGACTGCTGGCACAGTTTGCAGAGTGCTGCTCTTAAGTCATTAAGCTCAGTGTTTTTCTGGCTTTTTAGCGCTGTGACTACGGCGAGAGCATCTGTAAGCAGGACTATATGGCTTTCATTTTCACTGTGTGTCACCATTTCTTCCACTGCCGCCGTCAGTGCCTCTGCCTCCACTCTGAAAATGCTTGTGTACTTACCAGTAGCGAATGACAGTGTTATTTTTCTGCCATTTGGTAGGTTCAGGAATGCTCCTGCCCCTCCGTTCTGTTTAGTGTTTGTTACAGAACCGTCGGTGTATGCATGGGTCCAGTCCATGCTTGGGTAGCTTTTCGATATGAAGCTTAGGGTAGTATCTCTCCTTTCTTTTTCCGTCTGGCAGTTTTTGTTTCCAATACCTGGTATATTTTCTACCACCTCTGGAAATATATCCTGCCTCCAGGTAGGTATTCGTACAGTAGTGATGGGTTTTGGTGTTATTTAATGCGTTTATGGGATCTTCGTGCATCTTTGCTTTGGCTATTTCTGCAAAGTTTCTCCGCTTTAGTTTCCCATTTCCCAAATTGTTTAGTCTCTGGTGCATTGGATGGTCAGTCAGTCTTCGGAGTTTCTCTGACTCCAGCTGGGCTCTGCAGTCTCTTCTATCGGTCATGGATTGCAGTTTTGTAATCTTTTCAAGTTCTACAATTGGCGTTGACTTCATGCCTCCTGTTATAACTCTCATGGCTTGGTTTTGAAGTTTGCTAACTTTATCGAAGTTCGCCTTCACTGCTGTTGTCCATGCCGCAATGCCATACTCGAGAACTGGTCTCACTCTTCCAGTGTACAGTTTCTTTAGCATGCCTTCGTCTGCTCCCCAGCTTGTGCCAGCAAGTTTCCTCATGATTGCCATTCTTTCTCTGGCTCTCATCCGGTTTCTCTCAATCTGACTTTTCCATGTCATGCGCCGATCAAATGTGACTCCCAGATAGGTTGGGTTGTCGTTTGGCTGCAGGATTTTGCCATTTAGACTTAATTTGGTACTTTGGGGTTTTAATGAAAGCGAGAATATTGTGCATGTTGTTTTCTCCTCGTTTATTTTGACCAGCCATGAGTTCGCCCACTCTTCCAGCGATGTTAGGGCCGTCTGCATCCGGTTTCTTGCTATGGTGAGATTCTTTTCAGAGGTCCACATAGCCAGATCGTCTGCAAACATTGAGCTATGGACTCTCCTTGGTATATTCTCTGTGATGTCGTTTATATATAAAAGGAAGAGTGTGGGTGACAGTACTCCCCCTTGGGGTACTCCCTGCTCGAGTGTCACCTTTTTGCTCATCTGCCCTTGTACTTGGACTCTGGTAGTTCTTTGTTTGAGGTAGTGGTTGATCCACTTGTACATTTTCCCACAAACGTCACTTCTTCTTAGCTTGACTCTAAGTCCATCTTTCCAGACTTTGTCAAATGCCTTTTCCAGATCCATCCAAACAGCTACTGTGTGTTTCTGTGCCTGGTAGGCATCTTCTATCTCCTGGGCTATGAGGATGACCTGGTCCTCAGTGGATCTGTGCTGTCTAAAGCCGGCTTGCTGTGGAATTAATATTCGTTTTTCTACCAGATGCCACATCAGTCTGGTGTTTATCATCCGTTCCATCAGCTTGCCGACAAACCTCAGTAGGCTGATGGGCCTGTATCCATTTGGATCTGTTTTGCCCTTTCCTGTTTTTGGTACTGGTACCAGTATTGCGTCTTTCCATGCCTGGGGTACAATTCCCCTTTTCCAGCTTTGGTTCAGGACCGATAGCAGTTTCCTCTTCGCTGTTTGGCCCAGCCCCATCAGCATTTCGTTTGTTATCCCGTCTTTTCCGGGGAGATTTCTATTTCTTTAATGTTCTCGTGGCCTCTTCCATTTCGCGCATTGTTAATTTGGCCATCATGTAATCTTCAGGTGCCGTATTCATGTTGTCGTGCCCCTGTAGCTCTTCGCTAATGTCTGTATGCTTGTCTGCAGGGACCTCGATTTGGTTTGCTCTGGCATAGTGATCGACAAAAGCGTTTGCGGCTTTCTTACCTGTGAGCAAGTTTTCGCCCTGCTTGATGGTAATTTGTTTGTTTTACGGGGTTTCGTCATTCATGGCTCTGACTAGCTTCCATAGCTTATTCCCGTCTTTGTCCAGGTTTAGGCTTTCCGTTTTATTTTTCCAGCTTTCTCTTGCTGTTTGATTGAGATTGTGTTTGTATTTCGCCGTGGCGGCTTTGAGGGCGATGTTTGCCTACATGGATTGTTCTCGCTCTGCCATGTTCCTAGCATTTGTTACTGCATCTTCCGCTTTCTGCAACTCATCATTCCAGTAGGGCTTATAGTTTTTCCTAGCTCCTCTTGGGATGGTTTCAGTGGCGGCTTGCATTATTTCCTTGCTTAGGCTTTCCACCATGGGCTTCATTTTGTTGTTTCGTGTTTTGATAGTTTCACACAGCCCATCTGTCAGGATTGCAAATCTGTCCCAGTCGGCTCGTTTATAATTCCAACGTGGGAGCGGTTTTGTTTTCTGTGGGCTTACTTCCGTGTCAATGATCGACCTGTGGTCGCTACCTGCCAGTTGGTTTAGCACCTGGCGGTCTATTTTATCCACCAGTTCTTAAAACAGGTTATGTTAATCAAGCCTGGGAAACGACCTTCCTCGTCATGGTCCAGTCTGCGGCGCCGCCCATGCACTACTTTGTTAGATCAAATTGGGGACGGCGTGGCCTAGTGGTTAAGTGGCACGGCTCACAACTCGAAGGTGCTGGGTTCGATCCCCATCACAGCAGCGGCCGTTACCCCGGGGAAACAAACCCTTAGAAAATGCAGGAGGAAGCAGACCCTTATATAAAATGCATGCTGAAGTCGGATGCACTGGGCCGACAGGCGCAAAATAAAAACAACAGTGCAACACACACCGCCTTTGGGATAAGAGAAATAAGGCGAACCTAAAAAAAAAAAAAAGATCAAATTGGAAAATTACATGAAATCAATTCCATGCAGCGTAGTTCTTACAGTGTAATGAGTCTCACGAGAATGGACACACAAATAAGACAAACAGCAAGACAGAAATAAAACGATGTCTCTCACATATCGAGTGGAGACACCTTCAGTCACTCAGCTAGAATAAATGACTGCAGTCAGACTTTATAAATTCAAAATGAATGTCTTTCATCAAACTACAAGAACATATTACTAATCTTCATCATGTATGCATGCTATCCCATCTATCACAGCTAGCCTGAAAGCATCTTGATTCTGTGATATCTTAACTGCCTTCCTGAAAGCTATTTCCAGGGAATCTGTGATGGCCTGCATCCACCTTCGTCTTGTTCGGCCTCTGCCACTTCATGCCGGAAAGTACACACTCCAAGACTGTTCTTTCCAAACTATCACAGCACTTAATTACGTCCTCCAATAGTTTTCTTTCAAAATTATGAATAGCACTTAATTACGTCCTCCAATAGTTTTCTTTCAAAATTATGAATAGCACTTAAATACGTCCTCCAATAGTTTTCTTTCAAAACTATTATAGCACTTAATGTGGGCAAAATATTTCAGCTTTTTAAGCATGCCATCTCGCATAAGCCAATCTACCTCTATGTTCAAATCTTGCAGGATGTTTATCTTTTTTCGTTGATTTATCCACGGAATTTTAAGAATGTTTATTAAACATTTCGTCTTGAAGGCCACAATTTTCCGCCATACCGATTGCAATACAGTCCATGATTCACAGCTGTATTGTTGTCGAAGGAAAAAACAGACTTTAGGTGACACTAATTTAATTTTTCAAAACGTACACTACCCTACGATCCTATTTGACTGCCATTTTCTTTCCATCAAATTTCCCATCCACCTCCTCAGAAAAATAAAATAAACAAAAATAAATAAAATTGTAAAAATAACTAAGTAATTCCCCTGTCGCTTAGCAACAGCGGACATGATACACCGAAGAAGCACGAATCAATTAAATAAATTTTTCAGCTCCGTAAGTGGCGATTCTTTTCCTTAATGGCTACAGGGAGGGTAATGTGAATGAGAGAGGCGAGATTAGAACCACTGCTATGTTGAGAACGTGTTGTAAGGTGGGAAGTAATGGTGCGGTTTAACCACTAGGTGGTAGATGCTGCTCCAGCTCATGGTGATTCGATGCGCCACCATTTATGCAAGTCAATATATCTTTGGGAATATAGAATAGATGTTAAACTTTCAATGAAAGATATAGAAACAATACATCATGCATTATACACGAGGAGCAAGTGTGAATTACTCGCTAAACATTAGATAACAGGAAGAAGAAGTAGAAGAAGAAAAAGAAGGAGAATGAGGAGACGAAGAAGAAGAAGAAGAAGAAGAAGAAGAAGAAGCTGATAATGAAGAACAAAAGGAAGGTGAAGAAAAAATAATGATGAAAACAAGAACAAGGAAAAGGAAAATTGCAGGAGGAAGTTGATGAAAAAGATGAAAAAGGTGAAAAGAAGAAGAAGAAGAAAAAGAGAAGAAGAAGACGAAGAAGAAGAAGAAAAATATGAAAAGAAGATAATGAAGAAGATCCGTGGCCACAGTAAAACGGATCTCAGCTCTGTCCCAAATGTGCGGATGAGCGTGACGTGTGTGGACCCTTCATACCATACGCCTGATGTGTGGACCCTTCATACGTCTGGTGTGTGGACCCTTCATACGTCTGGTGTATGGACCCTTCATACCATACGCCTGATGTGTGGACCCTTCATATGTCTGGTGTGTGGCCCCTTCATACGTCTGGTGTATGGACCCTTCATACTATACGCCTGATCTGTGGACCCTTCATACGTCTGGTGTGTGGACCCTTAATACGATACGCCTGGTGTGTGGACCCTTCATACGCCCGGTGTGTGTGTCCTTTATACCATTTGCCTGGTGTGTGAACCCTTCATACCATACGCCTGGTGTGTGGACCCTTCATACGCCCGGTGTGTGTGTCCCTTATACCATTTGGCTGGTGTGCGGACCCTTCATACCATACGCCTGGTGTGTGGACCCTTCATACGCCCGGTGTGTGTGTCCTTTATACCATTTGCCTGGTGTGCGGACCCTTCATACGCCTGGTGTGTGGACCCTTCATACGCCTGGTGTGCGGAACCTTCATACGCCTGGTGTGTGGACCCTTCATACGCCTGGTGTGTGGACCTTTCATACGACTGGTTGCAAAGAAATATGGAAACAGTGGCCGTGTTTGTCAGCACCAATTGAAAACTAACAGGCGTGTTAACCTAACTCTAAGGTCAGGGTCAGTCATCTTTCTGTGTCTTATGTCTGAGAGATGCAAATCGATACTCATGTTTATCAAGTTGTTAATCACCAGTGCAGTGGACCGCCTGTCAGTCAAAGCTGTTCTGATGTTTGGACAGAATAACAAGAGTCTGAGAGTGGTGTGTGTGTGTGTACGCGCTCTGTGTGTCTGAGTTTGTATGTGTTCTATGCATGTATGAATGTATGCTATTTCTTGTGTGCTCTTCGAAATGTTGGAATGCGTGTTATCCTTGTTTGTGTGTTAGCGTGTGCTTGTTTTTGTGTGTTCTTTGCATGTATGTGTGTGTTATTTATGTGTGTGTTCTGTGTGAGTGTGTGTGTCTTCTGTACGTATTGGAGTTATATGCGGTATACTCGGTATATGTGTCAATGTGAGGGGGTTCATGTCCCCTGTGTGTATGGCACTATGTGAGTGTGTGATCCTTTGTGTGTGTTCTGTGACCTTATTTATGGTGTTGTCTATGTGTCTCTTTATATTTGAGCATAATTGCCACTGTAAGTGAATCTGCTAATCAGAAATAGAGAAAGAGAATGTAACGGTAAAAGAGTAACAAATCTCTCTTCAACTGATTGTACAAGCATAATGCTTTTCCATTTCATTCGTCTTCCGACTTTTTAAAAACATATTCTGACCGTAACCTGAAACTATTTTAATATTAATACAAAAATAGTGAATAATATTAACATAATAGATACAATCATGGGATTCCGAAGAATTGGTACTGGGATAGTATCAAGTATTTACAATTCGAGGCGGCTTCAAATGATAACATTAAATATAATGTTTAACAATTTTGGTAAAGTAATTCTGAAAAAGTGAAACACAATTGTATGGTGGTTTTTCTATACCTTCACCGTGACGAAGGGTGAAGGCGATGTTGAGGGGGTACCTGAGAGCCGTTGGTTCGGTCCAATCAAATTTAGGGCGCGGTAGCTCCCTACTTTGACTAGCTTTGACTGGCTGGCTAACCTACGTAAGCAAACGCGGTGGAAAAACCAGGGAGCAAATCCTGGAAGGAGGAGTTTGACAGTACTGGTTGATAGCACACCTAAAGGATGGGACACCTGACAAGAGAAGCATGATAGCACACCTAAATGATGGGACACCTGAGAGGAGGAGCATGATAGCACACCTAAAGGATGGGACACCTGACAGGAGGAGCATCATAGCACACCTAAATGATGGAAAACCTTAAAGAAACCAGGGTGGGGAAGACCTGCAAGACAACTTCCCTAAGACAGACAACTCTGACTTCAAACAACTGCTGCCTTGCAGATGGGCTGGGGACAGCCAAAGGCTAAGGAGGGCAGAAATCGGTTGCACTTGGCCACAGGCCTAACGAAACAGTGCAACGTAAATCGCTGAATGATGACGTCACAATTTAAAAGAAGACAGTATGATGATAATCCTTTGGAGTAAAACAAAGTTGACGTCTGAGAGCGTACGAAGAAGAAGAAGAAGAAGAAGAAGAAGAAGAAGAAGAAGAAGAAGAAGAAGAAGAAGAAGAAGAAGAAGAAGAAGAAGAGCAAGTATTATTATTCGTCTTAGTTTAATAGAAGTCTCTCAACGCCTGTAACCTAAATGGATTCTTGTAAAAAAAAAATGTCATGGACACACATGCACTACCTGAAAGAGCTTCTCAACGGACCTGAAAGTCTTCCAAATCCTCTTTTAGTCGTCCGAAGACATGCAAATCACTTGGAGCTAGCTTTGGTGAGTACGGCGGATGTGGTAGACACTGAAAGTGGAGGTCCTAGATGGTTGCGGCTGTTGCATGGACAGTAGAGGGTCGAGCATCGTCGTGTTGCATAAAAGACAGATTTACTCAGACATCTACCACGTTTGGATTTGATTGCGGGTCGAAGATGATTCCTGAGAATATCAGTAAACATGTCACTTGTGACAGTGTTCCCGCTGGGCATCTAGTGCTCTAAAATAAAGCCTCGAGTAAGCATAGCCTGCCCTGCAGATTGCTGCATGCACACCTTCTTCGGTTTCGGTGAGGAGCGATGGCGGCATTCCTCGCTCGCTATCTCCGTGTTAGGTTTGGCGCTTGGCTTCGTTCGTTCTTAATCTCTCGCTACTGTAACAGTTCCCACCGGAGCAAGGGGAGTTTAGGATGCCTGAACATGTTAAAGCTTAAAGCTACCTGAATGCATGTCAAGCTCACTCACCGTCTCAGCAAAGGTGAACAGAGTTGATTTAAGGAATGTGGACAGGTAGAAACTGACCACTGGCCTTCCGATTTTGGTAGGGGGAGATTGATTGACAGACGAAATTGGCAGCGGGCATTGCTGCGAGAGAATGACAGGTGGGCAAAGTGTTTCGGTCCAATTGGGATTGAAGATGACCATATCTGAGATCGATTGGTCAAGCTCTGGCCTTGCTTGAGGATATATAACTCGAGACAAAGTTTAGCTCGAGAGGCTGGAGGAGAGATGGAGAGTGAGGGAGAGAGTGAGGCTGTATGGAGGAGAGAGAGAGAGACTGAATGTGGATAGTATGTTTAACTCACCGACTTAGGTAGAGGAGCGATTGATAGACTGTTGGACAAATGTTTAGTGATGGAACAGGATCGCTCAAATAGGTGTGTGAGTTTTGCATTAATAGATAATCTGAACGTGTGTTTGTAAGCAAGGACACATTGTGAACGAGTATGTCGAGATCGCCCGACTGAGGGGATTTCAGTGAGGAAGAGTATTTGATAAGGTGTTTTGAAGACGCAGTTAAGGCGATGTGTGTGTGATGTAATTGCAAGGCAATAGAACTGGGTTTTTAGATAGTTGGGAATTCCATCAATAGCTAATGCTTACAATTCCCGTTATAGTAGAATGTTTAGTTAAGATATGTATTATATTGTGTTTGTAATTTCTCTACTCATTGTATGATATGAGTATGATATAATAAATATGCCACCTGCTGTGTGATATGTCATTTACTGAGTATGGTCATGATGATGTGGATGAGTGTGAGAATGTTCTAAGTTAGATCACGGCCAGCAGAGGATCTGTTACACTACTAAATCTTGAAAGGGCTTAAGTAGCAGAATCTAGTTCAAAAAAAGGAATGCGTTGTGTCGTAGTTTACAGCTTGACTGCGATATTTGCACCTTTCGGTCCAACACATCCGACTTTAGCAAGCATTTTTTTAGTACAAGGTTAGCATTCCCTCTTCTTCTTCTTCATCTTCTTCTTCTTCTTCGTACGCAGTCAGACAGTAACCATTATTTTTTCGAAAAAAACGGCGGTCATCCTGAGGCTGTCGCCACTGCCATAGAGCTTGTCTTGCAGTTCCACTGGTGATGGCCACATCTGCTCTCCCTGATCCTCGTATGTCGGGCAGTTCTGCAGCAGATGTTCAGGGTCATTTTACCAGTACCGCACGGGCATTCGTCGGTACCACCTATCTTCAATTTGTTGAATAGGTGGTACCTCAGTCTATTGTGGCCAGTGCGAAGTCTGAAGACAACGACTTGCTCTCTTCGGTTCAACTGGTAATAGGCATCGTTTTTGGTGTAACCAGTATGTTCGGTTTCCCATTTGGTCATGTATCTGGCTTTGATAAGCCGTTTTGACTCTTCGTACGTCATACTAGTATCTGTTTGTGGTAGTCTTGCACCTTCTTTTGCCAGTCTGTCTGCCTCCTCGTTGCCTTGGATGTTGCAGTGTGATGGGACCCACTGTACCACTACCCTTTTTGGTGCGGACTGCTGGCACAGTTTGCAGAGTGCTGCTCTTAAGTCATTAAGCTCAGTGTTTTTCTGGCTTTTTAGCGCTGTGACTACGGCGAGAGCATCTGTAAGCAGGACTATATGGCTTTCATTTTCATTGTGTGTCACCATTTCTTCCACTGCCGCCCTGAGTGCATCTGTCTCCGCTCTGAAATTGCTTGTGTACTTACCAGTAGCGAATGACAGTGTTATTTGTCTGCCATTTGGTAGGTTCAGGAATGCTCCTGCCCCTCCGTTCTGTGTAGTGTTTGTTACAGAACCGTCGGTGTATGCATGGGTCCAGTCCATGCTTGGGTAGCTTTTCGATATGAAGCTTAGGGTAGTATCTCTCCTTTCCTTTTCAGTCTGGCAGTTTTTGTTTCCAATACCTGGTATATTTTCTACCACCTCTGGAAATATATCCTGCCTCCAGGTAGGTTTTCGTACAGTAGGGATGGGTTTTGGTGTTGTTAGTGCGTTTATGGGATCTTCGTGCATCTTTGCTTTGGCTATTTCTGCAAGGTTTCTCCGCTTTAGTTTCCCATTTCCAAAATTGTTTAGTCTCTGGTGCATTGGATGGTCAGTCAGTCTTCGGAGTTTCTCTGACTGCAGCTGAGCTCTGCAGTCTCTTCTATCGGTCCTGGATTGCAGTTTTGTAATCTTTTCAAGTTCTACAATTGGCGTTGACTTCATGCCTCCTGTTATAACTCTCATGGCTTGGTTTTGAAGTTTGCTAACTTTATCGAAGTTCGCCTTTGCTGCTGTTGTCCATGCCGCAATGCCATACTCGAGAACTGGTCTCACTCTTCCAGTGTACAGTTTCTTTAGTATGCCTTCGTCTGCTCCCCAGCTTGTGCCAGCAAGTTTCCTCATGATTGCCATTCTTTCTCTGGCTCTCATCCGGTTTCTCTCAATCTGACTTTTCCATGTCATGCGCCGATCAAATGTGACTCCCAGATAGGTTGGGTTGTCGTTTGGCTGCATGAATTTGCCATTTAGACTTAATTTGGTATTTTGGGGTTTTAATGAAAGCGAGAATATTGTGCACGTGGTTTTCTCCTCGTTTATTTTGACCAGCCATGAGTTCGCCCACTCTTCCAGCGATGTTAGGGCCGTCTGCATCCGGTTTCTTGCTATGGTGAGATTCTTTTCAGAGGTCCACATAGCCAGATCGTCTGCAAACATTGAGCTATGGACTCTCCTTGGTATATTCTCTGTGATGTCGTTTATATATAAAAGGAAGAGTGTGGGTGACAGTACTCCCCCTTGGGGTACTCCCTGCTCGAGTGTCACCTTTTTGCTCATCTGCCCCTGTACTCTGGCCGTTCTTTGTTTGAGGTAGTGGTTGATCCACTTGTACATTTTCCCACAAACGTCACTTCTTCTTAGCTTGATTCTAAGTCCATCTTTCCAGACTTTGTCAAATGCCTTTTCCAGATCCACCCAAACAGCTACTGTGTGTTTCTGTGCCTGGTAGGCATCTTCTATCTCCTGGGCTATGAGGATGACCTGGTCCTCAGTGGATCTGTGCTGTCTAAAGCCGGCTTGCTGTGGAATTAGTATTCGTTTTTCTTCCAGATGCCACATCAGTCTGGTGTTTATCATCCGGTCCATCAGCTTGCCGACAAACCTCAGTAGGCTGATGAGCCTGTATCAATTTGGATCTGTTTTGTCCTTTCCTGTTTTTGGTACTGGTACCAGTATTGCGTCTTTCCATGCCTGGGGTACAATTCCCCTTTTCCAGCTTTGGTTCAGGACCGATAGCAGTTTCCGCTTCGCTGTTTGGCCCAGCCCCATCAGCATTTCGTTTGTTATCCCGTCTTTTCCGGGAGATTTCTATTTCTTTAATGTTCTCGTGGCCTCTTCCATTTCGCGCATTGTTAATTTGGCCATCATGTGCTCTTCAGGTGCCGTATTCAGGTTGTCGTGCCCCTGTAGCTCTTCGCTAATGTCTGTATGCTTGTCTGCAGGGACCTCGATGTGGTTTGCTCTGGCATAGTGATCGACAAAAGCGTTTGCGGTTTTCTTACCTGTGATCAAGTTCTCGCCCTGCTTGATGGTAATATGTTGGTTTGACGGGGTTTCGTCGTTCATGGCTCTGACTAGCTTCCATAGCTTGTTCCCGTCTTTGTCCAGGTTTAGGCTTTCCGTTTTATTTTTCCAGCTTTCTCTTGCTGTTTGCTTGAGGGTGTGTTTGTATTTCGCCATGGCGGCTTTGAGGGCGATGTTTGCCTCCATGGATTGTTCTCGCTCATTCCCTCTTCGATCCCTTCTCCTTAGCCAGTCTGCCCTGCTGCAGCCTGTTATCCAGGATCAACACGTGGAGGTGTAGAAGGATCTTGGCACCTCTGGTTCGCTGGCACTGACACTAGCAGTCAGCTATGGGTCGCTGACCACTGCAGCTCATGCGCTGCTCAGCATCTTGATCCCACAGAGGTATTTGAGAAGAAAGCTAGCTACTGCTAGGTCGGAAAGACGTGTATAGAACAAGAGAGAAATGACATTTCCATACATATGCTTAGGAGATCAATCTCATTCAGGACACGGTAAAATGACAGATACATTTGGTTTTGTAGCTCGTTAGTTGTACACAAAATGACAGATACATTTGGTTTTGTAGCTTGTTAGTTATACACAAAATACCAGATACATTTGGTTTTGTAGTTAGTTGTACACAGAATACCAGATACATTTGGCTTTGCAGCTAGTTAGTTGTATACAAAATGACAGATACATTTGGTTTTGTAGCTCGTTAGTTGTACACAAAATGACAGATACATTTGGTTTTGTAGCTTGTTAGTTGTACACAAAATGACAGATACATTTGGTTTTGTAGCTCGTTAGTTGTACACAAAATGACAGATACATTTGGTTTTGTAGCTCGTTAGTTGTACACAAAATGACAGATACATTTGGTTTTATAGCTAGTTAGTTATACACAACATACCAGATACATTTGGTTTTGTAGTTAGTTGTACACAGAATACCAGATACATTTGGCTTTGCAGCTAGTTAGTTGTATACAAAATGACAGATACATTTGGTTTTGTAGCTAGTTAGTTGTACACAAAATGACAGATACATTTGGTTTTATAGCTACTTAGTTGAATACAAAATGACAGATACATTTGGTTTTGTAGCTAGTTAGTTGTACACAAAATGACAGATACATTTGGTTTTGTAGCTAGTCAGTTGTACACAAAATGACAGATACATTTGGTTTTGTAGCTAGTTAGTTGTACACAAAATGACAGATACATTTGGTTTTGTAGCTAGTTAGTTGTACACAACATGACATATACATATGGTTTTGTAGCTAGTTAGTTGTACACAAAATACCAGATGCATTTGGTTTTGTAGCTAGTTAGTTGTAGACAAAATGTCAGATACGTATGGTTTTGTAGCTAGTTAGTTGTACACACTCTAATTCAATTATTTCAGATATTCACTCATACTCGGTTCACGTCTTTTTCTAAAATTATACATCTTATGTACATATTCACATGCATGAACAAAAAAATAGATGTACACACATTGCAATAAAGGACCAGAAAAATATATAGTATACTTTTATGAAATGAAAATGATATAATCTATACATATAATGAAACATACAAATGTGTTTCTCATTAGACCTACTTCAAACCTACAGAGTAGTATATTATTATTTTTGCTATTATTATGATTACTATTATGTGTGTGTGTGTGTGTGTGTGTGCGTGGGTGAGTGCGTGCGTGTGTGTGTGCATGTATGTATGCATGTATGTGTGTATGTATGTATGTGTGTATGTATGTGTGTGTATGTATGTAGGTATATATATATTTATATATATATATATGTGTGTATGTGTGTGTGTGTGTATTAGTTTTCATTATACATTATAAATATTATAGTTATTTTAATTATCTCTGTTATAGATTCGACTGTACAGCTCCAGGGCGCCCTCATGCCTACTCAGTTTCGTCATCGCTTCAAGTGGAGGCTACAGAAAACACAACCCAGGTAGCTCAGAGGCGGCTCCAAAATGTTATCATTTTACAGCTGTGAAAATACGGCCCCAAGAGATGCCCCCCCCCCCCCCCCCCCCGCCTTGCTCCTATTCAGTTGTATCTTCTTGAGTTCCGCGCACTAGTCGCCAGTTCACCTGACTACCATGTGTTTCTTGACAGTCCTACTCGTCTCTTTCACGGTGGGTTCCAATCCAGTGTATGTCTGGTTATGTTGTAAGGCCTCCTTCTTAGAGTAAGTCTATTCCATCCCCACATTCTCTCCACAATTTCCCGCTGTAGGTGTTATTGCCCTGTTCATTACCACACAATTGCGTTTTCCATTATCTCTGTCACTAATTACGCAGCTAAGGCATTTCTTAATGAAGTTCTGCAGCCTGGATATGATACCCTTTGTCACATGCCATGTCTAGGAGCCATGTAGCAGGGCAGACTTTACATTTGTGTTAAACAGTATAATCTCTTTTCTCCATGGAGAATGCTGCCGAGTTCCATACTGAGCGATGAAATTTGAAAGAAAATGTGGCTGTATTAGTTCTGGACATGGGGATCACGATGCTGAGCAGCGCATGAGCTGCAGTGGTCAGCGACCCATAGCTGACTGCTAGCGTCAGGGCCAGCGAACGGTAGCTGCCAAGACTCTTCTACACCTCCACGCGGTGATCCTGGATAACAGGCTGCAGCAGGGCAGACTGGCTAAGGAGAAGGGATCGAAGAGGGAATGCTAACCCGGTACTCAAAAAATGCTTACTGAAGTCGGATGTGTTGGACCGAAAGGTGACAATATCGCAATCAAGCTGTAAACTACGACACAACTCATTCCATTCTCTGGACTACATTCTGCTACTTAAGCCCTTTCAGTGTTTGGTAGTGGGAGATTGAGAATGAATGAAGCCAAGCCAAGTCAAAAATGATAGAAGGCAGACCACTTTAAAAATTAAAGAGTGCCATGCCCTTGACACTGCAGTGAAAAAGTGATTGACAGAATATGGTAGGAGATAGACCAGGTTTTATATGAGCCATCTGAAAATATGACATGATTAGAATAAGGTTGTTGTTTGCGAATGCCTACAATGAGTAGGTTATTCTTCTGAGCGCCCTAAAAAGACGGGTTGCAGTAGCTTTTCTCACATCCCGATCGTGCTGATGAAGGTAGACCGGAGTCCTCCAGGCGGTTGTACTATCCTTAGCTTCATCTGCGTCGCACTCACTACTACGGGGATCACATTGATCCCCAACCTCGTTAGTCATGCTGTCATGAATACATCCCGTTTCTAGGGAGGGCTATTAGGAAGCCGAGGTGAGGGTCTTGGCAAGTATGTTTTGCCTGAACCTGACTAACATGTCTGACCAGTATGTTTTGACTGAACCTGACTAACATGTCTGACCAGTATGTTTTGACTGAACCTGACTAACATGTCTGATCAGTATGTTTTGCCTGAACCTAACTCACATGTTTTATAAGTATGCTTTGCCTGAACCTGACTAACGTGTCTGATCAGTATGTTTTGCCAGACCAAACGTTAAGTCTTCCTCCCAAGAGTGAAAAGGTGACAGAAAATGGTGGGTATCAGACCACCTCAAAAATTAACTGGCAACAGCTGAGCCATATTGTGGACAATATAATTGGTAGAAAATGGTCAAAGACATACTGCTTCAAACAAACCGTCTGCAGCTTTGGCATGTACTTGATATTGGAGCGAAAAGATGAATGGTGTTTATGAAGACCCACATAAGTTTCATTGAAACTGTACCGCAGGCAGTTGTGTAACTATCCAGTTCTCTTATTGACTTCTCTGTATTTATTAATAACATTACTGTGTTTCTGTTTATGATTTCATGTATTTTTGTATATATGTTTGCATATTTTCATTAATAAAATGAATGTTGCTTTAAATATGAAGCATTTTATGACGTATGTTATAGAACCGACCACGTGTGCGTTATTAGAAGATGAATAACAATGAATTCAATCAAGAGTGAATTTATATATGCACGAACCTGGCGATAACTTAGATATTTATGTCAATCAACCAACCAATTCTCCTGCCCATTTTATTTCACTCTCAAACTCGTCCACCTCAAACTTATCCCCATCAATCCACCCATACATCCGTCCATCTTTATAACCATTTCCTTATTCACTTCTTCCCCCCGCTCACTTACTCCTCTTCACAGCTTGGTTCAAATCGCTGGACCAGTTGTATAAAGAACAAAATGTTCATTGCGTCAGTATATGCCGGTAAACAACATTCTTCGTGGAATCATATGCCCATTATTCGTTTAGGGAACGACATACGACTTGAAATAGTTGCAGTCATCTAGAAATCCACCTAAGAGCGTTCAGTGAATATCCCAGTTTCTGGATATGTTATTCTGTTCGCGTAGATATTGTGACTGCGCGTTCGCGCGCACGTACACACACGCACGCACACACTGACACACAAACACACACACACCACATATATATATATACGACGTGTTTAAAAAAATATGACCTTTGGGAAGACAAAATTCAATTACTGACCTAGAGGCTTGAATCCTTAATCCTTAATCCCAAATCCATAATCTCAAATCCCTAATCCCTAATCGCTAATCCCTAATCCTAAATCTATAATCCCAAATCCCTAATCTCAAATCTATAATCCCTAATTTCAAATCCCAAATCCCTAATCTCAAATCCCTAAGCTCTAATCCCAAACTCCTAATCCCAAATACCTGATCTCAAATCCCTTATCTCAAATCTCTAATATCAAATATTTAATCCCAAATCCCAAATCCATAATATCAAATCCATAATCCCAAATCCCTATTCCCAAATCCCTAATCTCAATGCCATAATATCAAGTCCATAATCCCAAATCCCTAATCCCTAATCTCAAACCCCTAATCTCAAATCCATAATCCCAAAATCCCAAATCTATAATCTCTAATCTATAATCTCTAATCCCCAATCCCGAATCCCAAAGCCCAAATCCCTAATATATAATCCCTAAACCCCTTGAAAGTGCTCCCTTGGGACACCAGACCTCCCAGTGGTCCCACCATTGTTGAAAGCATTCCTACGAAGGCCTCTTAGAGAATTGAGTTCACCTGGGTCGTCGCATTCCGTATACTGTTTCCTTGTGACTCAGATCAGGACCTTTATAGCGGAGTTTTTATCTTTGGGGTACAGCCAAAAAGCGTAAGGAGCCATGTCGGGAGAATAGGGAGCCTGGCGAACCAGAGGAAGGTTGTGTTTGGCCATGAAAGTCTGAATCAGATGTGATGAATAGGCGGTTTCGGTATCATCAGGGAAGCTATAAAGCTCCCGTTGTCTACAGATTTGGTCGTTTGCGTTGAACAGCATCACGAAGGCGTCGGATGACCTCCAGGTAGTACTCCTTGGTCATGTTTTGAGCTCGTAGGAGTACTTGTGATGCACAAAAGCCACAAGAGTAATAGATAACGTTCAACGTGACTTTGATATTGCGTAATTAGTATTTAATGAAAGCTCGACAGGTGCTCATTACACTCAACACTGAAAGGCTGACTACCAGCGAATGACGCAATCTGCGGACAGGAACACATTATCCATGCGCATGACGGTCTCCTATATGTTCTTGCATCCGTCAGCATTTCATAGATTTACAAATCGTACTAGTAGGGACTGTGTACACATTTCAGCTCTCTATGTTATGTGGGAAGTTGGTTAAAATAGGAGAAATAGAAGTCCTTTCAAACAGAAAACGGTTATGTCAAGTTAAATGAAAACTTGTAACATGAAAATATTTTGTTCATTACATTTATTGCTGCAAACTTGTATTTATATTACGACGTTTTGTTTGTTTGTTTTGTTTTTGCGACTTCAGGTGCGTAATTATTCGTAGGATCCGTAAAAATGTGAATGGATACACACCAAACAAACTTATTTTCTGACAGGCATGCAGTTATATTCCTAAGACCGGATTCTGAGTGGCGTCAAAACATGTTTTGGAAGAAAATACGTAATGTAGTAGCGTTTTTGGTGGAACCTTCTGACTTCATTACAATTTAATAGATTTCCAGGTCGTACTGACAGATGCTGTGTATACAATTTCAATTCTCTAGATAATAGAGAAGAGAGTTAAAATAGAAGAAATAGAATTCCACACAAAGGGACAAGGCTCAGTGACAAGAAAAGCGTATGGCACAGAAAAGAACAGTGGACATTGAGTGCCGTATGTGTAGGGATAAATTAAGCATAACGTGCTTCTTCATACCAGTAAATACTAAAACTATACAATGACACTCTAGCTGTTTTGAAGGAGTGCAAAATGCACCGAAACTATGAGACTAAACATCGCTCACGCTATCCCCAGTTCATACAAATAAAGCGTTCAGAAAAACGTGAATTAATGCAACAAATTTTGATTTCACAAGTTCAAAAGAGCTTTCCCAAAAAGCGAGGTGGTCTTACAAAAATAGACTAAAGACACAATTCATGCTAAACCACAGCCAACTGTAGATAAAGGCTTCCTGACACACGGAGAACCCCATTTGAAACGTCACATTCCAAGGCTAACTAAATGGCGGAACTTTCATGCGTCAACTCATTGCAAATATAACAGCGTATTCTGAAAAATCAAGATGGATATGCATTTGGTTTCAGGGCAGGATTATGTGAAAGGATTACTCTCAAAAGTGATGTGTTGTCTTTTTTAACGGGGATTTGTTTTATTCCTCTGTGTGGGGTATGGATTGATTATAAACCTTGCCACAATATCAGCTCTGTCATTTAGTCCACTGTGGAATAGAACGTTTCAGGTGGTTTTCACAGTGAGTCAGACGAGCTATCTAAAAGTAGGCTATGGCTAAACATTTTATGTCCCTGAGAGAAAATGCGGCGTGGAACTGATTCCGTCCAAAACGTGAAGTCGTACAGCTGCTTCGGCCAAGAAATTACGAGCTCCCATGACATGCAAAATGAGATCTTCCAAAAGTTAGCTGTAGGGTTGTTCAGTTTCATCCGCATCAACAGTAATTCAACAGATGTAAAACAAAAAAAGCGAGAGCCTACACCTTCAACAACCTGGTCAATGCAGCCTGGTCACTCCAGCCCAGCCTGGTCAATCCAGCCCAGTCTGGTCAATCCAGCCCAGCCAGGTCAATCCAGCCCAGCCTGGTCAATCCAGCCCAGCCTGGTCAATCCAGCCCAGCCAGGTCAATCCAGCCCAGCCTGGTCAATCCAGCCCAGCCTGGTCAATCCAGCCCAGCCAGGTCAATCCAGCCCAGTCAGGTCAATCCAGTCCAGTCTTCTCAATCCAGCCCAGCCTGGTCAATCCAGCCCAGCCTGGTCAATCTAAACCAGTCTGGTCAATCCAGTCCACCCAGGTCAATCCAGCCCAGCCAGGTCAATCCAGCCCAGCCAGGTCAATCCAGCCCAGCATGGTCAATCCAGCCCAGCCAGGTCAATCCAGCCCACCCAGGTCAATCCAGCCCAGCCAGGTCAATCCAGCCCAGCCTGGTCAATCCAGCACAGCTAGGTCAATCCAGCCCAGACTGGTCAATCCAGCCCAGCCTGGTCAATCCAGCACAGCCTGGTCAATCCAGCCCAGCCAGGTCAATCCAGCCCAGCCAGGTCAATCCAGTCCAGCCAGGTCAATCCAGCCCATCCAGGTCAATCCAGCCCAGCCTGGTCAGTCAAGCCCAGCCAGGTCAATCCAACCCACCCAGGTCAATCCAGCCAAGCCAGGTCAATCCAGCCCAGCCTGGTCAATCCAGCCCAGCCTGGTCAATCCAGCCCAGCCAGGTCAATCCAGCCCAGCCTGGTCAGTCCAGAAAAGCCAGGTCATTCCAGCCCAGCCTGGTCAATCCAGCACAGCCTGGTCATTCCAGCCCAGCCAGGTCAATCCAGCCCAGTCAGGTTAATCCAGCCCAGCCTGCTCAATCCAGCCCAGCCAGGTCAATCCAGCCCAGCCAGGTCAATCCAGCCAGGTCAATCCAGCCCAGCCAGGTCAATCCAGCCCAGCCAGGTCAATCCAGCCAGGTCAATCCAGCCCAGCCAGGTCAATCCAGCCAGGTCAATCCAGCCCAGCCAGGTCATTCCAGCCATGGTGTTGGGCTGCGAGGTGTGGACCCTACGAAAAACTTATATGGCGCGGCTCTAAGTTACTCAACCAGCGATGGAGCGTAGAACACTGTCACTTTGAGATCACATCCGCAACACCACTGTCAGGAGTCAAACCTGCTTTAATTATGTCGTAGGTAAGACGTTGCTCAGAAAGTATGGGTGGGCAGAAAGTACAGGTGGGCAGGCCACGTGGTACGCATGTCTGACAATAGATAGACACGTAAAGTGACGTCGTGGTGATCCTACACCTGTAATCGACGCCCTGAACATCCACCAATGAGATGGAGAGATCGCCAACGAAGAAACCTTGGCCCAGCTTTGTACTTAATAGACAGAGATGAGTTTAGACGACATTTGACTACCTATCATACGGCATATAATATGCCTCAACGAACACAATGATTACAGTATTACAATACAGGTGCTGCCGAAGATGGATGGGACGGACAGAAAGGTGAAAATATCGCAGTCAATAGATAGTCGCAAGCGCGTTCATGTGGTTTTGCAATTTGTTTTCATCGTCGTACAGCAAGCACTGATCACCTGCAAAAAGTAATTCGTGATTTGAGTTATGTTCTGCTTCAGATGTCCCATTCTGCCCCGAAGCTCAGTATTGATGCTATTGGTTGCTAAAGTTCCCACGGAATGTTTTTTTTTTCCACAACTGTAATCCTAGTTCTAATTTCAACTTCGTAGCGGGAATCCCCTGCAATAATTTGGCCCAAAAATGAAATCTCTGCACTTTTGCTGTGATCTGTTCCTCGGCGCTGATATTTAATCTGTAGGTGTGCTTGCGTTTGTTGACCGGCATTAATATAAAATGTTTTACGCAGAATACAAGACATGGGTGTGTAATTTCTAATTTCAGCTCGTGTGGTGCAGTAAAGTTAGAGAGCCGAGGGCGATTAGCATACGCTTCAGGTGGTCCGCTATATGGAACAGATTAGAAACTTCTAGCCGGTACCCATATCCATGTGCCAATAATTGCGTGCAGCAGATGTTGGTTGATTCACACTCTACGGTGTCGTGTCGTTTTGCCCGACTGATTCTTTGAAGCCTTCTGTTTGGGACAAAGAGGATAACAGACCCACTGCCAAGCTGAGAACTTGTCGTTAGCGGCAGCTAGCAATGTAGCCTAACCCCTCTTCAGTAAAAGGTTGACCAACTCGTGGCCATCATTATTTACTCGCTTAGCTGCTGATTTTTTATGGTGTGTTCACGAGACCCTTTTGTATCTGTCTCGTGGCATTTCGCGTCAATAGAATGTCAGGATTACCTGCCTTTACTTGTCTATTACGATAAGAATTCGTCTTCTTTGGCATTCGTCTTGGAAAGGAAATTAGGACATGTGTTGTAGTTTACAGCGAGGCTCAACACACACGATTTCAGCTGGCTCTTTTGCGTACCGAGTTTGCCTTCCCACTACGATCTCTATCAGTTGGCCAGGCTGCACTGTTTCCTGAGATGCCACGTGAAAGCGAAAAATGATCAATATCATACATGGCGCGCTGGCCCTGATACAAGCAGCCAGGTATGAGAAGCTGGTTGGACAATTTGGGCAGACTAGGCAGAGAGAAAGTAAATATCATTCAATAGACAAACTGGATCAAGATGCTGCAGTGGTGAGCGACCCATAGCTGACTGCTATCATCAGGGCCAGTGAACCAGAGCTGCCAAGACCCTTCAACACCTCCACGCGGTGATCCTGGATAACAGGCTGCAGCTGGGCAGACTGGCTAAGAAGAAGGGGCCGATGAGGGAATGCTAACCCGGTACTCAAAAAATGCTTGGTGAAGTCGGATGTGTTGGACCGAAAGGTGCAAGTGTCGCAGTCAAGCTGTAAACTACGACACAACGCATTCCATTCTCTGGACTACATTCTGCTACTTAAGCCCTATCGGACAATTGAGAACGAACGAAGCCAAACCAATAGACAAACTAGAGGCACTACCAGCTAGCACTGAAAGAGAAACATTTTTCACTTTCCAACTAAACATATGCGGATAAACACGTTGAAAGTCTCTACTTTATGTTAGCCATCTAAAACTAAGGCCCTATTAGAAAGGCACTAACGTATGATCGAGACCTGTGAAATGCTATTTGCACGAAGTGCAGCAGAAAAGACAATTCGCAACAACACGCCGAGGATTAAGATAGGAACTGCATTAGTGAACTACTATATTGACATGCAGAGGATACATCGATTTGCTCATCTGACACTGTCACGGTTTGATCAAGCCGCTGCTAGTCATACTACATGGACCATTGGTAAGAGGTCGTCCTCTATGACGATGGATAAGAGGGAATCAAATAAGCACTCACAAGGGGACGTCGTGGGCTAGTGGATAAGTGACACGACTCACAATCCGAAGGTGCTAGGTTCGATCCACATCACAGCACCGGCTGTTATCCTGGGGAAGCAAACCCTTAGAAAATGCAGGAGGAAGCAGACCCTTACATAATCTGCATGCTGAAGTCGGATGTACTGGGCCGAAAGGTGCAAAATAAAAACCACAGGGCAACGCAGACCGCCTTGGGGAATACAGAAATCAGGCGAACGCAAATAAAAAGGAATTTAAAAAAAAATAAAGCAGTCCAAAAGATCAACGTATAATGCAGAATCAGTACGACAAAAGAAGAAGAAGAAGAAGACTAAGAAAAAGAAGAAGTACAAACGATGAAGAAGAAGAAGAAGAAGAAGGAGAAGAAGGAGAATTGAGTAACAGCAGTACTGTCCTTTCCTTTTCCATTCTAGTCTGTACATCTGGCTTTGTGTCTCTTGAAGTATAAATGGCCATCCCCAGGTATGTGAAGGTCTCCAGCAGGGGTCCTTGCAGTCAAGAGGTTAAGGCACTCGTCACTCACATCGATGAACGAAAACGGTTGGTGATCGAATCCAACAAGTTTCAAGCGAGCGCTGGTCTCACGGGAGGTAAGACCAGAGTGCCTGCATCAAGTGTTGCCTCCAATCGTCTCGACCAATAGTCTTGCCACTGATCAAATGGAACTCGAACAAGAGAGTGAGATTAATGACCAACGCATTCTCTGCCTCACTATAATTCAAATACAGCATACATCACATTATAACACAGCCGGCTGATGTTGTGAGCATCATCGCTAGGCAATGATTATAAATTATAAAAAGGTCTTCACCTCTCCCAATGAGGGCCTCACCTCCATGCATGGCTGGCGCTTTGCTTAAGGGATTGATTTTAAACAGCTTGGGTTTCTTCGTGTTAACAGTTAGTGTCCGGGTCAATAGCACATAGAATTTGTCCGGGGCCAAATATGCAGCAATGAATGAGTTGACACAAGCCATCTGCCTATAGATGGCTACTTGCCTCAGGGTCAGCGACATAGCTGATCTAGACCCATACTTCGCCTGCTAGTGTCGACCTTAGACACAGACTGCAACAATGCTGCCTAGTTAAAAGATTAAACATCGAAGAAGGAAGGCAAACTCCGTCCCAGAAATAATCTTCTCAAATTGTATGTGTCTGGCTGAAAGGCGCATATATCAAATCTTCGCTGTATATTACGACTCAAAGTAACAAACGTTTTTTTTTATAGAACGAACGTCATAGAAGAAGTAGAAGAAGAAGAATAAGCTGAAGAAGAAAACAAAAAGAAAAGGAAGAAAGAAAGAGAAAAAGAAGAGGAAAAATGAAAAAAAGAAGAAGAGGAAAAACAAGAAGAAGAAAGAAAATAAGTAGTAAAGAAGAAGAAAAACCAACAAGAAAATTAAATATCAAGAAGTGGGAGAGGAAGAAGAAAGAAAAGGAGAAGAAGAAAAAAGAAACAAAGAAGAAGGAAAACAATCAAACAGAAGTGGAATAATAAGAAGATAAGACGAGAGGAAAAAAGATGAAGAAGAACAACAAAACAGGAAAAGAAGAAGCAGAAGAAGAAAGAAAAGAAGAAGAAGAATAAGAAGAAGAGAAAGAACAAAAAGAAGAGGAAGAAAAAGAAAAAAGGAGAAGAAAAAGGAAAAGAAGAAGAAGAAGAAGAAGAAGAAAGGAAAACAAAGAAGAAGAAAAAGACGAAGAAGAAAGAAAAGAAGAAGAAGAACCAAAGGAGAAGAATAAAACAGAAGTGGAATAATAAGAAGACGAAGACCAGAAAGAATGAAACGAAGAAGAAGAAGAAGAAATAAGAAGAAGAAATAAGAAGAAGAAGAAGAAGAAGACGAAGAAGAAGAAGAAGAAGAAGAAGAAGAAGAAGAAGAAGAACAGGGTGTAAGAATAAGAAGAACTACTTCATTTTTGTATTGATCAGAAGAAGAAAAATGGTGGTACCATTTCCCTTGTACATACTCTCCAGTCTAACACCAAAAGCAATACATCACCACGTTCTGCTTTCTGGTTGAATATGATTATTCGTTGGGTCAATAGATCTTAGAGAATTACCACTGAGTCTGATCTAGACATTCCGTGCCTGAAATACACAGATATAATATTGTTTCTCATTACGGCTATGCTAGGACATAGATCACTTTGACACTGTGACTTTGGATGCAGCTGTGGGGTAGTAGAAAGATAACATAGTTGTAGCTGAATATAGTGGCTTGACTAAACGTTTCCACTCTGTAATATACATCTGCGCTCCCAAACCTTTTTTATAACTACGGACCGGTGAAAATAGGAAGATCTTTGTTGCGGACCGTTGTAAATAGGAAACAATTTTGATGGTGTGGGCTTGAAAATAGGCAGAATTATTTGAGGTGGACTTAAAAATAGGAGTAATTTATTTTGGTGTACCTAAAAACAGGATGGGGCCGACGTGGCCTATTGGTTAAGTGACACGGCTCAAAATCCGAAGGTGCTGGGTTAGATCGCCATCACAGCACCGGCCGTTACCCCGGGGAAGCAAACCCTTAGAAAATGCAGGAGGAAGCAGGCCCTTACATAAAATGCATGCTGAAGTCGGATGCACTGGGCCGACAGGCGCAAAATAAAAACCACAGTGTAACGCACACACGGGAATAGATAAATAAGGCGAACGCAAAACAAAAAAAAAAACAAAGATCGCCATCACAGCAACGGCTGTTACCCCGGGGAAGCAAAGCCTTACAAAATGCAGGAGGAAGCAGACAAAAAAATGCCTGCTGGTCGAATGTACTGGGCCGACAGGCGCAAAATAAAAACCACAGTGCAACGCACACCGCCTTGCGGGTTAAAGAAATAAAGCGAACGCAAAATTAAAAAAAAAACCATTTTAATAAAATAAAGATAAGAATAATTTTTTGGCGAACATGAAAATAGGAAGAATTTCTGGGATTAAAAAATTCGATGAATTTTTTTGCAGATTTTAAAATTGGCAGGATTTTTTAATCGGATGAAAAAATAGCAAGAATTTTTTAAAGGACTTAAAAATAGGAGGACTTTTCGCGGACTGGAGAAAATAGGTAGATCTTTCGCGGACGTAAAAATAGAACGATTTTACGCGGACTAGTGAAAATAGGAGGAATTTTAGGCGGGCTGGTGAAAATAGGAGGAATTTTAGGCGGACTTTGAAAATATGAGAATTTTACGCGGACAGGTGAAAATAGGACGATTTTACGCGGACTGGTATAAATAGGACGATTCTACTTGGACAGGTGAAAATAGGACGATTTTTACGCGGATTAGTGAAAATAGGAGAATTTTACGCATGTTGGTGAAAATGGAAGAATTTTTCTCGGGCTGCTCATGCAGAAATATTAACAATTATTTATATAGTATTATCTGTATACGTTTCTAAGTCTAATTTATAAAATGAAAATTCTATAAAAATTAAAATGCTAATAATAGAACGTCTTGAACTTTTGAAAAAGCAATATTTATTTAAGTCATCGTTGTTCCTGGAGGACAAAGGATTGTTTTGACATCCAGTTGGTTTCTCTGCATGTTTTTGATCACTGATAAGGCTGAAAAAGTATTCTCAAACAGCGTGACTCTTGCTGTGCTGAAAATACGGGGTTGGGAGAGGTATGGTGTAACCTCCGATGGGGGAAGGCAGGAGGAAGTTACCTTGATTCCAAGCAGGATGGCCCTTAAGTAATGAAAACTTGCGCTGAATTATGTGGTGCAGTCAAGCGGAACGTTGAACGCCATCCTGGACTTTCTCACGATTTAAGCCAGGCACAACAGCAGCAAGAGGCAGCATAACAACATGATAATCGAACATGAGTTTCATGTTGGACTCTGTCAAATGCTTTACTATAACCCATGCACGATACATAAATAGAAGTTTGAATAAAGGTGTTTTCTGTCAGATCAGAAGAAGGAGTACAATCGAGAAAATAAAGGAACACTGTAATTAGGTAACACAGGTACACTTTAGCTCAACATGTGCATGGTGTCAGGTAGCTAAACATTGTTTGCAATTTATTCCGGCGATTTGGTCTGGAGTGACATGTTGGACCATGGTTTGAGTCCATCTCTCAATCTCATTGGTTGTTGGCCAAGATGACGTATGCAGATGTAGGCCACCAGAACGTCATTTGTTGTGATCTTCAGTTTTGAGACATGCCTACCACTTGCAAAGCACGTTGTATTTACGTGATAGTGCAGCATCTAAGATGACGTCCTTGTTACGATTGTTGTTCAAAGATATTCGGGCTGAGTTGAGTTAATTCTTCACTGAGTTGAGTTAATTCTTCACTGAGTTGAGTTAATTCTTGGCTGTTGAGTTAATTCTTGGCTGAGTTGAGTTCATTCTTGGCTGAGTTGAGTAAATTCTTGGCTTAGTTGCGTTAATTATGGCTGAGGTAAGGTCATTATTGGATGAATTGAGTTAATTCTTGGCTGAGTTGAGTTAATTCGTGGCTGAGTTGAGTTAATTCTTGGCTGAGTTGAGTCAATTCTTGGCTGATTTGAGTTAATTCTTGGCTGAGTTGAGTTAATTCTTGGCTGAGTTGAGTCAATTCTTGGCTGAGTTGAGTTAATTCTTGGCTGATTTTAGTTAATTCTTAGCTGAGTTGAGTTAATTCTTGTCTGAGTTGAGTTAATTCTTGGATGAGTTGAGTTAATTCTTGACAAAACATCTTTGGTAATGAGCTACATTTGATCATTTTTATAATCCGATAAGTGTTTAAAAAAATCAGTGTCATCTCGACTATAGCACAATGCCAAGCTCTTCAGTAAGCTCACCTCTATGAGAATTAAAGTGCCCATCATAACCCAGTTGGCCAGGCTGCTGCGGCTCAGTTTGTATCCATGAGAACGAACAAGAACGTGAAATGTGGTCTTAATTGGTATGTTTGACCTGACCCAGATTATTCTCCTCTCCCTTGATCAGTATGTCTCACCTGCCCCTGATCACTCTTCTATCCCTTGATCCGTATGTTTCACCTGCCCCTGATCACTCTTCTATCCCTTGATCAGTATGTCTCACCTGCCCCTGATCACTCTTCTATCCCTTGATCAGTATGTTTCACCTGCCCCTGATCACTCTTCACTCCACTAAAACGAAAACGTCATTAAAGAAATCGATTAGAAACCTATTAAATGAATACAATCTACTTGTTCAGTAATGTAATAAATAAAATAGAAAAGGGCAACTTAAATCTAGTATTTATTCTTCCGATTTCCCATGTATCGGACACTATCCGACTGTGTTGGATCATGTTATGAGCTCATCACACAAGACACCGGTTGTCTGAGTTTACTCGTCTGCTTCTTTTCACTTAAATATTTATCAGATATACAATATCCAATCCAATGCAATTGTCTTTCTCAACTTTCTTGTGTCTTACTGAAAGTGTGCTTTTTCTAATCCTTCTCTCTATAATTTCCAGCTGGATTGTTTAACATCGTGTCTGGCTTTCAATCCTGGCTTTTTCTAATGTTTCTCTCCATAATCGCTGGCTGGCTCTGCTGATATCGTGTCTGGCACTCAATCCTGACTTCAGAATGTACATAGCAGATATGAAAAGATGATAATAAGACATTAAAGCTCGTATGTACATCAACTGTCAGATACAGGAGAGCCAAGATGGCATTGAAGCATGAAAGATTATACTTGGATCTGCTGTCAGATACGGGAGGTCCAACAAGGTGAGGTTCGATGTAATCCACGTAGTAGTGAGTGACACGCAGATGAAATCAAGCATTGCACAACCGCGTGGAGAACCCCGGTCCACTTCATCAGCACGCTCGGGATGTCAGGCAAGCTACTTCCTTCTGAAACAAGTTCCGTCCTTTTCAGGGCACACAAAAGGGTTACCAACCCAGTGTGGACATTAGCAACCAACCAACCAACATGATGGCACCGAGGAATGAAATCTCGTATGTAGATCTGCTGTAAGATACGTAATAACAAGATGACATCGAGGCCTGAAAGCTCGTACGTGGATCTGCTGTCAGATAGGTAATAACAAGATGACATCGAGGCCTGAAAGCTCGTACGTGGATCTGCCGTCAGATACGTAATAACAAGATGACATCTAGGCATGAAAGCTCGTATGTGGATCTGCTGTCAGATACGTAATAACAAGATGCCATCTAGGCCTGAAAGCTCGTACGTGGATCTGCCATCAGATACGTAATAACAAGATAACATCTACGCATGAAAGCTCGTACGTGGATCTGCTGTCAGATACGTAATAACAAGATGACATCTAGGCATGAAAGCTCGTACGTGGATCTACTGTCAGATACGTAATAACAAGATGACATCTAGGCATGAAAGCTCGTATGTGGATCTGCTGTCAGATACGTAATAACAAGATGCCATCTAGGCCTGAAAGCTCGTACGTGGATCTGCCATCAGATACGTAATAACAAGATAACATCTACGCATGAAAGCTCGTACGTGGATCTGCTGTCAGATACGTAATAACAAGATGACATCTAGGCATGAAAGCTCGTACGTGGATCTACTGTCAGATACGTAACAACAATATGAGATCTAGGCATGAAAGCTCGTACGTGGATCTACTGTCAGATACGTACCAACAATATGACATCTAGGCATGAAAGCTCGTACGTGGATCTGCTGTCAGATACGTAATAACAGGATGACATCTAAGCATGAAAGCTCGTACGTGGATCTGCTGTCAGCTACGTAATAACAAAATGACATCTAGGCATGAAAGCTCGTATGTGGATCTGCTGTCAGATACGTAATAACAAGATGCCATTTAGGCCTGAAAGCTCGTACGTGGATCTGCCATCAGATACGTAATAACAAGATGCCATCTAGGCATGAAAGCTCGTATGTGGATCTGCTGTCAGCTACGTAATAACAAAATGACATCTAGGCATGAAAGCTCGTATGTGGATCTGCTGTCAGATACGTAATAACAAGATGCCATCTAGGCATGAAAGCTCGTACGTGGATCTGCTGTCAGATACGTAATAAGAAGATGACATCTAGGCATGAAAGCTCGTACGTGGATCTGCTGTCAGATACGTAATAACAAGATGATATCTAGGCATGAAAGCTCGTACGTGGATCTGCCGTCAAACATGAGTGAACAGATGACAGTCAAGCTCAAAGCGCTTATATGACCGATGTTTAATTTGTTTAACATATGTTTCCGCTTGTTCGCAGTTTTAATATTTTTCTCGAGCTCAAATTTGCAAGTACAAGTCTGCCCAAAGCGCTGTGATATCCTTTCTGCATAATTGTATGTATTATAACATTTGGCAGAGTTAAAACTAATACAACATTTGTTGTTCACCAGCGAACCAGAGCTGCCTTCTACACCTCCACGTGGTGGTCCTGGATAACAGGCAGCAACAGGGTAGATTGGCTAAGGAGAAGGGATCGAAGAGGGAATGCTAACTCGGTACTCAAAAAATGCTTGCTGAAGTCGGATATGTTGGACCGAAAGGTGCAAATATCGCAGCCAAGCTGTAAACTACGACACAACGCATTACGTTCTCTGGAGTAGCGGGAGATTGAGAACGAACGCAGAAGAAGAAGAAGAAGAAGAAGAAGAAGAAGAAGAAGAAGAAGAAGTACGGAAAAACAATATTGTTTCTGTGTGCTCTCCTTTCGCTGTGTCTCTCACTGTTCGGCGTTCTCTCAATCTTTAGACCAGATAAACAATTGTTTCTCTACGTCACTTCAGGTAAACGCACTATGTGACGTGTGTAGCCAGCCGTCCAAGGACTGTAAATCATGTCTGTGTTTGTGATATGGTGGCCATGGAAACAGGGGAAGCTACGCTTATCTTAAATTACAAATCATTAATTTGAAATGTTAAGTTATGTTATTTTCGATACAGTGGCGTAACTATGGTGTGTTAGGAAAGGCAACTGCTAAAGACGCCATTTGATGTGTTTTTTTTTTTAAGTTGAAAGATATTGATAATAATTATAATACTGATTAATAATATTAATCATGATGGTGAGGATAAAGACCATTTTGGTGATATTGCTGATGATGTTATTGGTGACATCATCATCATCATGTAGCATGTCCTTTATAGAACGTCGCTCCCATCACAGTCTGTCTGAAAGAAACTCTTTTCCTTGCCAAAACTCTAGCCTCGGCCACAGTCACACCCAGGCATTCCTGGATATCTTGGTGCCATCGTCTTCTTGGTCTACCCCTTCCTCTTTTGCCTGGCACCCTACCTTCCATTACCGTTCTCTCAAGACCGTTGTGTCTCTTGATGTGACCAAAGTATTTACATTTTCTGGCCATAATGGAATTAATAAACCAGTTCTCCTCTATGCTCAACGCTTGCCGAATGTCTACATTTGTCTTTTTCTCCATCCAGGGTATTCTGAGGATCTTTCTGTAACATTTTGACTCGAAGGATTCGATTCTTTGTCTAGAAGTTTTGGTAATCGTCCATGATTTGCAACCATAAGCTGCCTCAGGAAAAACACAGGCTCTCAAGACTTTTACTTTGATCATTTTGTTGGTGCCCTGCCATAATTTCTTCAGGCTGTTCAGTCTCTGCATTGCCAGTGCTAGTCTTCTTCTGATTTCTTTCGAGCAGTCGCCATTCCTGTCAATTCTGGAGCCCAGATATTCAAAATGCGTGACCTGATCTATTTCCTCACCCTCTACTGTAAATGTATGTTGGCATTGTGTTTTGTTATACAAAGACATATTTATCACAGGAATACGCGAACAAGTTAAGCTGAAAAAAAACCGATCATTATCATGAAACAATAATGCTCATTTTGATGATGATGATAAAGCTGTTAATGATGACGCCGATGATGATAACAATACCAATGAAAATTGTAATGATAATGGCGATTATGATAATAATGATAATAAAAATAACGATGACAATGCTATTGATGATGATAATAACGATAATAATGGTAACAGTTATGATAATAACAATAATGATACTTTTTCTTCTTCTTTGCGTTCAGGATCTTTTGGTCATGCTATATCCGCAGGCCAGTCGCCATGATGAAGTCTATAGTCTTCACCAGGTCGGAGCGGCTGCCCCACAGCTTTTCTCTCAGCTCTGCACCCTCTGGCCAGGTCCGGTATTTCATTTCGCTAGAGTGGACATTCCTGTAGATTGTGTTCATGATGCTGGCCTCCTGTTCGACACGCGCACTCATCGGTGAGGGAGATCTTTAGATGTTCTATAAGTCTGCAGTGACCAGTTCTCATGCGAAATAAGGAAGTTTGTTGGTTTATTTTCAACTGGTGAATTGGGTCTTGTCTACTACTTATGTTTCTGTCTTATCTCCATTGGTGCAAATACTGATTTCTGATGATGTTCTTGACCTCTCTGTATGGTACTCGATGATTAAATTGTGCCTATTTTCTGCCATCTTTTGCCAGTACTTCAGCTCTATCATTCCCTAGGATTCCGCAATGGAAGGGTAGCCATTGGAGTGCTATTGTTGATGATCTCTGCAGTTTTGCTAGTTCCACTATGATCTCTACTAGTTCCACTCTGATCTCTGCTAGTTCCACTCTGATCTCTGCTAGTTCCACTCTGATCTCTACTAGTTCCACTCTGATTTCTGCTAGTTCCACATTGATCTCTGCTAGTTTCACTCTGATCTCTGCTAGTTCCACTCTGATTTCTGCTAGTTCCACTCTGATCTCTGCTAGTTTCACTCTGATCTCTGCTAGTTCCACTCCGATCTCTGCTAGTTTCACTCTGATCTCTACTAGTTCCACTCAGAATAAGGCAGTCATCCTTTGTCGGGCATGTTATAAGAATAGACGGCTTGGAGGACGTTGTAAGAACTGGGGAAATAGCAGGAAAGAGAGATAGAGGAAGGCAGAGAGAAGATGTTGGACAGCCTGAGAGACAGAGGAAGGCAGAGAAAAGATGTTGGACAGCCTGCGAGACAGAGAAAGGCAGAGAGAAGATGTTGGACAGCCTGAGAGACAGAGGAAGGCAGAGAGAAGATGTTGGACAACCTGAGAGAATGGCACGGGCGACAATCAACAACAGAGTTGGTAAACGACACACGTGGTACAGCCATGATCGCCGCCAACCGGCAGGGCACCTGATGATGATGAGGTCGCCAGCTCTTTTCCTCGCTGCCTTTCTTTCACTAACAGTAAATCAAGTACCCATCAATAGCTGGGTCGACTGGAGCTTGTCAATA
Organism: Ariolimax columbianus; assembly: GCA_036924085.1. NCBI lineage: Eukaryota > Metazoa > Mollusca > Gastropoda > Stylommatophora > Arionidae > Ariolimax > Ariolimax columbianus. The sequence goes on from JAVGWX010000022.1 coordinate 13,539,911, forward strand.
ACGTGTATTTAACCCAGAAACCTTGCAGCCAGAAGCGAACACTATAACACTGTGCTATTCAGGCGATGAACAAAGCTTGGAAAAACAGAAACGCAAGGCAATACTCTTTGAGGCCCGTCTACAGTTAATGGAAAAACAACGTATTAGCTAGTCTTCGATTTACGAATAATTAAAGCCACACACGCAACAGAGATACGAACAATCGCGGCATCGCAGTATCGGTAACTGATAACACGAAATGTAATGGGTTCAGATCTTGATAAACAAATTTAATTTGAATAAATGTATGGAGTGTCGTATGAACTGAACAATGGAAAATACAAAGGCATTTTTGTCACAGGAACACTGTAAAAAGGTGGATGTGGTTTCTATAAAATTTAGAAGGAAAGAAACCATCCGCTATTGAGTTAAAGGCATGGGACAGGATAAGGAGAGAAGATGAGAGAAAGAAAGGTTTTAGTGTAAACTTCTCAGGACTGTAAATCATATTCACATTTACAGCTGGGTAGACTTGAGCTTTTGAGAAGCAAACGGGGTCTCATTGCCACTAATAATGATTAAAACATGCAAATTAACGGTAATAATTTATTTTACTTTTTTTGCGTCCGCTTTCTTTCCCTATTCCCCAAAGCGGTGTGCGTTACAATTTGGTTTTGTTTTGTTTTCCGCCTGTCGGCTTAGTGCATCCAACTTCAGCATGCATTTTATGTAAGGGTCTGCTTCCCTGGGGTAACGGCCGGTGCTGTGATGGGGATCGAACCCAGCACTTTCGGATTGTGAGCCGTGTCCCTTAACCACTAGCCCACACCGTCTTCTCTGCGTTCGGCTTTGATTTCTATAAAATTTAGCAGAACAAAAAACGATGTAATATCCCATTAAAGGTATGGACAGGGCAAAAATAGAAAATGAGTGAGAAAATAAAAAACTTAAACTCTACCGACAAACGTAGCTTTTACATATTAAATTGTTTATTTTATTCCCAATTTGCCTTCCACTTTTTTATCCACATATGGAGCCAAAATCTGGACTCTGCTGGAAAAGGACCATTTCAACACTCAAGTAATACGTGATATCAGCGGCGTATTCTTGGAATTCGTTTGACGATATTTATACTATGACTAACCTCCCAACTGTATCAGAAGTCCTGGACCGTCGCCGCCTTTCCCTGTTTGGAAATGTTGTCCGACTGGATCAGGAAGTTACAGCTCACCAGATCCTTCTCAAGACAGAACAAAGTGCTACGGGTATCCAACCAGCTGGCTTGAGGCGCAGGAGAGTCCGTCCACAAAACACGTGGCTTCAACAAATATCAACTTCCTCCTCTGCTATAGACGAGGTCTTACAGAGTGCCGTTTTGACTGGCCATTGTGGCGCTCGACAGATGCATAGGCAAACATTATAATTACGGAAACATCTCTGTTAAACAGATCACCAGAAACAAAATTCACAACAAATATGCAGGTAGCCAGATAAGAGTTCTCGTGACTTCATCATGCCATGTAACCCTGATATGTCATCTTCAGTTGATTGCATCGTTTCGGTGGTTATATTTCATGTTAGCCATTTATATTTGGTTATAATTAATGTTTACCATTTCTGGTGGTTATGGTTCATGTTAACCATATCTTGTGGTTATAGTTCATGTTAACCATTTCTGGTGGTTATAGTTCATGTTCACCATTTTTGGCGGTTATAGTTCATGTTAACCATTTGTGGTGGTTATAGTTCATGTTAACCATTTCTGGTGGTTATAGTTCATGTTAACCATTTCTGGTGGTTATAGTTCATGTTAACCATTTCTAGGGGTTATAGTTCATGTTAACAATTTCTAGTGGTTATAGTTTATGTTAACCATTTATATTGGTTATAGTTCATGTTAACCATTTCTAGTGGTTATAGTTCATGTTAACCATTTTTAGTGGTTATAGTTCATGTTAACCATTTCTAGTGGTTATAGTTCATGTTAACCATTTATATTGGTTATAGCTCGTATTATCATTCCCCATTGGGTATTGTTCCTTCTATTACATTTCCTATTGGTGTACGCTTATGCTATTTCATATTATGAGCACCATGTACGCCATTAATTCTTGAAAGTTTCAGCACTTCAGCCATTAACGAAGTTGTTAATATATTGCCATGTCGACATTATGAGTATTGCATTATTTCTGTCTGACAAGTATATCTGCTTCCTCACTTCCATTGATCTGCTCTTGTATGACACATGTGTCGATGCTTTTCCGTAATCTATACTTATCAATACGATCGAACCTCTACTATTGATCTGACCAGGTAATATTTATCTCTTCTTACAATAAATGGAGCGAGTGCTCGAGTGTGGAATTTTTTTCAATACATTGATAGGCTAATATCGACTGATTCAAGGGCCATCGCTATTATTGTTCAGTAGACCTGACCCCCCATTTAAAGACATCGCTCCTTCTAATTTCTTGATTTGAAAAGGCCTTCTTCTGGTACAATATTCTTTTCATTAGCGAGCAATTCGCTATTTTCTGTGGTAACAGCGTGGCTCGGTTGTGATCGCGTCCGGAAACTAAACAAAGGGTCGTGATTTTAATCGGGGACCGCTTCTCCGGTCACCCCAGCTGTAAATGGGTACCTGATGCATGAGGTAGGGAAAGTAAAAGCAGTAAGGAAGGGTACTCTTTATTTTCAGTCTGGTAAATATAAATGTAATTATGAATGTTTGTAGATGGCTTGGCTTCGTTCGTTCTCAATCTCCCGCTACCAAACCCTGAAAGGGCTTAAGTAGCAGAAACTAGTCCAGAGAAAGGAATGCGTTGTCTCGTAGTTTACAGCTTGACTGCCATATTTGCACATTTCGGTCTAACACATCCGACTTCATGAAGCATTTTTTGAGTACCGGGTTAGCATTCCCTCTTCGATCCCTTCTCCTTAGCCAGTCTGCCCTGCTGCTGCCTGTTATCCAGAATCACCGCGTGGAGGTGTAGGAGGGTCTTGGCAGCTCTGCTTCGCTGGCCCTGACGCTAGCAGTCAGCTATAGGTCTCTGACCACTGCAGCTCGTGCGCTGCTCAGCGTCTTGATCCCAAATGTTTGTAGATCATTTATATCACAAAATTGTTGATGTCCTGTTTTCACAGGCTTTAGTCGTGATGTAGATATCAAGAAGAATACGACAGTCAATGAAGAGAGAGAAGAGTAATTGATACAGCAAACGGACACAAATAATTATAACAAGTCGAAATAGTAGTGATAGTAGAAGAAGAAGAAGAAGAAGAAGAAGAAGAAGAAGAAGAAGAAGACGAAGAAAATAAAATTATAAGACAGAGCATTAATGACAAGGAAGACGTGGAGTGATATACATAAAATGTGAAAATGACGAAGTGGCAGATGAAGAAGAAGAAGAAGAAGAAGATGATGAAGACAAAGCTGATGATGATGAAGAGGAGGAGTAGAGGTATAAAGGAAAAAGATGGGAGAAAAACGATACAATAGAAGATGACAGGGGAGAGAGGGACGATTAAGAAGAAGAAGAAAAACATCTTTCAAAAAACAGTTAAAGAGAAAGAGATAATGGGATCAGAGGAAGAGGGAGGGAGAATAGGAGAGCGACAGAGAGAAAGAGAGAGCGAGGGAGAGAGAGTGAGGGAGCAAGATCGACAAAGTAAAAAATTAAGTGAATTGAGAGATCGATTTCCGACGATAACGAAGAACTGGAGAGAGAGAGAGAGATAAAATGAGACAGAAATAGAGGGAGAGAGAGAGTGAGAGAGAGAGAGAGAGAGAGAGAGAGAGAGAGAGAGAGAGAGAGAGAGAGAGATAGGAGCCGACACTGGACAAATCAGTTTTCTGCACTACGAGACCTGGCATCGGGTTATCTCGTACAATTCACGTCATTTCTATAATGAAAAGCTCAAAGCAGGGAAGGGAAATCGAGTAATCATCACAAAACGACACACATGTTTCACAACAAGAAAGCACAGCCGAGTCGTCAAGTGAAGTATTTTTACAGTTGAGCAATGAACGGAGAAGGACAGGTAAGCACTCCCATAGGTAAAGTGTGATAATTTTTTAAGAGGTGGTACATTACTTACATATTTGATGCAACCAAAATATCAGACTAAGAAAGCAACAACAAGCAGACAAACTCAGAATACTATGTAGAGTAAAAGGCAGAAATGTTGTGGAGGAATAAAAGACACATAACGCAACAAACAATTTTCCTTACGGCTCTATAATAGAAATAGAGAAAACGGTAATACGATTGTAGACTATGACACAAATACTGACACGTTATGCTTGTAGACTACACCACAAATAAGACAAAAAGTTAACGCTTGCAAATTAAGAAATAAATGCAGGCAGAACAAGCACTTGCAGGCTGAAACGAATATAGAACAGACAATAAAGTGCTTGCAACCCATGAAACGAATATAGAACAGACAATAAAGTGCTTGCAACCCATGAAACGAATATAGAACAGACAATAAAGTGCTTGCAACCCATGAAACGAATATAGAACAGACAATAAAGTGCTTGCAACCCATGAAACGAATATAGAACAGACAATAAAGTGCTTGCAACCCATGATACAAATCTCTCTTTCGCCTTCTATCACCCAGTGGTGCATGTACCATCAACGAACTCTCACCAAGCAGCTCTGTCGTGTGCAATCTTTGTCACTTCCTTTAGCTTTCGTTACTTCCGCCTCCAGATCTCATCTCCATGTATTCCTTGGTCTGCCTATGCCTCTTCTTCCATGGGGGTTCTCTGAAAAAGATTGTCTGGTGAAAATGGCCTAGGGCTTTCTTAATGCATGACCCATCTATCTCCAATTTCTTCCTAAGATTTCCTGTTCCAATATACCTTGCCCCGTTCTCTCCCACACTCTGTCGCTTGTAACTTTGTCAAACCATTCTATACCAAGAATTTTTCTCTGGCATCTGTTGACAAAACCCTGCAGTCTCCTGTCATTGCATTTGGTCATCCTCCAGGTTTCCACTCCATACAGCAGAAATGGCTTTACATTTGAATTGAAAATCTTTATTGTTGTGATCCTTCTTATATCCTTAGAGTCCCATATCGGTTTAAACATTCCGGATGCAACTCTTGCTTTGTGTTTGCTTGTTTTTATATCATCGCCTGTTTCTCCGTCCTTGTTGGTGATACCTCCTGGGTATATAAATACCTCTACCTCGTCCAGTGGCATTCCTATCAGCCAGACCATGAAACAAATACCGACCAGATAAAAAAAGCGCTTGAAGACAGTGAAAAGAAAATATAGAAAACATAGAAAAAGTGCTTGAATACAGCGAAACAAATACAGAACTATAACACAATACTGAAAAAAAGATAAAACAATGGGACGGCTTAATGAAACCAGCACAACATAAAACATTAAACCAGTGCTTGTAGATGCACACGAGGCATAGGGCAACAACCGACACTGGCCTGGACACAGGAAACATTGGGCAACAACCGACACTGGCCCGGACACAGGAAACATAGGGCAACAACCGACACTGGCCCGGACACAGGAAACATTGGGCAACAACCGACACTGGCTCGGACACAGGAAACATAGGGCAACAACCGACACTGGCCCGAACACAGGAAACATAGGGCAACAACCGACACTGGCCCGGACACAGGAAACATAGGGCAACAACCGACATTGGCCCGGACACAGGAAACATAGGGCAACAACCGACACTGGCCCGGACACAGAAAACATAGGGCAACAACCGACACTGGCCCGGACACAGGAAACATAGGGCAACAACTGACACTGGCCCGGACACAGGAAACATAGGGCAACAACCGACACTGGCCCGGACACAGGAAACATAGGGCAACAACCGACACTGGCCCGGACACAGGAAACATTGTTTGCTCGACATCTTGCTGTCATGAATTACGTTGCGATGTGATGGACATGATGGTTAAATGTATGAACAATACCTATCGATCTCCAGCGAGCTCGAGAGGTAACAAATGTGAGAAATATTTTTACAGAACAGAGGAACCTAGATACAGACATCAGAACATAGTGCCAGGAAGCTTCAGCTGAGACTCGTCAATTCTCGCCACTTCTTCAACTGCCAAACATCAGCTTGAGAACTAATCCACTGATTAGCAATTTATTGATAGCATATATGTGCTACTAGTGTCAGACTTGGCCCGTACCCAAGTTCCAGGAACGAAAAAATATGCACGTCACAAAAGAAATGTGTGTGTCTGTGTATGGGTGTGGGTGTGCCTGTGTGTGGGTGTGTCTGTGTGTGTGTGTGTCTGTGTGTGCGTTTGTGTGTGTGTGCGGGTGTGGGTGTGTCTGTGTATACGTGTGTGTGTGTGTGTTTGGGTGTATGTGGGTGTCCGTGCTGGTGTTTGTGTGTATGTGTGTGTCTGTCTGTGTGCGGGTGTGTCTCCTTGTGTGGCTTTGTCTGTGTGTGGGTGTGTTTCTGTATGTGGGTGTGCCTGTGTGTGCGTGTGTGGGTGTGCCTGTGTGGGTGTGTCTGTTTTCTGTGTGGGTGTGTCTGTGTGTGTGTGGGTGTGTCTGTGTGTGTGTCTGTGTGTGGGTGTGTCTGTGTGTGGGTGTGTCTGGGTGTGGGTATGTCTATGCGTGTTTCTGGGTGTGTGTGTCTGTGTGTGAGTGTGTCTGTGTGTGTGAGTGTGTGGTTGAGTGTATGTGTGTGGGTAAGTACGTGTGTGGCTGAATATGTGCGTGTGGGTGAATATGTGTGTGTGAGTGTGTGTATCGGGGAGTGTGGGTGAGTGTGTGTGTGGGTGACTGTGTGTGGCTGAGTGTGTGTGGGTGAGTGTGTGGGTGAGTGTTTGTATGTGTGAGTGTGTATGTGTGTGTGAGAGTGTGTATGTGTGTGTAAATAAATCAAAACAAGGTGCCAGGAAGCCCCCTCTGGGATTGATCAATTGTCGCCACTTCTTAAACTTCCAAACATGACCTTAACAACTAAACAACTAATTAGCAGCTCATTTTACCGACTCTGTGCTACCAGTGTCAGACTTGGCCCGTACCCAAGTTCAAGGACAGCGACCATTGAAAAGACATTTCTAAGAAAGTCATCGTCGCCACGAGAAGAGACATGATTGGAGAATGGGTACAGTGTGGGGACTAGGTCTTGTGTTGGAAACATTTCTAGACAGACAATAAGATGCTCCAGTCATCTTGTGCGAATGCGGCTTGGTCAGCTCCCACTGCGCGCTTATAACATTTACGCTCTAGTTGCAGGGATAAGGGAGACCACTCTGAGGCGATGGACGGACGCTATTAAGGTAATGTTTCAACGATTAAGGATTACACAACACACCTCAGTTGGCCCAAGTATAAAAGTCTTGATATTCCGACGCTCCTCACCGGCATAGGTTGATGGATAACTGAACAAATGCAATAGGTAGTCCTACGCACAACCTTCTTTAGTCCCTACGTTTCAGTTATACCGGAAATTTATTATTGACTCCAACAACATCACTAGGTAGATTTTCATTTGAGCCAAAATTGACGCAATTAATGGGCTGACAGCAGTCAGCAGCTCACAGTTGGCCGCTTGCGTCAGGGTCAGTGACTCACAGCTGGCTGCTTGCGTCAGGATAAATGACTCACAGCTGGGTGCTTGGGTCAGGGTCAGTGACTCTATTCTGTCTTAAAGTTGGGTTTTTTGGAAAAAGACTGCAACCATGCAGCCTGGCTAAGAGATAATGGATCCAAGAGGGAAGCCAGACCAGGCCATGAAAATGCCATGCCGAAATCGGATGTGTCCAACCGAATAGCGTAGAGTGTGTGTGTGTCTATGTTTGTGTGCCTGTGTGTATCTGTTTGTTTGTGTATGTGTGAGTGTGTGTATGCCTCAGTGTATATATGGATCTGTATGTGTGTCTGTCTGTGTGTGACTTTGTCTGTGCGTGTACCTGTTTTTACGCGTGTGTATGTGGCTGTGGGTGTGTGTGTGTGTGGGTGTATGTGTGTATCTGTTTGTATGTGTATGTGTGTGTATGTATGCCTCTGTGTGCATATGTATTTCAGTGTGTGTCTGTATATGTGCATATGTGTATGCTTGTGTGTGTGTGTATGTGTGGTGGTTGTGTTTCTGTGTGCGGCTTTGCATGTGTGTACTTGTGTATACGTGTGTGTGTGTGTGTTTGGGTGTATGTGGGTGTCCGTGCTGGTGTTTGTGTGTATGTGTGTGTCTGTCTGTGTGCGGGTGTGTCTCCTTGTGTGGCTTTGTCTGTGTGTGTAAATGTGTATATGTATGTGTCTGCGGGTGTCTCTGTGTGTCTGTGCTGGTGTCTATGTGTATGTGTCTGTTTGTGTGTGTGTGAGTGGGTGTCTGTGTGTGTCTGTGTGTGTGTATGTGTGCGTGTCTTTGTATGTGTGTGTCTGTGTGTATGTATGTATGTTATTCTTTGTATGTGTGTGTGTGTGTGTGTGTGTGTGGGTGTGTGTGTGTGCATGTGTAAATATAAATAAGGATTGTGAAATTATTTCACATTTAGATGAAAAATGTGAAAACATAAAAGAGGTAGATAAAAAATCTAAGACGTACTGTCCAGTTAAAAAATCATTGCATTTAAAAGCAACTAAATCATACACAACTTCCGTTAGTTACATGAAGCAGAAGAGAGCTATCAGGTCCTAGCCTCACTGAAACCTGCCGTGCAAATCTGGTCCAGGCGCCAAGTAAGGGGTCGTTGTAAGTGAATTTATCCTCTATGCATTGAATTTCGCGGAGATTGTTGCTTAGTATTTGATATAAAGGCAATTTTGCTTTGTGTGTAAATTAAAAGCCATTTTGCTTAGTATTTGATTTAAAGGCAATTTTACTTAGTATATGAATTAAAGATAATTTTGCTTAGTATATGAATTAAAGATAATTTTGCTTAGTATATGAAATTACGGCAGTTTTTCTTGATTTAGGATTTAAAGGCAATTTTGATTAGTTCTTTGTTCCTAGTCGAAGTGTACATCTACAGGACCAGATGCTCCTGTGCAGACCCCAGCTCTAGTATGTGCTGGATGTAGCCTGAAGAAGGGTTTCGTGCTTAGCGTGCTAGGCTCGAGCAGCTTTAATACTCAACTGCGTTGGGACAAGCGCTTACGAAAGGTGGTTAACCGATGTGCGAGTCCATCTTAATAGACTCAAACACTAGAGCAAAGTAGACTCAAGCCTGTTAGGCGCCATCTATGCTGCTCTAAACAAACCACATGGCAATGACCGGTGGTATGCCATGTCACACAGTTAGTCGCTAAAGGTAATTCTGCTTAGTATGTGATTTAAAAGCAATCTCTGCTTAGTACGTTAAATGACGGTAATTTCAGATGAATATGTTATTTCAAGGCAATTTTTGCTTTTTCGTGTGATTTTAAAGGAACTTTTTCTTCTTACGTGATTTCTAGAGAAATTGCTTCTGAGCATGCACCTTCACACCAGTTGTTTTCTTCCCGGATAATTTCACGGGAATGGCTGCCTTGTACGCAGTTTAAGACGAATGTCATCCGCTTGCGTGGGGTAATGGGAATGTCTTCCTCGTATTCGATTCGATGGGAATGTCTTCCTCGTACGCGATTAAATGGGAATATCTTCCTAGTACGCGAATAAATGGGAATGTCTTCCTCGTACGCGATTAAATGGGACTGTCTTTCTCGTGCGCGAATAAATGGGAATGTCTTCTTAGTACATAATTAAATGGGAATGTCTTTCTCGTACATTATTCAATGGAAATGTCTTCCTACTATGCGATTCAATGGGAATGTCTACTTCCTACCATAAATAATTGTAATGAATTCCTCCTACGCATATTAATTGTAATTCTTTATTCATCCTTCTTTTAAATGGAATTTCTTTGTCCGACGTGAATTAATATGAATTTCTTCCTCCTACGTAATATAACTGGCCTATTTTTTCTTTGTACGCGATTGAATTGTAATTTGTTTCTTGTGCGCGATTCAATAGGTTAAATCGTTCTGGGATGAGATTTCAAAGTAATGTCTTGTTTGTACATGCCTTCAAACGAATTTGGGACCATTGTGATGATGTTTCTCTAAAGTAACACTTAATTGTTCTTTTATATATTTTCTTGAGTTGATTGCATGGTCTTGTCTATCCTTGCCTTTAAAAACTTGTTTGTATGTTTTTCTTGTCTTCTTTTCGCAATAAACAAAGCAAATGGACATCATTTGTGTAGTATTCAAATTATTACTAATAAACTGTCATGTTGCAATTATATGTTGGCAATGAGTGTTGTATTGAAAGTGCTAGACCCTTCCACCCCCTTCCTCAGTTGCGTTTCATGACTTACCCAAATGGTTAAAGTGGTGCTATTCTTTCCTCCTTGTGTATGACAATGGTTGAATATTTTAATGGCTCCCTTCCTTGGACATGGCCTATTAGAGGAAGTGTCTCATTATCTGGATAAAGCAATTAGATCGGATTTTTTAGTCCATCTTTGATGGGATCCTCTCTACTGTTGTGTTGTTTTTCCCTCGCACATTCACCACGTACTTGTTCTTCCAGTACTTCTGTCAGAATATTGCTTTATCTTATTATTAACTTTTGGAGTTGCTAAAGCAGATATTGGTGGCCACGGTAGCTCAGTGTTTAATGCACTGGCTTCCCAATCAGGCGATCAAAGTTCAATCCTCACTGTGTGCGAGATTTTTTGTCTGATCTCAAACCGGAACCTGTGGTCGACCCAGCCACAGACATTGGGTGCCAGACAAATCTGGGAAGTAAAGGCGGCCGGCGTGATGCTGACCATATCATTCACTATGTGCCGGCGTGAGAATGACTACATGTCAAATATGTGCCGGCGGGAGGCTGACCACATCATCCACTATGTGCCGGCGTGAGGATGACCTCATCATCCACTATGTGCCGGCGTGAGGATGACCTCATCATCCACTTTGTGCTGGCGTGACGCTGACCACATCATCCACTTTGTGCTGGCGTGACGCTGACCACATCATCCACTTTGTGCCGGCGTGACGCTGACCACATCATCCACTTTGTGCTGGCGTGACGCTGACCACATCATCCACTTTGTGCTGGCGTGACGCTGACCACATCATCCACTTTGTGCTGGCGTGACGCTGACCACATCATCCACTTTGTGCCGGCGTGACGCTGACCACATCATCCACTTTGTGCCGGCGTGACGCTGACCACATCATCCACTTTGTGCTGGCGTGACGCTGACCACATCATCCACTTTGTGCTGGCGTGACGCTGACCACATCATCCACTTTGTGCCGGCGTGACGCTGACCACATCATCCACTTTGTGCCGGCGTGACGCTGACCACATCATCCACTTTGTGCCGGCGTGAGGCTGACCACATCATCCACTATGTGCCGGCGTGAGGCTGACCACATCATCCACTATGTGCCGGCGTGAGGCTGACCACATCATCCACTTTGTGCCGGCGTGACGCTGACCACATCATCCACTTTGTGCCGGCGTGACGCTGACCACATCATCCACTATGTGCCGGTGTGACGCTGACCACATCATCCACTTTGTGCCGGCGTGACGCTGACCACATCATCCACTTTGTGCCGGCGTGACGCTGACCACATCATCCACTTTGTGCCGGCGTGACGCTGACCACATCATCCACTTTGTGCCGGCGTGACGCTGACCACATCATCCACTTTGTGCTGGCGTGACGCTGACCACATCATCCACTTTGTGCTGGCGTGACGCTGACCACATCATCCACTTTGTGCCGGCGTGACGCTGACCACATCATCCACTTTGTGCCGGCGTGACGCTGACCACATCATCCACTATGTGCCGGTGTGACGCTGACCACATCATCCACTTTGTGCCGGCGTGACGCTGACCACATCATCCACTTTGTGCCGGCGTGACGCTGACCACATCATCCACTTTGTGCCGGCGTGACGCTGACCACATCATCCACTTTGTGCCGGTGTGACGCTGACCACATCATCCACTTTGTGCCGTTAGTTACAAAATAATATTGGCCTAACACCATTTTTCCTATATGTCGCATGGGATGTTTTCTTTGTAAAGTAGATATGACCTCTCTGACTTGTATTTCGTTTAAACAATTATCTGTTTGCTCCATCTTCTGCAGTATTTCCTTATTTGCTTTCTTTTTCTTTCCAGAAGAAATTATGCATTCTTCAATAAATCCCCATTACAAAGGTCTGACTTTTCCTCTTCAACTGTTTGTTTGTTGTTTTTGTTTCGACTTCTCTAAAGCATTAACGAGTATGTTAAGAACCCTCCACATTATGCTATACTTTCCTACGCAGAGACAAGAAAACAAGCACACAAAATGGCTAATTTCTTCTTCTTCTTCTTCTTCGTCGCTTGTTCTCAAACTCCCGCTACAAAGTCACGAAAAGAGCTTTGCAAGTAGCAGAATTCTGTCTGGAGAACGGAATGCTCTGTGTCATAGTTTACATCTTGACTGCGATATTTGCACCTTTTCGGTCAGACACATCCTATTTTAGCAGGCGGATTTGGGTACCGGGTTAGCCTTCAATCTTTGATCCCTTCTCCTTAGCCAGGTTTCCTTGCTGCAGCCTGTTATCCAGGATCACCGCGTGGAGGTGTAGACGGGTAGTGGCAGCTCTGGTTCTCTGGCCCTGATGCTAGCAGTCAGCGTTAGGTCGCTGATCGCTGCAGCCTCTTGCTAAGAATATTGATCCCAAATGTCGAATTTATTGTCTATCAGTCAATCAAAACTATGTCAGCCCCATGTGGAGTATAAGTCTTCAACATATACATACTTGGCCCTCACACGTTGACCTAGATTTGTACGATCAACCTGTATTACAAGACATGGTAAATCCGGGCACCAGGTCTCCATGGTGTCTAAAATTGTTTACATGGCGCCCAACACGACAGAAGACCTGTCGTATTTACTTCCGCAATTGCCCCCATCTCGGTATATAATTTCATCCAGCAGAGGGTCTGCCTCCTGCATGTTATACCTGGCTCTTAGATCCAAAACAAATCTCTCTCCCCGACCCTCCTGTATTAGTGACTTCAAGTTCCTAGAATGAGGTTTTCAGTTCAATGCCTAACCCTCTTCAGTGGCCTTTAATGGCAAGCTAGTGGGATCGAAGATGCAGCAGTGAATGAGCTGACGGCAGCCAACGTCTCGTAGCTGAATGCTTTCATCAGGGTCAGCAGGCCACAGCTAATCAAGACCCTATTCCAACTCCGAGCAGTGAGACTAGAAACAGGTTGCACAAATCTAGTCTGGCTACTAGATAAAAGTAAGTCTTGAGAGCCTGTGTTTTTCTTGTGGCAGTTTATGGCTGCGAATAATGGACGATTACCAAAACTTCCAGACAAAGAATAGAATCCTGCGAGTCAAAATGTTACAGAAAGATCCTCAGAATACCCTGGACGGAGAAAAAGACAAATGTAGACATTCGGCAAGAGTTGATCACAGAGGAGAACTGGTTTATCAATTCCATTATGACCAGAAAATGTAAATACTTTGGTCACATCAAGAGACACAACGGTCTCGAGTGAACAGTGATGGAAGGTATGGTGCCAGGCAAAAGAGGAAGGGGTAGACCATGAAGACGGTGGCACCAAGATATCCAGGAATGCCTGGGTATGACTGTGGCACAGATTGAAGTTTTGGCAAAGGAAAGAGTTTCTTTCAGACATACTGTGATGGGAGCTACGTTCTACAAAGAACATGCTACATGATGATGAGTCTGGATACAAGAATAAGGAACTCAATGGGAAGACAGATCCGGTGCCATAAACAACCAGCTGAAATCGGATGTGTCGGACCGACGGACAAATATATCGCAGCCTCACTGTAAACTGCGACACTGCGTCCTTTTCAGAACGAACACCGAAGAAAATGCATTTTACATGCTGGTAGTTACATTCATAATATTCTTTGCTCCTATTTCTGACCCCGGTAACGAATGTATTTTCTATGATATAAGAAAAATCCGGAAGTGTGTAGTTCTAAATTATTAAATTCTCCATTTTCAGAAAAGCATTAAAGCAAAAGTACACGGACTGATAGCGTCCGATCGACGACTTGCTGCCTGCTTCCAGGTAATGAACCGATGCTTATATGTTAATGCGCCAGCAGATCCAACAAATTCCTCCATCCAAGATCGATAGCGAACCAGTGTCATGACCCAGGTTAGCTATTTCGTACGTTGTAGACAAGACGTGCAAAATCGATTTCTTGATCGCTTCCAGCTGGGCAAGTATAGCCTTCGATAGAACATTCCATTTACCATAATTGCATGCAGGTTGGGACGGAATGTATATGATATAATAAAGGTAGAGGTAGTCTCTTAGCATATATTGCCGTCGGGGTTGAAGTGTTAGAGATCGCATTTAACTAAGCCTCAGTTTTGTGAGGTGAAGTGGCCAGTTCTCTTTCTCGCTGCCTTTTTCCATTTCTGGCTAACAGCCAGGTACCCATTTATAGCTGGGTCGACCGGACCTGCCGGCAAGGAGAGTTGAATCTCTACCTTTGCTATGAAAAGCAAGTGCTCTACCAATGCTCTAACCGGCTGCTTATTTGTTATACAGGTGAACAAGATTACAGTTTGTCATATCGCAAAGGCTGCAGTCGAAGATGAAGTAGTAAAGATGGCAGTGTTTAATGTCTCAGCTGTTTTGTTTCTGGTGTGGCATGTAAACTATACTGACAAAAACCACACTTTCTCTTCCATGTTTCGTGTCATAGAAACAGGCTGTTTTCAAGGCAGTCTGGCTAACGATATGTGGATCGGTGTGATCCCCGTAGTAGTTAGAGTCAGGCAAATATTCAAGAATAGCACAACAGCCTGGAGGACCCCGGCTCACCTTCATCATCATGGTAGAAGTGTGAGAACAGCTACTAGAATCCGCAATTTAACGGCCTTTTCAAGGCGTACAAACTAGTAAACTTACTCATTTTGGGAATTAAGCAACAACAACAACAATAACAATAACAATAACAACAACAATAGCAGCAACAACAACAACAACAACAATTTCGGAGTCATATAGAAGGATTGGAACAACGCAGAATTAGCAAAGGCGCAGTTTAGTTTCCAGAGAACCTCTTCTGAGACCAGACTATGCAGAAAGTTAACTTACTGTGCTGTGATACTGCGTTTTGAGAACTAGATGCGGATTTGGTGGTTTGATTAATGCTATACATTCAAAGAAGAAAGGTCACGCTTTCGGTTGAAATAATTATGCTGCTAATGTTGTGTTTATCTTTTAATGACAGTGCATTTAGAAAATTGTTTACGACAATGTTTATGTCAACACTGCATCTTGAAGATGGGAAAGGTAATTCACGTGGAAGAGAATTTAGAGTATTTTTTATTTTTTTTGCGTTGGCGTTATTTCTCAAATTCCCAAGGCGGTCTGCGTTGTACTGTGGTTTCTATTTTGCGCATGTCGGCCCAGTGCATCCGACTTCAGACTGTAAGGGTCTGCTTCCTCCTGCATTTTCTAAGGGTTTCCTTCCCCGGTATAACGGCCGGTGCTGTGATGGGGATCGAACCCAGCACCTCCTGGTTGTGAGCCGTGTCACTTATGCACTAGCCCACGCCGTCCCAATTTAGAGTATGAATTGCTTACGACAATTTATATGTTGTTCCTGCCAGCATAGCCTTTGGTAGAATGCGCTCGATGATGTGGGAAATTCGTGGTATCAGCATCAAGACCAAACTCAAAGTCTACCGTACTATTATCATTCCAACCGTACAATCCTCCTGCGAAAGCTGGACTGTATACTCTGGGTATGCAAGGAGGTTAAACCACTTCCACACAGGTTGCCTGAATAAAATATTTCACCTTCGATGGCAAGATCGTGTCACTGACATCGAGGTTCTCTCGAGGGCTGATATGCCCAGCATCCATGCACTGTCAGAGAAAGCACAACTAGGATGGACCGGACACCTCGTCCTATGTCAAACGAACTGCTCCCAAAGAAGCTACTCTACGGCGAGCTGAGAGAGGTATAGCGCGAGAAAGGGCACCCACAGAAACGTTTCAAAGACAGTCTGAGGAACTCACTGAAAAATTGTCAGATAGACATCGACACCTGAGAATGTCTTGCGATAAACAGATCTGATTGGAGAGGCGCAGTCAAATCGGGTGTAGCTGCCGGTGAATACGATCGTGTTGTGAAAGCCCAGAGCAGACGCGAGACTCGGAAATCCCGAACAGCGGGAACACCATCCCCTTCTACAAACTCGTGTGCCCGATATGTAGCCGATGTTTTCGTGCCCGCAATAGCCTATTCAGCTACATGCGCACCCACACCCAACAGGGAAATCTGTGACAAGGATGATGTCGGCGGTCCTCATCGACAACGATGGAGAACTATTATATGTTGCTGTTGGAGTACTCAGTGGGTAAACGTGCCGAGAAGGCAATTAAAAATACGAAGACAGTAAAAAAAAAAGAGAATTAGTGTAAAGAAATATGATAGCTCCCATTAAAGGCTAGAGCTTTACGATGTGGGTACAAGATGGGCTGGGTGACGGTGCAAGAGGGGTTGTGTAGGTTGAGAGATGAGGAGATGGGCTGGCTGGACGGAGATGGGCTGACTGGACAGAAATGGGCTGACGGGACGGAGATGGGCTGGCTGGAGGGGGAAGAGCTGACTGGACGAAGATGGGCTGGCTGGGCGGAGATTGGCTGACTGGACGGGAATGGGCTGACTGGACGGGGAAGGGCTGACTGGACGGAGATGGGCTGACTGGACGGAGAGAGGCTGACTGGACGGAGATGGGCTGACTGGACGGAGAGAGGCTGACTGGACGGAGATGGGCTGACTGGATGGAGATGGGCTGACTGGACGGAGATGGGCTGACTGGACGGAGAGGAATATGAAGCAGACGAGGGTGCAAGATGTAGGAGCTCATTTAGTTGTTAAACTCCTGCTGTTTCTTCCATATTGTAGAATTCGATTGACCGGCAGGTCTTCAGTTCGGTTATTTAAAAACAATAACTGTCAATACGACTTTTCAATATTGCTGGGGTAGTAGAGGACTTTATTCTACGCTGAGAACTACAGGCCGCTTCGCCACTGCTGTCGCCACGTTGTGTGCTGGCTATGTTTGTTTATTTCACCCACAACAGAAAAAAAACATATTTTTACCGAGTTTCGAGCCGTTTTCCTCCATATCGACAGACAAGCATCGAAACCATTCGGCCACGAGCTTCTCTGAGTTCGGTTATTGCTAGTATATAATCCAGAGCGTTCCCTCTCGCTATCAATCCCTCCTTCTTCCTGACATGTTTCAAACCAATGAACCAAAATCATTAAAATTTGACTTGAACATACCTTGGTGGATGGAAAGCGTGATGAGTGTATAGCAGAACAGTTGTATTTAGGCTGATAGGAATCCCTCTACAGTGTGCATGAGATCCTTCGTTATAAGGAGACAATCTGCGTGTAGTGCCCTCTGCCATCCCGAAGCATTATTTACCCCATATGCTTTCATGCAATAGTGGACCCAGCAGTCTCCGTGGACATCTTCCATGATTTTGCTAACAAGTTGGATGATATGGAGCCTCGTACTGGCTATTTTCAGCTGGATGGGGTCACGTGCCACACCTCAGATGCCAGCATGGTTGAAAGTACTTTCGTGTGTCAAGATCGTGTCATTTCTAAGGGAGTGTGGGCACCCAGGTTGTCTGACCGTCCAGCATGGTTGAAAGTACTTTCGTGTGTCAAGATCGTGTCATTTCTAAGGGAGTGTGGCCACCCAGGTTGTCTGACCGTCCAGCATGGTTGAAAGTACTTTCGTGTGTCAAGATCGTGTCATTTCTAAGGGAGTTTGGCCACCCAGGTTGTCTGACAGTCCTCCACCCGATTACTTCCTATTGGGTATGCTGAAAGTAAACACGTATTGCAACAAGTCAGTTGATGTCAAGAAACTGCAAGAAAATATTCGGCGGGGAATTAAGTTTATAACTTCTGATTGCCCGAGTGGTCTTCCGAGGTCTTTGTGCATGACAGGGACAAGAATAGCACCACTGCGTCACAGAGAGTATGACGTATGAGGCGACTAACTGTGCGACATGGCAAAACACCGGCCATGGTTAGGTGGTTTGTTTAGAGCAGCATAGATCGCGCATAACAGGATGTGGGTCTACTTTGCTCTAGTGTTTGAGTCTGTTAAGATAAACTCGCACATCGATTAACCCCCCCACCACCCCCCCCCCCTCACGTAAGCGCTTGTCCCAACGCAGTAGAGTATTAAGCTGCTCGAGCCTAGGCCGCTAAGCAGTAAACCTTACTCCCGGCTACATCCAGCTAATACCAGAGCTGGCACCTGCACAGGGGCGTCTGCCCCCGCAGAAGTACCGGTAAAGGTGGGTTTTAGGGCAACAATTGCTGTCAGGGATGAAGATAAAATCTTGAAGGACAAAGTCGCAGCCTATACGAGGTGGGGTGCAAGTTCCTTTCCTTGCTGTTTATACCTTCCCCTACTCATACGTCAGGTACCTATTCACAGCTGGGTCGACTGCATGAGCGGTCGTTCCAGGAACGAACCACGCCCGGATTTTGTTTTCTCCGTACATGGTTTCGAACCCTGGCGCAGTGTAGTCCCAGTATTAGTCCCAGTATTAGCAAGCCACTTCACTGTTGTCTAGGCTACAGGCTACTTAAGTATATATGGACTGAGAACTAAGAACTCATGATGTCTTAGAGCATGTCTTCCAGGCCTGCATAGATGCTAATGGCGACCACTGTCAACACCTGCTATGAACCAGCCATGTTTCCAACACACCAAAGTATGTCCATGTCAAATGTTAATTAACTTCTTTCCTTGGTTTAACAGTTATCAGGGAAAAGCCGATAGCAAGTGAGACACCATGTGTAACCTGTCTAGATGATAATTCTGTTATAGCGTTCAACGTGATGCACTGGCCATATATTTCATGGAAATATGGATCATTAAACGGAAATGCAATGTACTATAATTATGCGGGAGTGTTGTATTTATCTAGAATGTTCGTGCAGTTAATACGTCATGACTAGACCCAACACGGCAGGAAGAGGTCAAGTACGCTGTTTGAAACACACCAGTGATGGAGTACGTGGAGAAACGTAATACAATACAAGCTGGCGCAATCATCTGGGAGAATGAAACATGACCAGCTCCACAGCTCTGAAATAGAAGACGGTGGGGACGACGAGAAGATAACGATCGAAGAGAGTTTAGATCGAAAAAGGGACTGGGAATGGCTTGGCTTGGCTTCGTTCGTTCTCAATCTCCCGCTATCAAATCATAAAGTGCTTAAGTAGTATAATGTAGTCCAGAGAACGGAATGATTAACTGTGATATTTGTACCTTTTGGTCCAACACATCCGACTTCAGCAAGCTTTTTTTGAGTACCGGATAAGCATTCCCTCTTGGATCCCTTCTTTGTAGCCAGTCTGCTCTGTTGCAGCCTGTTATCCAGGATCACCGCGTGGAGGTGTTGAACGGTCTTGGCAGCTCAGTTTCGCTGGCCCTGACGCTAGCAGTCAGCTGTGGGTCGCTGACCACTGTAGCTCCTGCGCTGCTCAGCGTCTTGATCCCTGACTGGGAATGTTGATCATATCTCATCAATTTCCATGACTACATCGAACATCGGTTGCAACTGATCTTTAATGTTTACTATTGCTTTCCTTCACGGTGTATCGTGAAAGGGTTGTATGTCCTACTCTATATGTAATCCTTCCCCTTACAACTCTGTTTTTCTTCTGTATGCCTGCTCTATTGTTTCCCTTACCCTGTGTTATTCATGAATAATTGTCTTGACTCCAAATGTTCTGTTTAAAAATTACCAGCACACCTCCTTCCCAAATTCTGAACAACCTCCTTTGACGAGATAGGTGAACTCTTCTATATATAATAATAGTTGTCCATCACAAGTGATGAAGACCACTCTCTTTGTTCAGCCACACGTCCATCACAAGTGATGGAGACCACTCTCTTTGTTCAGCCACACGTCCATCACAAGTGATGAAGACCACTCTCTTTGTTCAGCCGTGGGGACAGTCGTATCTCTTGCTGTGTCCATCCATCACAAGTGATGAAGACCACTCTCTTTGTTCAGCCGTGTGGACAGTCGTATCTCTTGCTGTGTCCATCCATCACAAGTGATGAAGACCACTCTCTTTGTTCAGCCGTGTGGACAGTCGTATCTCTTGCTGTGTCCATCCATCACAAGTGATGAAGACCACTCTCTTTGTTCAGCCGTGTGGACAGTCGTATCTCTTGCTGTGTCCATCCATCACAAGTGATGAAGACCACTCTCTTTGTTCAGCCGTGTGGACAGTCGTATCTCTTGCTGTGTCCATCCATCACAAGTGATGAAGACCACTCTCTTTGTTCAGCCGTGTGGACAGTCGTATCTCTTGCTGTGTCCATCCATCACAAGTGATGAAGACCACTCTCTTTGTTCAGCCGTGTGGACAGTCGTATCTCTTGCTGTGTCCATCCATCACAAGTGATGAAGACCACTCTCTTTGTTCAGCCGTGTGGACAGTCGTATCTCTTGCTGTGTCCGCTGAAATGGGTGACTTGCGCGGTGATTTGGATTAAAGTGAGGAAGAAACTGCGCCTTTTGTCAACCTCACTCACAGAGCCTAAGCTACCTTTTGCCAGTGGCAAGACATTCATCGAGACGACTGGAGATAGCATAGGATGCAGATTAGGCCTCAGGGTTACCACCGAAGCCTTTCCGTAAACAGGTAACCCGCAGGGTAGAAAGGTGGGATGGCATCTAACGCAGTTTGTCGTGACTTTTCGATAACCACAAGAGGTCGTATGGGCAACACTCAGCGTGTGAGTGAGTCTGGCATCTCTCCCCAGCTGTATTCAGCTCATCATAGTAGCATCTAAAATTCCCACACGCCAAATTCGTGTAGGTGAACCGGCAGAACTAACCCGTGAAATACGACACAGGTATAAGCGTAGCGCCATTCAGCCGACGTCCAGACCAGGATAAACGGAAGGAAGAAATTACAAAAAAAAGAACAAAATAACAAGTCCAGAAGGAAAACAACACCATGTTTCCGTGACCACAAGTGTAAGTCGTCGACTAGTGTGAATTTCAGGCAAATCCGTGGTCTGGCGGCATCCATAATGATCCAAAACAGTAGAGAAATGTAGACTCGCAGCCAGTTATGACGTGATCTTTGCCAGAGTTGTTCTATATATCCATTATTAAAAGTCAAGATTTGTCCTATAGAGCTTTCAATAGTGGATCAGGCGGAAATGTACCCGGAATGGCCAGTTCAAGTTTGGTAAAGCGAAGCTCTTGCAACACAGAGAAGTGAAAAGACAACACAGAGAAGTGAAAAGACAGCACAGAGAAGTGAAAAGACAACACAGAGAAGTGAAAATACAACACATAGAAGTGAAAATACAACACAGAGAAGTGAAAATACAACACAGAGAAGTGAAAATACAACACAGAGAAGTGAAAATACAACACAGAGAAGGGAAACGACAACACAGAGAAGTGAAAAGACAACACAGAGAAGTGAAAAGACAACACAGAGAAGTGAAAGACAACACAGAGAAGTGAAAAGACAACACAGAGAAGTGAAAAAACAATGCCGCAAGGAGTATACAATAAAACCAAGTATACATTTTGTTGTAGTTATTTTTTTTTTTCCCCACTATAAGTCATATTATCATATAGTCAGTCATCACTGAAAGGGCTACTACTAACTAACTTACACTACTGTCCGGGAATGAAGTTGTTAGAGACTTCAGTAAAGGTTTGTATCATGATAGTTACACTACTATCGGGGAATGAAGTTGTTAGAGACTTCAGTAAAGGTTTGTATCATAATAGTTACACACCATCAGGAAATGAAGTGGTTAGAGACCAGAATACTAACACAGCTTGTATGAAGTAGGGTTTCCAGTTCCTTTCCTCGCTGCATTTTTCTGCTTTTTTTCTATACCAGGTATTATTTACAGCTGGGTCGACTGGAGCGCGACGGTTAATGAATTGAACCCATTACCTTTACCGTAAAATTGGAATGCTGTCAGCTGCACTAATCATGCGCTCTATCTACTATTGAAATAGTTTAATTCGCTCTTCTAACAATTGGTTAATTGATCCTGTTTGTACCCGTACTGAAGTGAATAATCCGCTGGTTCACGGATGATGTTCTAGGCAACGTGCAGGGGAGTAGGAGTAGAGGCGATATGCCTCAGTCTGATGTTTCGCTGGCAGCCCCAGGACGACTCAGTGAGAAGTGCAGTCTTTTCCCGCACCTGATTTCTAGGAAAATGTGTAGATGTTGTCAAGCCGGGACGTTCTGGGGGAGAGGGGCCACATTATCCGAAGAAAGAGAAGAGACGCCGTTCGAGTGCTGATGAAATGCTCTCGACGTTTTGTCCGTTGAGTGATCTCGCTGTTAGAGACTAAGTGTTGCGAGAGAACTCCAAAGATACGTCGTTCATACATACCTCACACATCATACACACCTCACACATCATACACATCTCACACATCATACATACCTCACACATCATACACACCTCACACATCATACACATCTCACACATCATACACACCTCACACATCATACACATCTCACACATCATACACATCTCACACATCATACACACCTCACACATCATACACATCTCACACATCATACACACCTCACACATCATACACATCTCACACATCATACACACCTCACACATCATACACACCTCACACATCATACACACCTCACACATCATACACATCTCACACATCATACACATCTCACACATCATACACACCTCACACATCATACACACCTCACACATCATACACACCTCACACATCATACACACCTCACACATCATACACACCTCACACATCATACATACCTCACACATCATACACACCTCACACATCATACACACCTCACACATCATACACATCTCACACATCATACACACCTCACACATCAACATACCTCACACATCATACACACCTCACACATCATACACATCTCACACATCATACACATCTCACACATCATACACACCTCACACATCATACATACCTCACACATCATACACACCTCACACATCATACACATCTCACACATCATACACATCTCACACATCATACACACCTCACACATCATACACACCTCACACATCATACACACCTCACACATCATACACACATCACACACACACACAAACAGGAACATATATATCTAATTCAAAATAAAAACAATATTAAACTAAAATAATATATTTCAGAGTGGCACCACAAAATACAATCGCTTTAAAATTATTATTTTTTTCTTACATATTTTTTAATTGCAAAACTGTATGACTTCGTGCACGCTGACTGAGCAAAATAATACTCAGCATCAACAATATGCCATGTAAGCGCCATGTAAGTAAATTATTAATTACATGTTATTTAAGAATATGTGCCATCACATTTGTAGATCCATCGTTTGAGGAACAGAGAATTATATATTTTTCAATAAGACATGGACACAGAGGGAATAAGATTAATCTGTATTACAGAAGAAATGGTTTTTAAAAAAAATTGGATGGATTGAAAATTGGTAAATGTCCAGGGCAAGATGGTATTTATCCAAAATTGCTGTTTGAAACTTGATACCGAGTAGCAAAAGCATTGGCTATATTATGCTCTCAATCACTTGCAAAAGGGATTGTTCCACTGGATTGGAAAGATGCAGGAGTGATCCCCTTATTCTAACAGGGAAAGAAATCAGATCCAGCAAATTATAGACCGGTGAGTTTAACGAGCATAGTATGTAAATTGTTAGTGTCAATAATCAACTAAAAAATTGTAATGCATTTAGATAAGTTCAATCTAATCAGAAATAGTCAGCATAGTTTTACTTGAGGGCGATTATGTTTAACAAATCTATTAGAATTCATGGATTCATCCAGTGGATGTTATTGATCTTGATTTTGCTAAGGCCTTTGATAGTATACTTCATCAAAGATTATTTCGAAAGTTAAAATCACATGGAATAGGTTGGCAAGTTGCCAAATGGATTGAAAATTGGTTAACGGGAAGAAGGCAGAGAGTGGGAATAAATAAGGAATACTCTTAGTGGTGGGAAGTGAAAATTGGAGTGCCACAGGGGTCGGTTTTGGGACCAATTTTATTCCTTATTTATATAAACGATTTGGACATTGATATCGAATTCATGATTGCCAGAAAAACACTGAGCTTAATGACTTAAGAGCAGCACTCTGCAAACTGTGCCAGCAGTCCGCACCAAAAAGGGTAGTGGTACAGTGAGTCCCATCACACTGCAACATCCAAGGCAACGAGGAGGCAGACAGACTGGCAAAAGAAGGTGCAAGACTACCCCAAACAGATACTAGTATGACGTGCGAAGAGTCAAAACGGCTTATCAAAGCCAGATACATGACCAAATGGGAAACCGAACATACTGGTTACACCAAAAACGATGCCTATTACCAGTTGAACCGAAGAGAGCAGGTCGTTGTCTTCAGACTTCGCACTGGCCACAATAGACTGAGGTACCACCTATTCAACAAATTGAAGATAGGTGGTACCGACGAATGCCCGTGCGGTACTGGTAAAATGACCGCTGAACATCTGCTGCAGAACTGCCCGACATACGAGGATCAGAGAGAGCAGATGTGGCCATCACCAGTGGAACTGCAAGACAAGCTCTATGGCAGTGGCGACAGCCTCAGGATGACCGCCGCTTTTTTCGAAAAATAATAGTTACTGTCTGACTGCGTTCGAAGAAGAAGAAGAAGAAGAAGAATTCATGATTGCAAAATTCGCTGATGACACAAAACTATGCAGCAGTGTCTCATCTAAAGCAGAAGTGGATATATTGAGGTCGGATTTATATAAAATTCGAGAATGGTCTGCGAACTGGCAATGGAGTTTAATGTAAACAAATGTATAGTCACCCACATGGGTAGATCAAACATGGAACATAATTGCAGAATGGGCGAGAATAATATTAGAATGATAGAAAAGGAAAGGGACCTAGAGGTAACAATAGATCATACAGGTAAAGTGAGTGAGCAGGCCTAGGTAGCAGTGAAAAAGGCAAATGCAATGTTAGGTATGATAAAAAGAAATATTAAACATAGGAGTAAGGAATTTATTATCAAACTGTATAAAGCATTGGTTAGACTTAGATTGGAGTACTGTGTACAGGTGTGAGTCCTTATAGTGGAGGAGATATAAACATGCTGGAAAAAATACAAAAAATAGCGACAAAGCTGATAGCGGAATTCCAGAATTAGAGGTATGAGGAAAGACTCAGAAAAACAGGCCTACTGTGTTTAGAAAAGATAATAATGTGATGTGACTTAATCCAGGTTTTAAAAAACAGCCACTTACAAAAACAAGAGGGCATAGTTACAAATTAACTAACGAAATGTCCAGATTAAATATTCGGAAATATTTTTTTAGAGCGTGGTGAATTCTTGGAATGCATTGCCACATGAAGTACTGGAGGCAGGGGCATTTAATGCATTTAAGAATAGATTGTATGCACATAGCTTTTAGATAAAGGAAATGTTAAAGAAACTGGTTGTTTACATACTCTGAACAGTCTTCTAAACAAGTATAAAAAAGTTAGGTTTTGTTAATTCACTACCAAAGCTTTTCCTCAGGATCAGCAACATAGACAAGTACGTGGTATCAATGATGAATATTAACTTGTACTATAGTAATAGCCACGACCGTATATCATCACATACATGTGCTGATTCTTGCATAGGTGAAGATATCAACAGAGGGTAATGGCATTGCCAGATGACTTTGTTGATCATGAATTATCACTTATTGTCTGTACGATTGTCCATCATTAGAAATACGCATTAGGTTTCTATTTGAACTATTTCAAATATTTCTGTTTGTAAGGCCACATGTTTGTAGGGCCACATATTTGTAGGGCTACATGTTTGTAGGGCCACATGTTTGTAGGGCCACATGTTTGTAGGGTCACATGTTTGTAGGGCCACATGTTTGTAGGGTCACATGTTTGTAGGGCCACATGTTTGTAGGGTCACATGTTTGAAGGGCCTCATGTTTGTAGGGCCACATGTTTGTAGGGCCATATCTTTGTCGGATCACATATTTGTAGGGCCACATGTTTGTAGGGCCACATGTTGCGACACAAGAAGATGAAATATCACGATGAAGGTCTACAATTGAGAATACTGAAACGAAAAATTCAGGGGAGAAGACAGAAACGTCCAACAATAAAAGTCTGACAATCCTTTCCAGGAATGAAAATTCATCTACTCTAATACTTAAGTAAGTTCATGTTGAATTGAAATTAAATCTATGTATGCTATTTACAAGTATGATCTACAAATCGTACGTAAACAGCTATCATTCCAATATCAATTGAAATGTAGGACGTTGTGGAATCACTGATTGTGTTTTAGATTTGGATTTCCGTGGCCCAAGACAGAGTTCGCTGGAAACAAAGTTGGTACCCGCAGCTACAATGAGGAACGAATCCCCAAGATCTGGAAAAGATAGTCACCGGAAACCTAATGTGCTATATAGAACATCAACACGTTCTACCTTGACACCCTTATTAGTTATGGACAAACTAAGGAGACCAAGAATAATGCTGTGACATTTGAATATGATGTGTATGAAGACTTCATGTGTAGACAGGAAATATTTGCAGATGATTTAGACCTAGGCCACGCGTATAACTTGGTCGACTTTGGTAATTTGATCCTGTTTGAAGCAGTGTGGAATCAACACATGGCTGGTGATCTGTATATCAGCTACTCTGATGCAAAGAACAATTACACTCTGCTTGGAGTCTTGGACATTTCCAGTTCAGTTACAAGTTTTCAGAATGATACGTATTTGTTTCATGCCAATATTTTCTCAAATATTCCATTACTCATTGGCATGTACACAAACATTTGCTACATACCAATCTAGCATTGTTGGAGTTTTGAAAGTAGCCTTTTATTTTTTTAAATTTTGTTATTTAAATTTCAAAATTAGACATTGTGTCCAACATGGCGACATACCTTGCACAAACTTGGCTAGAACAGTGTGTTTTAATGTGAAATTCAAAGCGTTTTAGACTCTAGGATGTGTTTTCTATAGCGATAAACAGTTTGTGCATAGTGACCCAAATTATTAAATGTATGGCTCGGAAGCAAACAAGAACATATTCCGGGCAAGTTCTTAATCTATGTGCAGAACATCAATTAATTTTTAGTAACGCTTTCTAATAACACTGAATAAGTCAAAACCTGACGTGGGACATGATGGAACAACATAAACAGGTTTCCCAAAAATATACTAACAAGAAAGGAAAAGAGACGCGAAATGGAAAAGTCAAAAATTCCATTCTAGAAAAGACAAAATGTTGTCACAAGTGACAGAAATGGAAAACAAAGGAAAATTACAAAGATTAAAAGCTGCAACAAACAGAAGAAAAAAACACATTGAAAATTGCAAAATATGATTCATGGACAAAATATAGAGAGCAAGTAGCAAACCTATATACTGCATCAGCTATAAGTTTTTATCAAAGCAATGAGAGAGAGAAAAATTCAATCCATCGATAATCATCAATAGTTCAAGGAACTATTCACTAACAGCCAAGACATAAGAAACTAATGGAAAGAATACTTTAGCAAGCTGCTAAACATAGGACAGTCTGAACCAGCGCAGCACCAGACGGAGACGGAAAATCAGAGCTGCTGAAATAGAAGATAAAGCAGCCCTGCGGGATAGGACGTCGAGAAAGGTACCAACAAATCGGCAGCAATCGACCGTCGTTCTTCTTCTTCTCGTACGCTGTCAGACGTCAACTTGAATTAGTTCGAAGAAAGCAGCTGTCATCCTGAGGCTGTCGACACTGCCATAGAGCTAGTCTAGTGTTGTCACTGGTGATGGCCACCTGCTCTTTCTCTAGTCCTCGTATGTCGGGCAATTTTGCAACAGATGTTCAGCGGTCATTTTCCCTGTACCACAGGTGCATTCGTCAGTGCCACCTATCTTCAGTTTATCGATCATCGTTCCAATCTGGAACAATGAAGCCGACAAGCGAGAGTGCAAAACATATAGGGGAATCTCTCTTCTCAGCCACTTAGGCAAAATAGATGCAAAGAAAATAGATAGTAGAGCAAGGACCTATACTCAAACCCAAAATAGAAAATAATCAGTTCGGGTTCTGGAAAGGAGAGAGCTGCATCGACGCAAAATTTGCAATGAAACAAAAATGTAAACGGTTTATAGAATTCACGGTAACAACAGTCTTATATTCACAGATCAAGAAAAGGCATTTGATAGTCCAGGTTAGACATTAGGAAATATTTTTTTAGTCAGAGAGTGGTGTCTGCTTGGAATGCATTGCCAGGGGAGGTAGTGGAGGCAGGGACAGTTAATGCATTTAAGAATAAACTGGATGCGCATAGCTTTTAGAGCCAGGTGATGTAAATGCAACTGGTTGTATACAGACTCTGCAGGGTATTCTAAACCAGTATAAAGACGTTAAGTTAGTTAAGTTAGTCAACGGGAGATTTACAAGAGATCCTAACTGATGATGGACTGCAAGGTCCTCTCCTGAGTAACATCAAGGCCCTATATCTGGACAGCCAGAGTGCAGTAAGAACACCAGAAGACATGTCGGAGTGGTATCCCATTTCATCGGGTGTCAGACAGGGTTGTGTTCTCTTACTACTCCTCTCACCGGGAGGCAGGGTTGTGTTCTCTCACTACTCCTCTCACCGGGAGACAGGGTTGTGTTCTCTCACTACTTCTCTCATCGGGCGTCAGACAGGGTTGTGTTCTCTCACTACTTCTCTCATCGGGCGTCAGGCAGGGTTGTGATCTCTCACTACTTCTCTCACCGGGCGTCAGGCAGGGTTGTGTTCTCTCACTACTCTTTGTCATTTATAAGAATAAAATCTACCTGGAGGCAAATACATACCAAGAAAGTACTAACGAAATGATATTTGCAAATGACCAATGTTTGATCCATCCCAATGAACAGCGTCATTTTGACTGACTGTTCTTAAACTGTAATAAGTGCGTCATGATTATCAGCACATCCAAAAATAGAAACAATAAGTAAAGGTAGAAAACAAATTGTATTTTATATTCATGTAAATTAGGAAACAATCAAGCAGGTGCAAGATTTTAGGTATCTAGGAACTGTTTATACTGAAGACTGCAGATTAGATAGAAAAATAAAGTCGAAAGTGCACAACGCAAACGCTATCATTTACCAGCTCTCAACTACTGTCACACCCCAAGATTTCACTTCAAGCAGTAAAGCAGATGATAAATAGTACGGTATCTTTATCTCTACCCTGTGCTACCCAAGCCAAATATGAGCATTGCATAGAGATGAGAGACGAAAGTTAGCCGCCTATGAAAGTTGGTCCCTTGGAATGGTCTCTAAAAACACCAGAAGAGACCAAATCACAAACACAAATATTCAGTTGGAGGTTCGAACAATTACCTATTTAAATTACATCGAGCAACAGAGAAAAAAATGGTTTAACCGCATTTGGAGAACGCCACCAGACCACACTGTTCATGTAACATTCTACAGGAGAACATCAGAAATGGGGCAAAAAGTATACAGAGGAAAAGATAGATAAATGGTGTTAATGAAGCATGCCTTAAAGTGGGGATAAATGTCACTTGGGCCACAAAAGAGGCTAAAGATAAATACATACCTTGACAGTGTAAACAAAACAAGAAGAAGAATCTCAAAATGGATTTTCCCAACCCCCAAATACCAAAATTTGATCACAATTATCTAAAGTGATCTCTTAATTTTGTGAAAGTAATAACATAAGCTATGAATAAGCATTCTTAGTAATTAAAGACTATATGAATTATATTTAATAAATATATTTAAAACAGTTTTTTTTGTTTGTTTTTTTTTGTTTTTGCGTTCGCCTTATTTCTCTATTCCCCAAGGCGGGAATGCGTTGCACTGTGGTTTTTATTTTGCGCCTGTCGGCCCAGTGCATCCGACTTCAGCATCCATTTTATGTAAGGGTCTGCTTCCTCCTGCATTTTCTAAGGGTTTGCTTCCCCGGGGTAACGGCCGGTGCTGTGATGGCGATCGAACCCAGCACCTTCGGTTTGTGAGCCGTGCCACTAGGCCACGCCGTCCCCATACCTATGGTAATGACGTTATCATATTTGTTTTTCCTTTTACAGAATAATGTACTAATCAGGCACACAGTTTATCTGAGGACCGATGTTGCCCAGTAAACAGATCCACCTTCTCCATGTAGCTAGTGTTTCGAAGGGAATGACAGGTCGTCGATACTACTTGACAGCAGAGGCGTTGCATGAGTTGACAGTGAAGACACTAGCGCAGGCTAGGACACCCATTTTGACACCAATTCAAACTAATGTGCCTTCTAATAAGGTAC
The DNA here is from genome assembly GCA_036924085.1 of Ariolimax columbianus. Lineage (NCBI taxonomy): Eukaryota > Metazoa > Mollusca > Gastropoda > Stylommatophora > Arionidae > Ariolimax > Ariolimax columbianus. The sequence continues at coordinate 13,570,312 of JAVGWX010000022.1, forward strand.
AGTGTCGGTACAGAAACACATAGAGAAGACACCTCCAGCGAATGTGTCTTCTATTAAGGTACAGTGTCGGTACAGAAACACATAGAGAAGACATCTCCAGCTAATGTGCCTTTTAATAAAGTACAGTGTCGGTACAGAAACATAGAGAGAGGACACCTCCACCTAATGTGTCTTCTAATAAAGTACAGTGTCGGTACAGAAACATAGAGAGAAGACACCTCCATCTAATGTGCCTTCTAATAAGGTACAGCGTCGGTACAGAAACACAGGGAGAAGACACCTCCAGCTAATGTGCCTTCTAATAAGGTACACTGTTGGTACAGAAACACAGAGAAGACACCTCCAGCTAATGTGCCTTCTAATAAGGTACACTGATGGTACAGAAACATAGAGAAGACACCTCCAGCTAATGTGCCTTCTAATAAGGTACACTGATGGTACAGAAACACAGAGAAGACACCTCCAGCTAATGTGCCTTCTAATAAGGTACAGTGATGGTACAGAAACATAGAGAAGACACCTCCAGCTAATGTGCCTTCTAATAAGGTACACTGATGGTACAGAAACACAGAGAAGACACCTCCAGCTAATGTGCCTTCTAATAAGGTACACTGATGGTACAGAAACACAGAGAAGACACCTCCAGCTAATGTGCCTTCTAATAAGGTACAGTGATGGTACAGAAACATAGAGAAGACACCTCCAGCTAATGTGCCTTCTAATAAGGTACAGTGATGGTACAGAAACACAGAGAAGACACCTCCAGCTAATGTGCCTTCTAATAAGGTACATGGACGGCACAGACGCACAGGGAGAAGACACTTCCTGCTAATCCATATTTCTATCATCTAGAGCAAGCTGTTAGTTTTCTACACACCTGAGTCCTACCTTGTCGATATGAGGAAATATACAGGAGCTGGAAATAATACGCTTCCAGCAATTATGCATACCGGTAGTAGGTGTCCGGACTCTCTATTAGAAGGTTGATTTAAATCAAGTTTATAACTCAGGAAAAAAATAATGATATTTTTCAACCGTCTTTTGCGGAGTACGCAACAAGGCACAGACATCTTGGTCGCTATATGACTCGCATCAATTTACCCAGGCAGTCAATAAATATATCACGTCAGAAATTAACCCATAGCAGAGAAGCCAACAGTTAAGATTGGCTGCTGGAATGTAAGCTTCATGACCACAAGTATAACATAACTCCCCCAGGCAATAAAAGATGTTCGCAAGACCTCTATCATGAACAAGTCTCGCCCGCATAATCTTACTGTTCCCTCAGACATTTTGATCACATTACATTCACTGTTTCAGGGAAGTCCGTGATACATACTACAGCACGATATATGCAACAACACGATATATGCAACAACACGATATATGCAACAACACGATATATGCAACTGCACGATATATGCAACAACACGATATATGCAACAACACGATATATGCAACAACACGATATATGCAACTGCACGATATATGCAACAGCACGATATATGCAACAGCACGAGATATGCAACTGCACGAGATATGCAACTGCACGATATATGCAACAGCACGATATATGCAACAGCACGAGATATGCAACAGCACGATATATGCAACAGCACGATATATGCAACAGCACGATATATGCAACAGAACTATAGGATGGAATGCAATAGTCAAAATGTTATAGTCCATACATATTTATTGCTTCCACTTGAAACAGGACCATGAGAGATATTTAAAATGTGATACTGGGTAATCAGACATCTAAAAATAGACCTGACATAATTACCAGCGTGTTCCAAATGAAGATGTCTAAGCTATTGAGTGATATTTTGAACAGGAATCTCTTTGGCATCGCCATCACATTGACGTCAACGTCAATGATTTTCAGACTGTATATTCTGTACAAATAAGTTGGTGTGGTCATCTAATGAGAATACACCCTCATCAGCTCCCACTGATGGCTTACAATGCTGGTAGATCTGGCTATAGGTCAAGAGGGCGGCCACGAGGTGGGTGGATAGATGACATTAGAGTGATTTTGCAACGACAAGGGCTCACATTGACCGACGCAACGCACTTGGCGCAGGAGAGACGACTCAAGTTCCCCACAACGCTAAAAGGCACAAGTGGAAAGAAAACTACCTATATTCACTTTTAAAGATACACAGAAAAGGTTACATGAATTAGTGCTGACAAACCTGATACAAATATTAATCTAAGATTATGTGACATTGTGACCAAATGTATAAATCATGAACCTTCTGAAACGCGTAATAACAGACCAGCACACACAGTTGAAACTATGTGTAAAAAAACGGGCACAAGAAATTTGTAAATCCAGCTACATACATTGCTAATGATTACCTCATTTACAGAACAAAAATAATTGAAAGGGCTGTTTCATGTTGACGTTTGACATCGTACGAGGAAGAAGAAGAAGAAGAAGAAGAAGAAGAAGAAGAAGAAGAAAGGGCTGTTCCAGGTTGACGTTTGACATCGTACGAAGAAGAAGAGGAAGAAGAAGAAGAAGAAGAAGAAGAAGAAGAAGAAGAAGAAGAAGAAGAAGAAAGGGCTGTTCCAGGTTGACGTTTGACATCGTACGAAGAAGAAGAAGAACAAGAAGAAGAAGAAGAAGAAGAAGAAGAAGAAGAAGAAGAAGAAGAAGAAGAAGAAAGGGCTGTTCGTCTTGAAATGTAAAATTATTATCTATATCATTGTGTTCCTTCTTTATTTCTTCACCTTATTGTCATTAGATTCCTTCTATGTAATAGATGCAAAAGACAATTTTCTGAATCATTTGCCTACAATATAAGTATACAGCCGATAGTGCAATAAACAATTTTGTTTGAGAAATTCTAAGTTGTCAAGTAAATGTAAAATATAATGGCAGTATTGTCTGTGGCGAAAATTTTCTTATATTTTCATTTTTGGTGACTTGACTCGAAAACGATGGAATGATAATTCTTTCATATGTCTTTCATTATTTTTCTATTTTCCGAAATACAAAATGAGAAAATGTCCATTGTTTTTTGCAGTCTTTAAAATTTGATTTCAGAATTTCCTTTAAATTCTTCCATTCACACAGTTTTGCAATACGACAATAATCTACGTTATTGACAATAACAAATCTTTAATTGCTAAAATAATATCCATAAGTGATGTACAGAACCAAAGATGCAGTAGTGATAAAGAAATCTGACAGCAGCCAGTGACTCATAGCTGACTGCTTGCATGAGGGTCAGTGATCCATAGCTGACCAATACCCTACTCCACCTCTCTGGAGGCCCTGAAAACAGACTGCAACCATGCAGCCTGGCTAAGAGATTAAGGATAGAAAAGGGAAGGTAAAGCCAGTCCCTAAAATGTGCGGAAATCGGATGAGTTAAACCATAAAGTGCAGGTACTGCAGCCTTGCTATATCTATGAAATATTGCCACATACATCCTATTCAGGACCAACGCCAAAGAAGAAGAGTGTTGGACACATGAAAACACTGACAGGAAAATATTTGCGAGAAAATGAATTTATTAAAGATGTTAGAAGATTTGCTTAGCAACACAAAGAGCATCTGAGGATTTAGGCGTGATATTTTCATGAAGTATTAAATTGACCAGTTCCAGAATATCCTTCAGACATTCAATCGGTAAATTGTATGAAGCCAACTAGAAAATAAATCTGGGAAGCTATTGTATTTCTGAAAGATAGTAAACCCACTAAACCAGATGGTGTTTCAGGAGAAAAATTAAATAAGACATTAAAATGTCAACAAAGTTATAGAGTTTTATATAGAGAAAACACCAGCAGACTGGAAGAAATACTAAGTAGTTCAATTACTGGAAAACGAGGGATCTGCAACAGAGCCCAAATTATACGGGTATCAGATTGAACTGGATTATTTAAATTAATGACTGAAAGAGGTCATAGATAAACAGTTGGGGAACGAGCAGATATGCTTTGATATAATATATTCTATGTTGACCAGATAACTGTACCGTGATGAATTGTTCAACATGGTGTAGACTGGAATGCATAACTTTATATCGGATTCGTAAATTATGAGAAGACATTTGATAGTTTAGACAGGGAATCACTTTGGAAATTGCTCAGGCACTATTCAGCGTCCATGATGTTACCAAACATAATTAAGAAAACTGCAGAGTTCTACAAGGTGAAGAGCTTTCGGAGACCTATGAGATAAGAACTGGGGTGCGACATAGCTGCCTCTTATCACCACTCCTCTTTTCACTAGCTGTTGACTGAATTACGAGAACATGACTTTTGATAACTACACAATTGTGATCTAGGCTTGGCTGATGAATTGACTATTCTTTCTCATAACCAAAACCAAATGCAAAATAAAATAAAACTGCTTACTGAATGGTTCCTTAAATCGAGTGTTCATAAAGAACCGATAAAGTATTTGTGAATAAAAGCACTAAACGACAGTGAGTATTTTGGAGGGGACAAGATACTGTTAGAGGTAGATTCATTCATATATCTTGGTAGCAATATAGACAAGTGCATAGGTACTGATAGATTCAAATTAAAAATACTACAATAGGCAGAGAGGCGTTTATTGCTTTATGTAAATTTGTGAAAATCGAATTAAATAAGTCTACCACAAAAATACAGATCTTCAAATATAAAGTCATATTCCATCTATCGTATGACTCTGTGATGTCAGGAACAAAGAAAAGTACAACTAAAAAGATACAGGCTTTCATCGATGGCCGATTCCACCAAAATGAGGGAATAAAATGGTATGATGAAGTCACTAATATAAAACTGTGGGGAAGAACAGGGCAAATGTCAGTTTGACTAGACGTTAGAATAAGACATTGGCGATGAAACTGGCAACATAATGGAAACCCCCTTATAGCATCACAAAACAGTCTCTGCTCTTGAATCGTCAGGACAAGAGAAGCAGGGGCAGACCTAAGCACTCAAAGTCGAGGCAACCATAAAAGTGGCATGAGTAATGTCAGTTATATTTATAACGGGCAGATGTTCTGCACGGGTCACCTAGTGCATCAAGTATGTCAGCCCGTATAACACCAGCCATGTTTTAAATGGTCTGCTGAGGAAACTATGAGTCGGAGGATGATGAAATTTTGCAAACTCAACAGTTGATATGTGCTGTTGACATCAGAAATGACATCACGCGCATCGTACGTATGTTCATTTCGTGCAGTTAGGTTCGGTTTCATTTGAACACTTCTCATACATAACGACTTTGACAAAGCTATTAGTGACAAGTAATGGTAATACTGGTGTTCTTTCGTACCTACATTAGTGACAGGTAATGGTAATACTGGTGTTTTTTCGTACCTACATTAGTGACAGGTAATGGTAATACTGGTGTTCTTTCGTACCTACATTAGTGACAGGTAATGGTAATACTGGTGTTCTTTCGTACCTACATTAGTGACAGGTAATGGTAATACTGGTGTTCTTTCGTACCTACATTAGTGATAGGTAATGGTAATACCGGTGTTCTTTCGTACCTACATTAGTGACAGGTAATGGTAATACTGGTGTTCTTTCGTACCTACATTAGTAACAGGTAATGGTAATACTGGTGTTCTTTCGTACCTACATTGACGACAGCCAATGGCAGCAATTTTTATTCTTTACAGATACAATGTCAATTCTGCTAGACCTCGTGAATGATAGACTGACAGAGCTTGGAAAAGGCTTTGGCGAACTGGAGACGAAGAAAAGATGATGATACAGTGAATACTATCCCACCATCGCATTCCAGGAAACGAGAGAGCAGACAAGTAAGTAAAACAGGCGGCAACAAAAATAAAAAACCCCAAAACCATCACCAGGAAAGGAATTTATTTTCACAAAGTCATAAAAAAAGTGACCGAAGTGGAGCGAGAACTATCACTGTATTTGACGCGCATAGCGGAGAGCAGGACATAACAGATTAAATAGCCTTCAATACAGACTCAATTTTTCCGTATCACCCCTGTATGCGTGCGGACAAGCAGAACAGATAGCCAAACATACCCTACAATACTGGAACACTTAGATAACTGCGTTCTGTACATTTGTTCACTGAGACGAATTTTCATATAAAGCTGTTTGCGAGCCTTGAAGTACCCAGCACAGCAACTTGTATCTAGAAGAACTGTCTTTCTTGGGTAGATATAATACAAGGCGAGAGAAAAGATAACAGACGTCAGATCAGGTGAGGAGGGGACGGCACGGCTCACAAGCCGAAGGTGCTGGGTTCGATCCCCATCACAGCACCGGCCGTTACCCCGGGGAAGCAAACCCTTAGAAAATGCAGGAGGAAGCAGACCCTTACATAAAATGCATGCTGAAGTCGGATACACTGGCCTGACTGGCGCAAAATAAAAACATAGCGCAACGCACACCCGCCTTAGGGAAAAGAGAAATAAGGCGAACGCAAAAAACAAAAAACAAAAATAAACAAAAAAGATCAGGTCAGGTCATCCCGTAACCGGTGAGGTCATTGGGGCACACATGAAGACATCCTCACAACCCCACGTCACCCCTCTGTGTCAGTGGTCGCTGTCTGTGCCACTTCTGGTCGGAGATCGGTCCATTAATTATGTTGTCCTCCCACCTCTTTTTGGGACTACCTCTTCGTCGGCTGCTTTGCACCTTTCCGTGTAGTAAATAACATTAAATATGGCAGAATTACCAGCGTATGTGTGGCTTTTATTTAAAGAAGAGTTTGTTTCATTCCGTCAGTATATATGTTTTTAGAAAGTTGTGATGTTTTGTGAAATGAAATAAGCGTCAAGGACTAAGGAACTACTTATTTGATAGGACCAATTATCTTGTATCTAGATTACTTGTGGTTATTAAATACACATACAGAGATAGAGTTACAAATTAGGAACTACAAGAAAGAATTATAACAGCAATAGGGCCTTTTGAAAACCTCTAGACAACGATCAAAGGACGGAATCTCGCTTGGTATCGTCACATATTGAGATCAAACGGTCTTGCAAATATATATTTTTATTTTGTTTAGAAGTTTGCCTCACTAGTTTCTACTGGCGGAGGTGCGCCATTTTCCACCCCAGACCGTAGTCCATTGGGCGATATCAGGACGCATAAACCAGTGCTTCGATGCATGTGTGCGTCTGTATGTTCCTATGCTAGATTTGTGCGCCATCAGAAGCTAGCCCAACCAAAGTGCAATGGAAGGGCCTCACCATGAGGGCGCGTATGAAAGTCGACCAAAACCAATCAGGATTGCTTGGCAGATACGATCCTGCACCGAAACGGAAAGGTACAAGGCGGGCGACAAAGAAGCCGTCCCAAAAAGAGAAAGGACAACATAATAGAATGGACCCATCTCCGACCAAAGGTAGCATAGGCAGTGGCCGCTGGCGGAGAGGAGTAGCATGGTATTGTCAGGGTGTCTTCATGTGTGCCCCAACGACCTCACCGGTTACGGGATGACTTGACTTGACTATTTTACACGGTTCAGCGTTAGCCAGACGTTTAGTTAATAACTAGGTTGGACATCTTTCCTGACACATCTGTCCTGGCACTTTCTTTCCTGGCACATCTGTCCTGGCACATCTTTCCAGCCATTTTCAGGTTTGTCTCGACTTCCCTTCTCCGTGAGGTCTGGTCCTGCTTCACTTGTCTGGAGGATTCCAGAACAATGACTGTATTGTAATATTATTATCACTTGGATTCCGTAACATGTCTACTATCTAAAGTCAACAACTTCTCTTTACGTCTAGTCCCACTGGGATCGGCCCGGTTCTTTCTCCCATTTCCATATTAGTGACTTGATCATTTCATATTTGTGAAACATGTAGCTTAGTTGACAGTGAGCTGGCTTGCTAAAATTGGGATTACACCGCGCCAGGGTTCGAAATCACGGACGGACAGAAACAAATCTTTACGTTCGGTCAGGGTACGACTAGTCCTCTAGTCAACCCAGCTGTAAATGGGTGTATGTCGCATGAGTTGGGGAAGATATAAACAGCAAGGAAGGGAGCTGGCCCCCGCACCTTCCAAAGGCTGCAGCTTAGTTCATGAGGGATTATCTTGATCCCCGACGGCAACTGTTGCCATGGAACCCACCTTTAGATATAATTGTCTTTCCTAACTTTGGTATAGTCATCCATTGATGACAGATTAGATGTTTTAATTACACGTTTTTTCGTTCCTTTTGTCACAGAGGTATACATGCTACTTAAAATTGGAGTTGATAGATGGAATACCATAATGTATTCAACAAACAAGCTGGCAACAGGTCAGGACAAGGTAGTTCGTTCAGAAGTGAAATTGACAGCTGTTAACGACAACTTAACATCAGTTATTGAACTGAATGATCAAAGTAGCAATGTGTTAGAGGAGCGAGTTGTTTTTGTTAAAAGTGACTTGTTCATGGGGTCCTCACTGTATGCTACGTTTCTTTTATAGCATGTAACAATGGCTCTTCAGGGTTCGCTGTAGTCAAAAGGTTAAGACACTCGCTTCTCACAGTGATGAACGGAAACGGTGGATGATCGAATCCCGCAAGTTTCTAGCGACTCCTGGTCTCACGGGAGGCCTTCACTACGTGGATATAGAAAGGTCTTTGCAGTTCTGGTTCGCTGGCCTTGACGCTAGCTGTCAGCTCTGAGTCACTGCCCGCTACAACTCATGCACTGCTTAGTCTCTTCATCCCAGTGGCATTAGCAACAACAACAACAACAACATAAGAGGAGTAAACCAAGAAAGTCTAATCACAATGCTAACCAACCGCTTCTTATGTGCTGAGTGTACCAGTAGCCGTATTGTCTCTGCCATAAAATAATAACACTAAAATAACCGAACAAAAAACTCAGCCAAATACTACACTAACCCTGACGCCACCATTGACGTTTCAAATAGCAAAAACATTATACACACCATCACCATATGCGCTGGCTGTAATGTTGCATCCCATGAATATTTGCTTGTGTGCAACGTAACTCTGGTAAAGTTAGAGGTGACTTCAAAATCTAATTACTGTAGCGTTGAGTGAACACGTGTCGTACTGAGTTGGGAGATGGGTAAGGGAGATTTATCATCCATAGAATTGTCATAAATAACAGTGTCATTCATATGTGCATCTGTCGTTTGTAATATGTGCACATGTAAACTACAATATGAGATGTCTTCTCTTCTTCTTCCTCTTCGTACGCTGTCAGACGTCAACTTGAATTTGTTCGAAGAAAGCAGCGGTCATCCTGAGGCTGTCGACACTGCCATAGAGCTTGTCTAGTGTTGCCACTGGTGATGGCCACATGTGCTTTCTCTGGTCCTCGTATGTCGGGCAATTTTGCAGCAGATGTCCAGCGGTCATTTTCCGTGTACCACAGGTGAATTCGTCAGTGCCACCTATCCTCAGTTTATTGAATAGATGGTACCTCAGTCTGTTGTGGCCTGTGCGGAGTCTGAAGACCACGATCTGCTCTTTTCTGTTCATCTGGTAGTAGGCATCATTTTTTGTGTAGCCAGTATGCTCTGTTTCCCATTTGGCCATGTATCTGGCCCTAATAAACCTTTTGGACTCTTCGTAGGTGACAGTAGAATCTGGTTGTGGTAATCTTGCACCTTCTTTTGCCCAATACAAGATTTAAATGAGCAGCATTGGGTACAAGGCTAAGCTCTACTATACAAGAACACAAAATTTATTCAAGATAATTATTTTAAATGTTACAAAATATATAGGACAGAACATTAGGTGAAGTACAGTAACGAATATATTTGGAAGAAAATAAAGAATAATTATTTTTTGTTTTGTTTTGTGTTCTCTTATTTCTCTGTTCCGTCCCCATAAAGAAATTTGAAATATAACATAAAGTCAAAAACAATCATGGAAATATTTGAGTGCAAAAATGTAGACCCGAACCTGAAGTCAAGAACATTATCAGGGACTGAGTGGTCTCGAGGTAAGGCGTCGGCCTCGGGTGCTGAGCGTCAGGGGTTCAAATCACGTTGGACACCAAGATTTTATTTCACATGGACTTTCTGGTATGTCCCAGCTTCTCTGAGTAGCAGAGATCGGGCGCCTGTGCCATATGTCTCGCACCATAAAAATCCATCGGCAGTTGGAAATCGAAAAAGGGAGCTGCCAGGGCAAAATTAAAGATAGTCAGACAGTAACCATTATTTTTTCGAAAAAAGCGGCGGTCATCCTGAGGCTGTCGCCACTGCCATAGAGCTTGTCTTGCAGTTCCACTGGTGATGGCCACATCTGCTCTCTCTGATCCTCGTATGTCGGGCAGTTCTGCAGCAGATGTTCAGCGGTCATTTTACCAGTAACGCACGAGCATTCGTCGGTACACCCTATCTTCAATTTGTTGAATAGGTGGTACCTCAGTCTATTGTGGCCAGTGCGAAGTCTGAAGACAACGACCTGCTCTCTTCGGTTCAACTGGAAATAGGCATCGTTTTTGGTGTAACCAGTATGTTCGGTTTCCCATTTCGTCATGTATCTGGCTTTGATAGCCGTTTTGACTCTTCATACGTCATACTAGTATCTGTTTGTGGTAGTCTTGCACCTTCTTTTGCCAGTCTGTCTGCCTCCTTTTTGCCTTGGATGTTGCAGTGTGATGGGACCCACTGTACCACTTCCCTTTTTGGTGCGGACTGCTGGCACAGTTTGCAGAGTGCTGCTCTTAAGTCATTTAGCTCAGTGTTTTTCTGGCTTTTTAGCGCTATGACTACGGCGAGAGCATCTGTAAGCAGGACTATATGGCTTTCATTTTCACTGAGTGTCACCATTTCTTCCACTGCCGCCCTCAGTGCCTCTGCCTCCGCTCTGAAATTGCTTGTGTACTTACCAGTAGCGAATGACAGTGTTATTTTTCTGCCATTTGGTAGGTTCAGGAATGCTCCTGCCCCTCCGTTCTGTGTTGTGTTTGTTACAAAACCGTCGGTGTATGCATGGGTCCAGTCCATGCTTTGGTAGCTTTTCGTTATGAAGCTTAGGGTAGTATCTCTCCTTTCTTTTTCAGTCTGGCAGTTTTTGTTTGCAATACCTGGTATATTTTCTACCACCTCTGGAAATATATCCTGCCTCCAGGTAGGTTTTCGTACACTAGTGATGGGTTTTGGTGTTGTTAGTGCGTTTATGGGATCTTCGTGCATCTTTGCTTTGGCTATTTCTGCAAAGTTTCTCCGCTTTAGTTTCCCTTTTATCCAAATTGTTTAGTCTCTGGTGCATTGGATGGTCGGTCAGTCTTCGGAGCTTCTCTGACTGCAGCTGGGCTCTGCAGTCTCTTCTATCGGTCATGGATTGCAGTTTTGAAATCTTTTCAAGTTCTACAATTGGCGTTGACTTCATGCCGCCTGTTATCTTCTTCTTCTTCTTCGTACGCAGTCAGACAGTAACCATTATTTTTTCGAATAAAGCGGCGGTCATCCTTAGGCTCTCGCCACTGCCATAGAGCTTGTCTTGCAGTTCCACTGGTAAAGGCCACATCTGCTCTCTCTGATCCTCGTATGTCGGGCAGTTCTGCAGCAGATGTTCAGCGGTCATTTTACCAGTACCGCAGGGGCATTCGTCGGTACACCATATCTTCAATTTGTTGAATAAGTGGTACCTCAGTCTGTTGTGGACAGTGCGAAGTCTGATGACAACGACCTGCTCTCTTCTGTTCAACTGGTAATAGGCATCGTTTTTGGTGTAACCAGTATGTTCGGTTTCCCATTTGGTCATGTATCTGGCTTTGATAAGCCGTTTTGACTCTTCGTACGTCATATTGGTATCTGTTTGTGGTAGTCTTGCACCTTCTTTTGCCAGTCTGTCTGCCTCCTCGTTGCCTTGGATGTTGCAGTGTGACGGAACCCACTGTACCACTACCCTTTTTGGTGCGGACTGCTGGCACAGTTTGCAGAGTGCTGCTCTTAGGTCATTGAGCTCAGTGTTTTTCTGGCTTTTTAGCGCTGTGACTACGGCGAGAGCATCTGTCAGCAGGACTATATGGCTCTCATTTTCACTGTGTGTCACCATTTCTTCCACTGCCGCCCTCAGTGCCCCTGCCTCCGCTCTGAAATTGCTTGTGTACTTACCAGTAGCGAATGACAGTGTTATTTTTCTGCCATTTGGTAGGTTCAGGAATGCTCCTGCCCCTCCGTTCTGTGTAGTGTTTGTTACAGAACCGTCGGTGTATGCATGGGTCCAGTCCATGCTTGGGTAGCTTTTCTTTATGAAGCTTAGGGTAGTATCTCTCCTTTCTTTTTCAGTCTATGCCGCCTGTTATAATTCTCATGGCTTGGTTTTGAAGTTTGAAAACGTGTGCAATAACGTTGATTCTTGGACTAAACTAAACTAAGCTAAACTAAACTAAATATTGGCAAACATTTGGGGGTGGAAAAATGAAGATCAGAACATATAGACTAGAACATTAGCTGGGAACAAAGAAGACAGAACAAATAGAGTAGAAGATTAGCTGGGAACAATGAAGACAGAACATATAGACTAGAACATTAGATGGGAACAATAAAGACAGTACTTTAGCACAGTCTACACAAAATAGGACAGCACCAAGATCCCGGAGAATAATAGACATCTTCCAAAGAGACATGGAAACAGCGGGATTAAGATCAATCTGTACTACAGAGGAAATGTTTTTGTTTTTTTTTAATTGGAGGGGTTGAAAGTGGACAAATTAGCTGAAGAGAAGTCTGGATTGAATATTAGGAAACACTTTTTTAGTCAGAGAGTGGTGAATGCTTGGAATGCATTTCCACAGGAGCTAGTGGAGACAGGGACAATTAATGTATTTAAGAATGCATTGGATGGGCACATTGTTAGAGCAAGGAAATGTAAATGAAACTGGTTGTATACAGACTCTGCAGAGTCTTCTAAACCAGTATAAGGACGTTAAGTTAAGTTATACAGACTAAAACATTAATTGGAACAAATGAAGACAAGAAGAAATAGTCAATAACATTTGTGGGGAGAAATGAAGACCATGAGAAATATTCAATAACATTAGTGGGGAGAAATGAAGACCATGAGAAATATTCAATAACATTAGTGGGGAGAAATGAAGACCATGAGAAATATTCAATAACATTAGTGGGGAGAAATGAAGACCATGAGAAATATTCAATAACATTAGTGGGGAGAAATGAAGACCAGAAAAAATAGTCAAGAACTGTCATGAAAATATTTGTGGACAAAACATAAAACAGAACATTGGGTCAAGATAATTAATGAAAATATTTGGCAAAAAAAAAAAGAAGACAAATGTGAATAAAAATTGATAGTTTGTCCATCACACGTGATGAAGACCACTCTCTTTGTTCAGCCGTGTGGACAGTCGTATCTCTTGCTGTGTCCGCTGAAATGGGTGACTTGCGCGGAGATTTGGATTAAAGTGAGGAAGAAACTGCGCCTTTTGTCAACCTCACTCAGAGAGCCTAAGCTACCTTTTGCCAGTGGCAAGACATTCATCGAGACGACTGGAGATAGCATAGGATGCAGATTTTGCCTCAGGGTTACCACCGAAGCGTTTCCGTAAACATGTAACCCGCAGGATAGAAAGGTGGGAAGGCATCTAACGCAGTAATAAAAATACAGTACATTAATAAAACATATATGTATCCAACCAGTTGTGTTGTCTTACGTGGAATGAATATTACTGTACTGATAACGGACTCACCTGCACATTCGTATCTTTCGCACCCTCCCCCCCCCCCCCCCCCCCACACCTCATTTTTTTTCCCATTTATCATTTTTAAAATCTCATTCTTATTATCCTTGTTTGTATACTTCCATTTCAGTATTCCTTTTCTTCACATATGTAGGTGTATATGTCGGTATGTATGTATATATACATTTTTTATTTGTTTACTTATTATCAATATGTATCAGCTTCCTGATCCACACGCCTGGGGGTGTGTGTTGATGCCTTTGTTGGTTTGTGTGTTTTTCCTTTTGATGTGTGACCCCATTTTGTGCTGCATGGCATGCCGTTGTTCATGCCTTCTTTGCCACTCTCTGGCTAATATTGCTGCATTCTGGCGTATCGCATAATTGTATTTGCTTGTTTTGTCATGTATTTGTGTGTCGGCTTTTGTGAGTGTCCTTGACGGGGAACTTGTGAGTGTCCTTGACGGGGAACTTGTGAGTGTCCTTGACGGGGAACTTGTGACCTTGACATGCATTTCATGTTTTTGTTATCCCGATGTTACTAACGTGTGCACTATTTCATTTGCATCCATTTTACATATAATCATATTGCCGATTTCTTTTACGGTCTACTCTTTTTTATAACTGGCATACCGTGGCTCAGACGTTCCTGGCCACTCACTTACTGGTAATGGTTGCCAACTCAAATCGTATTGTATATATATCCTTTATGATATATCATGTTTGTTAATTTGTTTTCAATTCTGCTTTGTCCACGACAAATGCCATTTGACAGTACTGTTGATTTTGTTCTGTTTTTGTTTTGAATCAGTCACTGAGTCAAATTATATGTTCCTGTCGCCTGGCAGACTCACATGTACTCGGTACTGTTGGCTTACGTAGTGCACTTGTGTACATTCTTTACTTTCCTCCTCTCGGGCGCCCCTCAACCCTGATTTCAATATGCGCAGGCTGTGTGTTGCTGGGAGACAATCTATGAGCTGGAGGTCTATTTAGTTCAGAGCGTTGCCCCTATCTATGTTCAAAGTCCAATTATGAGTGCCTTGGAGACCAGGATGTTAACTCCACCATTGTCCTGCTAACCACTCGTGGCGCATCAAGCCCTTATATACCACTCGGATAAAGTACTGAGTTACTCAAAGCTGAAGTCACTACCTCTAGTTATTTTCATACTACTACACATGGTATGGTGAGTGTGGGGGGGGGGGGCCGTCGGCCTTTAATTTGCACCGTATAAACACCCCCTCTCCATGCATTTATGGATCATAACAATGGAATAAATTTAACCAAGATTGCTAGGAAGGAACAATAACGTCTGGTCAGGCAAAATATACTGATCAGATATGTTAGTTAGAGTCAGGCAAAATATACTGAACAAACATGTTAGTTAGAGTCAGGCAAAATATACTGATCAAACATGTTAGTTAGAGTCAGGCAATATATACTGATCAAACATGTTAGTCAGGGTCAGGCAAAATATACTGATCAAACATGTTATTTAGATTCAGGCAAAATATACTGATCAAACATGTTAGTTAGAGTCAGGCAAAATATACATATCAGACATGCTAGTTAGAGTCAGGCTTAATATACTGATCAAACATGTTAGTGAGAGTCAGGCAAGATATACTAGCCAAGACCCTTGCCTCGGCTTGCACGCAGCCCTCACTTCAATCGGGCTGTTTTTACCACAGCTTGACTAACGAGGTACGAGATCGACGTTATCCCCGTAGTAGTGAACTTCTTCTTCTTCTGCGTACGCAGTCAGACAGTAACCATTATTTTTTCGAAAAAAGCGGCGGTCATCCTGAGGCTGTCGCCACTGCCATAAAGCTTGTCTTGCAGTTCCACTGGTGATGGCCACATCTGCTCTCTCTGATCCTCGTATGTCGGGCAGTTCTGCAGCAGATGTTCAGCGGTCATTTTACCAGTACCGCACGGGCATTCGTCGGTACACCCTATCTTCAATTTGTTGAATAGGTGGTACCTCAGTCTATTGTGGCCAGTGCGAAGTCTGAAGACAACGACCTACTCTCTTCGGTTCAACTGGTAATAGGCATCGTTTTTGGTGTAACCAGTATGTTCGGTTTCCCATTTGGTCGTGTATCTGGCCTTGATAAGCCGTTTTGACTCTTCGTACGTCATACTGGTATCTGTTTGTGGTAGTCTTGCACCTTCTTTTGCCAGTCTGTCTGCCTCCTCGTTGCCTTGGATGTTGCAGTGTGATGGGACCCACTGTACCACTTCCCTTTTTGGTGCGGACTGCTGGCACAGTTTGCAGAGTGCTGCTCTTAAGTCATTAAGCTCAGTGTTTTTCTGGCTTTTTAGCGCTGTGACTACGGCGAGAGCATCTGTAAGCAGGACTATATGGCTTTCATTTTCACTGAGTGTCACCATTTCTTCCACTGCCGCCCTCAGTGCCTCTGCCTCCGCTCTGAAATTGCTTGTGTACTTACCAGTAGCGAATGACAGTGTTATTTTTCTGCCATTTGGTAGGTTCAGGAATGCTCCTGCCCCTCCGTTCTGTGTTGTGTTTGTTACAGAACCGTCGGTGTATGCATGGGTCCAGTCCATGCTTGGGTAGCTTTTCGTTATGAAGCTTAGGGTAGTATCTCTCCTTTCTTTTTCACTCTGGCAGTTTTTGTTTGCAATACCTGGTATATTTTCTACCACCTCTGGAAATATATCCTGCCTCCAGGTAGGTTTTCGTACAGTAGTGATGGGTTTTGGTATTGTTAGTGCGTTTATGGGATCTTCGTGCATCTTTGCTTTGGCTATTTCTGCAAAGTTTCTTCGTTTTAGTTTCCCATTTCCCAAATTGTTTAGTCTCTGATGCATTGGATGGTCGGTCAGTCTTCGGAGCTTCTCTGACTGCAGGAAGGCTCTGCAGTCTCTTCTATCGGTCATGGATTGCAGTTTTGTAATCTTTTAAAGTTCTACAATTGGCGTTGACTTCATGCCACCTGTTATAATTCTCATGGCTTGGTTTTGAAGTTTACTAACTTTATCGAAGTTCGCCTTCGCTGCTGTTGTCCATGCCGCAATGCCATACTCGAGAACTGGTCTCACTCTTCCTGTGTACAGTTTCTTTAGTATGCCTTCGTCTGCTCCCCAGCTTGTGCCAGCAAGTTTCCTCATGATTGCCATTCTTTCTCTAGCTTTCATTCGGTTTCTCTCAATCTGACTTTTCCATGTCATGCGCCGATCAAATGTGACTCCCAGATAGGTTGGGTTGTCGTTTGGCTGCAGGAATTTGCCATTTAGACTTAATTTGGTACTTAGGGGTTTTAATGAAAGCGAGAATATTGTGCATGTGGTTTTCTCCTCGTTTATTTTGACCAGCCATGAGTTCGCCCACTCTTCCAGCGATGTTAGGGCCGTCTGCATCCGATTTCTTGCTATGGTGAGATTCTTTTCAGAGGTCCACATAGCCAGATCGTCTGCAAACATTGAGCTATGGACTCTTCTTGGTATATTCTCTGTAATATCGTTTATATATACCAGGAAGAGTGTGGGTGACAGTACTCCCCCTTGGGGTACTCCCTGCTCGAGTGTCACCTTTTTGCTCATCTGCCCTTGTACTTGGACTCTGGCCGTTCTTTGTTTGAGGTAGTGGTTGATCCACTTGTACATTTTCCCACAAACATCACTTCTTCTTAGCTTGACTCTAAGTCCATCTTTCCAGACTGTGTCAAATGCCTTTTCCAGATCCACCCAAACAGCTACTGTGTGTTTCTGTGCCTGGTAGGCATCTTCTATCTCCTGGGCTATGAGGATGACCTGGTCCTCAGTGAATATGTGCTGTCTAAAGCCGGCTTGCTGTGGAATTAGTATTCGTTTTTCTTCCAGATGCCACATCAGTCTGGTGTTTATCATCCTTTCCATCAACTTGCCGACACTGCTCAGTAGGCTTATGGGCCTGTATCCATTTGGATCTGTTTTGTGTAGTAGTGAACGACACGCAGATGAAGCCAAGCATAGCACAACCGCCTGGAGGACCTCGGTCCACCTTCACCAGCACGCTCGGGATGTGAGGAAAGCTACGACAACTCGCTACGTAACGTCCTTTTCAGGACGCAGAAAAGAGCAATTCTACTCATTATGGAATCTTAACAACAAGAAACATTCCTTGTGTCAGCTTCATTCCTGGTCAGTCTCTCTACGGAAAGATGCCTTGGATTACCACGTGAGCCCTTATGCTTCGGATGGAGCGAAGAGATAGCAAGATGAAGAAGAATATTGTTGACTGCACGTCGTACGCGCGTGGGACGTGAATATCAAGGACATGTGTAATTCTGTTTCCCAGCTTAATACAACCGACACAGGAGTACATTCAGGTAAAAACTATACGACAGCTTGGCCTAAGTAGGTCAGACATGATTTGTGCGTGAATATTAGTAATTTACAGTCTAGGCACTCATACAGAACACAGGTGCATACACAGAATGAATGTAGGCACAAACAGACAACACGTTGATAGACATGCATTTAACTTGTAGACGAAAATATTGAAAGCAATATACAGACTGCAGGTGCAATGTTTAAGTAAATATAAACATAATATGTAAAAATATATAAATAGTTTACATACAGATATCAAGATATAATACAGATTTCTCTTCTCGTCTCGTCTCTATCTCTCTCTCTCTCTCTCTCTCTCTCTCTCTCTCTCTCTCTCTCTCTCTCTTTCTCTATCTCACTCTATTCGTACCCTTAGCACCAAGTCATACGGCAAAAGGTCCAGTGTTCTACCACATCTACTGCCATGTTTTTATTTTCCCACTTGGCAGGTTATTTATCATTTATCGTACATGCGTGTAGCTGATCTCTGCACGCCATGAGGTGTTCCTTAGTCCTGGACAATGTTAGTCAGGGTCAGGCAAAAAATACTTACCATGACCCCCCATCTCACTTCAACGCAGTTCTCCATGGAAATAGGATGTTGTCATTAAAGTATTGCTAACAAGCTTGGGGATCTACGTGATCCCTGTAGTAGTGAACGACACGCAGCTGAAGCCAAGCATAGCCAAACCGCCTGGAGGACCCAGGTCCACCTTCATAAGCACGCGCGGGATGTGAGAGAAGCTACTGCAACCGTTTAAGGGCGCTAAAAAGAGTAAAGTTACTAATTGTGGGTTTGAATAACTACACCAACAACATTTTAGCCGGGGTGGGGGAGGGGGAATTGACAGAGAGAGAGAGAGAGAGAGAGAGAGAAAGGGGGTGGAGGTGGGGTTAGGAGGGGTGGACGGTGGAAATATCAACGGAAAAATCATATCCGGAAATCAACAATTGTGGGTAAAACATTAGACAACATTAGACAACTTTAGACAGACAGCTTAAAAATTGACAGACATATATAAAAATTAAATAGACAGGTTACACGTAGACACATGCAAAAAATAATAAAGGCAAATATAACATTATTACTTTGTGATGCGTACTGAATGCTATTGGTCTGTGACACGTATTTAATTAAACACATCATATATTAACTTATATTACATAAGGAGGCATCAAGGCCCGACACGCCATACAACAAGATTAGACACTTACTAATTCTCATATCCGCACCTAACAAAGAGCATGAAATCGAGGGTAATTCATGTGTTGTACAAAATATTCCACCAGCTGTAATTGCAGAGACCTGTTCGCATATTATTCAAATTTATTCAAAATTCAAGACTCGAGCTTAAATAGCACAATGCAACATGTGGTACGAAAGTAGTACTAACATTTGTAATGTACTGACGAAACCAGAGAGATAGTGCTACAAAATCATCAGAGAGATACGCAATTGTTTTCTTCATCGATCAACTGATGCTGTGCTTCTAGTCCGGTCAGGTTCACGATCAACTGATGCTGTGCTTCTAGTCCGGTGAGGTTCACGATCAACTGATGCTGTGCTTCTAGTCTGGTGAGGTTCACGATCAACTGATGCTGTGCTTCTAGTCCGGTGAGGTTCACGATCAACTGATGCTGTACTTCTAGTCCGGTGAGGTTCACGATCAACTGATGCTGTGCTTCTAGTCCGGTGAGGTTCACGATCAACTGATGCTGTGCTTCTAGTCCGGTGAGGTTCACGATCAACTGATGCCGTGCTTCTAGTCCGGTGAGGTTCACGAAGGAGCGAGTGCGTTTCAGGTCTTCGCCGGTCTCCCAAAGCTTTTCGAGTAAGTTCGCTCCCCCAGGCCAGACTGCCTCTCTTTGGTCTGTATAGATCGGGCAGAATTGCAGAATATGTTCTGGCGTTTCTTTGGATGCTTCACAATCGCACATGGCGGTGTCTCTGAGACCCATTCTGTGGAAGTGGGCCTTGAGTCTACAGTGTCCTGTTCTGAGTTTGACGATCTTTGTCTGCCCATCTCTGTTCTTCTATGCTATCAATGTTTGCCTTCTATTCTTTGTGCTGGTCTCTTCATTCTGTTCTTATGGAGCGTTTGATGAGTATTTGCTTCTTCATAGCTTTGTGGATGGGGAGTCTGTTGCCGCCAATTCCGGCTTTTACGAGCTCGTCTGCTTTTTCGTTTCCAGGGATACCGCAGCGGACCGGAATTCACTGTAGGCTAAATCTGTTTTTAGAACAGCAATCCGATGTTGTATTTTATTGTATGTGAAAGTCTGTCTTGTTTGGGACTTGAGATGGCTTGAAGTGCACGCCTGGAGTCTGTTAGAACGACCGTTTCCCTTGTAGTTATGTTTTGGAGCGAAACAATAGTAATACTTATAGTGATAACAAGGCTTGATCAAACCAACGGCATCAGTTATACAAAAAAGAATTATAAACCCTTCACACTACTAATAAATCAATCAATCAATCAAAACCATTTTAGCTCAAAGTCGAGCATATATCTTTAACAAATATCCTTCATATGAAAACTGAGACGATTGTCCAGTCAAGCACAACATACAGACGATGAAGGCATGCCAGGGTCAGGTACACTATTCTGACCAAGACGACTATCTCTCTTCCATGTAGCGTTCCCTGAACATAGACTGTTTTCAAGGCAGTCTGGCAATACATAAGATGTGGATCAACTTTATCGCCGCAGTAGTGAGTGTCACACAGATAAAGACAAGCAAAACACAACCACCAGGAGGAGAGTGGTATCAGTATCTTCGGAATGTGAGGAAAGCTACTACAACCCGCCACTCAAAGCCTCTTTTCTGGGGGCGTAAAAGAGTAAACTTACTCATTGTAGTCCATCCACAACAACCACAACAACAACAACAACAACACCTCCTCTATCTTGAGCCAACCTTTCCTTCTACTCCCCTTTTCCCTCTTCTCCATGTTTATCTCGTGCTGTCTTAGCCAATTATGTATTCAATCTGGTTCGTTGCAAGACTACCACAACCAGACCCTAGTATGACCTACGAAGGGTCCAAAAGGTTTATTAGGGCCAGATACGTGGCTAAATGGGAAACAGAACATACTGGCTACACAAAAAATGATGCATATTACCAGTTGAACAGAAGAGAGCAGGTCGTGGTCTTCAGACTCCGCACAGGCCACAACAGACTGAGATACCATTTATTCAATAAATTGAAGATACGTGGCACTGACGAATGCACCTGTGGTACAGGAAAATGACAGCTGAGCATCTGCTGCAAAATTGCCCGACATACGAGGACCAGAAAAAGCAGATGTGGCCATCACCAGTGCCAACACTAGACAAGCTCTATGGCAGTGTCGACAGCCTCAGGATGACCGCTGCTTTCTTCGAACAAATTCAAGTTGACGTCTGACAGCGTCCGGAGAAGAAGACGAAGAATCTGGTTCGTCTTTTTTTTACCCTAGCGGTCCCAGAATGCAGACTGTCTAGCAATATTATCTGGTGTCCTTGAAGTGTGCCCAACGCATTACCAGCGCCTCCTTCTACCGCCATTTTACATTTATCTCTGTTTCTTTCTAAGTTTCTAAGAGTTCCTCATTAGGGATCGTATTATACCATTTCAGTCACTCTACTAGGGATCGTATGATACCATTTCAGTCACTCTACTAGGGATCGTATGATACCATTTCAGTGACTCTACTAGGGATCGTATGATACCATTTCAGTCACTCTACTAGGGATCGTATGATACCATTTCAGTCACTCTACTAGGGATCGTATGATACCATTTCAGTGACTCTACTAGGGATCGTATGATACCATTTCAGTGACTCTACTAGGGATCGTATGATACCATTTCAGTCACTCTACTAGGGATCGTATGATACCATTTCAGTCACTCTACTAGGGATCGTATGATACCATTTCAGTGACTCTACTAGGGATCGTATGATACCATTTCAGTCACTCTACTAGGGATCGTATGATACAATTTCAGTGATTCTACTAGGGATCGTATGATACCATTTCAGTGACTCTACTAGGGATCGTATGATACTATTTCAGTGACTCTACTCGGGATCGTATGATACCATTTCAGTCACTCTACTAGGGATCGTATTATACCATTTCAGTGACTCTACTAGGGATCGTATGATACCATTTCAGTGACTCTACTAGGGATCGTATGATACCATTTCAGTGACTCTACTAGGGATCGTATGATACCATTTCAGTCCCTCTACTAGGGATCGTATGATACCATTTCAGGGACTCTACTCGGGATCGTATGATACCATTTCAGTGACTCTACTAGGGATCGCAGCGGTCGAGGGGTAAAACACTGGCCTCTCCAATAGATTAATCTAAAAGGCATGCGATCGAATTCAGCAAGTTTAAAATGACCGCCGGTGGGACCAGAGTGTCTTCATACGAAAATACCTCCAGTCGTCTTGACTTATGTTTTGCCACTGATCCAAGGTAGCTCGGGACCAGAGAGTGAGGTTGATGACCCTCGCAGTTTCTTCCTTGCTATAATATAAACGCAGCATATGTTACATCATCAGGACATAACCGTCAGATGATGCAGCATCATCGCTTGCGATGAGCAAATACCTTAACTTAACTTTGCGCACGCGCGCAAGCACACACACACACACACGCACACGCACACACGCACACACACACACACACATACATGCATACATACATACACAGACATACACATATACACACATACACACGTACACACGTACACACATACACGCATACACGCATACACGCATGCATGCGCGCACGCACGCACACACACACACACGCACATACATACATACATACATACACACACACACACAACATACATACATACATACATACATACACACATACATACATACACACACACAACATACATACATACATACATACACACAACATACATACATACATACATACATACATACATACATACAACATACATACATACATACATACATACATACATACACACAACATATATACATACATACATACATACATACATACATACATACATACATACATACTTACACACAACATACATACATACATACATACATACACACAATATACATACATACACACAACATACATACATACATACACAGAACATACATACATACATACATACATACATACACACAACATAAATACATACATACATACATACATACATACATTCACCCAACATACATACATACATACATACATACATACATATACACAACATACATACATACACACAACATACATACATACACACAACATACATACATACATACACACAACATACATACATACACACAACATACATACATGCATACACACAACATACATACATACACACAAGATACATACATACATACATACATACATACACACAACATACATACATACACACAACATACATACATACATACATACATACACACAACATACATACATACACACAACATACATACATACACACACCATACATACATACACGCATACACGTATATACGCTTGCATGCGCGCACGCACACACACACACACACACACGCACATACATACATACATACATACATACATACATACATACATACATACAACATACATGCATACATACATACACACATACATACATACACACACAACATACATACATACATACATACATACATACATACACACAACATACATACATACATACATACATACAACATACATACATACATACATACATAGATACATACACACAACATACATACATACATACATACACACAACATACATACATACACACAACATACATACATGCATACACACAACATACATACATACATACATACATACATACACACAACATACATACATAAATACATACATACATACATTCACACAACATACATACATACATACATACACACAACATACATACATACACACAACATACATACATACACACAACATACATACATACATACACACAACATACATACTTACATACATACACACAACATACATACATACACACAGCATACATACATACATACACACAACATACATACATACACACAACATACATACATACATAGATACATACATACACACAACATACATACATACACACAACATACATACATACATACATACATACACACAACATACATACATACATACATACATACATACATACACACAACATACATACATACACACAACATACATACATACACACACCATACATACATACACGCATGCACGTATACACGCTGGCATGCGCGCGCGCACGCATGCACGCACACACGCACATACATACATACATACATACATACATACATACACCATACATACATACATACATACATACATACATACATACATACATACATACATACAACATACATACATACAAATCAATAATTATATAATAAAATGTGTTCATTATGATAACGTGCAGTTTTTTTGGATATATACTGGAGCAACCTCATTATCCGAAATAAATTGCCGCACAAAAAAGACGGCGCAAGAGTGCATAAACTGCTTTGATGTAGGTTTTCAATAAGGACACCAACGGTAATGGTGGTCCAATGGTTTTTATTGAGATCGGGCTGGAGAGGAGGGGGATCAAATAATATATACACATCTATTTATTACAATATTTGAAAGTGGTTGCATATTACGCTTATGTTTGTTATTCGAGTGCTGGGACGTGTTTATATTCCTTGTATCTGTTGGTTATTCTAGTACTGGGACGTATTTTCTAGTACTGGGACGTATTTTCTAGTACTGGGACGTATTTTCTAGTACTGGGACGTATTTTCTAGTACTGTGACGAATTTCTAATCACGTATATGTTCGTTATTCGAATAATGTGGTGCGTTTAACTTTCTTGTATAAGTTCGTTATTCAGGTAATGTGATGTATTTATTTTGCTTGGATGTGTTCGTTATTCGGGTAATGTGATTTGTTTATTTTGCTTGTATATGTTCGTTATTCGAATAATGTGATGTGTTTCTCTTACTTGCATAAGGTCATTATTCGAGTAATGTGATGTGTCTCTCTTTCTTGTACAAGTTCGTTATTCGGGTAATGTGATGTGTTTCTCTTTCTTGCATTTGTTCGTTATTCGAATAATGTCATGTGTTTTTCTTTCTTGTATAAGTTCTTTATTCAAGTAATGCGATGTGTTTATTTTGCTTGTATGTGTTCGTTATTGACGTTCTGGAACGTCTGTGTACCTTGTTTCCAATTCGCTCCAGTTCGTCTGTTTGCACGATCACGAGTCAACTAAATAGATCCAAACAAAACGGTGGTCAGCCGTAAGGTATTGTCATCTTCGATGAATCTGTTCTTCCTCTTCGCTTTCTGATGTCAACTTGGACATCACTAAGGCCAAGATACAGCCGTGAATAATCTAAAAGCAGCCAAATAACTCACAGCCGGCGGATTTATCAGAGACAGCCAACCATGGCTGATCAACACCCTATCCCGCATTAACGTGACTGCCCTGGAAACAGACTGCACTAGTCATTAGCGCAGTCTGACCAAGGGATGTGAATCGCAGTGGGAAGAAAAACTCTTTACTCAGAGAAGCAAACATAAATCGAATGTGTTTGACCGAACGGGGCAGTCTCGCTGTAAACAATAATACAGCGTCTCATCGTCCTTTACATGACGAATACCAAAGGATGAGGAGGAGAAGGAGAAGAAGAAGAAGATGAAGAAGAAGAAGAAGAAGAAGAACAAGAAGAAGAAAAAGAAGAAGAAGAAGAAGAAGAAGATGATGAAGAAGAAGAAGAAGAAGAAGATGATGAAAAAGAAGAAGAAGATGATGAAGAAGAAGAAGAAGAAGATGATGAAGCAGAAGAAGAAGAAGAAGAAGAAGAAACAGAAGAAGAAGAAGAAGAAGAAGAAAAAGAAGAAGAAGAAGAAGAAGAAGAAGAAGAAGAAGAAGAAGAGGAAGAAGAAGAAGAAGAAGAAGAAGCAGAAGAAGGTACCACAGTAATTTTCCATTGCCCAAGTCATTTTTCAGTGACAACAAAAGTCGCTTGCACCTGGAGTTGTCATGCACTATACAAACTTGATTTCAAATTTATACTCCGAAAGTAAAAAATCTGAATAGAGTATATGAACGTACGTCATGGTGGTGAAAACCCCATATACAAACAGTGTCTTCTGCATAGGTGGGCAGGTAGTACAGTTAGGTAGGTAGGTAGACAGGTATGTATGTAGGAAAGTAGATAGGTAGGTAGATAGGTATGTATGTATGTAAGTGCGTAGGTAAGTAGGTAGGTAGGTATGTAAGGATGTAGGTATGCGGGTATGTAGGTATGTAAAGATGTAGGTAGGCGGGTATGTAGGTATGTAGGTAGGTAAGTAGGTAGGGCCAGTCGCGCCAACCGTCATCGATCACTATGAGTGGCTGAATCCCAGGCTGCACGCAATGAGAATGATATCTTTCCGATTTGGCATTACCAAGCTTTTCATGGAGAGTGGGCTTGGCTGGACCGTGGTTGAAATGTCGTGTTCCATCTTTAATGTCCAAGACCTGATTCAAGGGCTAGTGGACAGGGACGTCCTTCGCAAGACGGATCAAGTGTCCAACTTTGGCCAAATGGCGACGCTTTAGCGAGATTTGTGTGCTTTGGAGAGCTATCCCTCCCGTGACTTCGTCATTTGAGATAAAGTCACAACAGGGAACATCAGTAAAGTGGGTCTGGTCGCGTATGTAGAAGGCCTCAATGCGACTGCTCATTAAGCCTTCCAACAAGTTGTACTTGTACTGATGTTGTTCTGGAATGCTCACAATGAGTTAGTTTACTTTTTGTGGGCCCTGAAACGAAAATTAAGCGGCAGATTGCGTAGATGTCCTCACATCCCGAGCGTGCTGATAATATGGACCAGAGTTCTCCCGGCTGTTGTGTAATGCTTGGCTTCATCTGTGTGACGTTCACTTGTACTGAATCACGTCGACCACTATCTTGTCAGCCAGACTGCTAACAAACAATAACTTTCCAGAGAGAATTGCGTCAAAGTACAATGGGCTCTTGTTCAGTCTGTTTGCTTGACCCTGACTAACATTGGATGAAAGTCATCCAGCAACGTTAATAATACACATCTCAAGGAGCAGCGAATTCCCAGGTAAACAGCATAGAGTGGGGGCAGGCGGAGTGGAGGGAGACAGAGTGGAGGCAGATAGAGTGGAGGCAGGCGGAGTGGAGGCAGACGGAGTGGAGGCAGACAGAGTGTAGGTAGGCGGAGTGGAGGCAGACAAAGAGGCAGGCGGAGTGGTGGCAGACAGAGTGGAGGCAGATGGAGTGGAAGCAGACAGAGTGGAGGCAGATGGAGTGGAGACACAGACAGAGTGGAGGCAGGCGGAGTGGAGGCAGACAAAGTGGAGGCAGGCGGAGTGGAGGCAGACAGAGTGGAGGCAGACAGAGTGGAGGCAGGCGGAGTGGAGGCAGGCGGAGTGGAGGCAGGCGGAGTGGAGGCAGACGGAGTGGAGGCAGACGGAGTGGAGGCAGACAGAGTGTAGGCAGGAGGAGTGGATGCAGGCGGAGTGGAGGCAGACAGAGTGGAGGCAGACAGAGTGGATGCAGGCGGAGTGGAGGCAGACGGAGTAGAGGCAGACGGAGTGGTATGCTGCCGGGCAGAACTAGTGAAATCATCATCTATGATTAGTACTGACCCTCTGATCAGGAAAGAGCTGGCCAATGATAAGCCCAGATCCATCAGCCCAGATCCATCAGCCAAGATCCACCAGCCCAGATCCATCAGCCCAGATCCATCAGCCGAGATCCAGCCCAGATCCATCAGTCCAGATCCATCAGCCCAGATCCATCATCCCAGATCCATCAGCCCAGATCCATCAGCCCAGATCCATCAGCCAAGATCCATCAGCCCAGATCCATCAGCCCAGATCCATCAGCCCAGATATATCATCCCAGATCTATCATCCCAGATCCATCCGCCCAGATCCATCAGCCCAGATCCATCAGCCCAGACCCTTACAACGCCAGCATGACAGCGCTGGGATAACTTCGGGTGATCATAAACATCCCAACCATTAGCTAGTCCCTTTTGTGCCAAAATTCACGAATGCAGCACTGGTTGTCTACAGACTGCCGAATATTCTGGAGGGAGCTGTGGTCGAGAGGTCGGGCACTTGCCTCCCAAAGCGATGAACAGGAACGGTGGACTTTCGAATCCCACAAATATGATAGTACCCGTAGTCTCACGTGGGTGGGACCAGAGTACTTGCATCCTGAGTTGCCTCCAGTTGTCCTGACTAATGTCTTGCCACTGGTCCAAGGTAGCTCGGGACTATAGAGTGAGGTTGATGACAAGCGAAGTCCCTTCCTCACTAATACAGCGCAAGTTCCATCATCAAGACAAAACCTCCTATTGATATTACCATCATCGCCTGTGAAGTGCCACTAATAAAACAAACATTGCCCGATCAGTATGTTCTGCCTGACAAGAAGTTAGTCACCTCACCCCAAAAGTTACCTAAACCAGGTACCACTGAAGCTGATCCCTTAATAACACAAGTATAAAGAGCTCGCTTAGTGATAAGTTCTGTAACCATTATTTTTACATTAACCCCTAAGGTGCAGGGTCCGCTTCCCATTAAAGCACCGGCCTTTACCCAGAGAAAGGAAACCCTTAGAAAATACAAGAGTTATCAGACCCTTACATAAAATTATGCACTGGACCGACATGCACAAAGGAAAAACATAGTGCAACGTACACTGCCTTGGGGAATAAAACAAATAGAGAGAACGCAAACAAATATATAGATATATAACTCCATAGACAACTCTCTTTAGTCATCCTTCACAACTTACTTATGTGCTGCTCATGCTGGTTCGTCCTATATCTTAATGTTTCGATTCTAAGCTAACATTATGATTCGAGGCGTGTTCAAATGAAATCGGACCAAACTGCAACAAGTGAACATACGTACGATGCGCATGCTGACGTCCCTTCTGGTATAAACAGCAAATACCAACCGTCAAGTTTGCAAAATTTCATTATCTACCGACTCAAAGTTTCCTCAGCAGACCGATGAAAATATAGCGGGTGTGATACGGAATCCGTCTTGAGTTGATCAGCAAGCGCTGATTCGCTTTCTAACAGTTAAAGGATATCGACCAGTTGACATTCATTGCAGAATGCAGGCAGTGTGTGGTGACAAAAGTGTGTCGAAGACAACAGTGAAGAACTGGAAAACGATGTTTAAAGAAGGAAGTGAGTAACTCAACAATATGCGCCTGACCTGGTCTCGGAAGATCTTCCGTTAACTGACGTCCGTGAAGACGATGAACTCAGGACACCAAGAAGATATGACATTTGAGCATACCGGCAGACTGGCGGAAGACAGAGTTTTCTACAGACAGGCTGGCATAAAAGCGAGGCTCTGCAAATGACATACTACATGATGATGATGATTAAAGTATTCCAATGCGAATACAAATTATATTACATGCCAATTAGCAGGATAAAAGATTAAAAGAGTAATCAACATCAGTAAATAAGAATAATGCAAAACGTATATAGAACAAACATACATAAGCAACAATCACCCTGCAGATTTCTTTTAAAGTGTGAAGGCGATGAGGTTAACTGGAGAGAGCTTCAATCCTACTTCAATTATTAATGGTAAAAATGGATTCTCGATTTTCAAGGAATATGTTTCCAAAAAAATACCAGCTATTGAAGGAATACTTCCAAGAACGTTTCAACAAAACAGGCATGCATAGACAATCAATTTGTATTCTAAAAAAAGACATAAGGTTACACACATAAAGGAACACCCCATAAGGGCACACGACCATAAGCGAACACGACCATAAGGGAACACGACCATAAGGGAACATCACCATAAAGGAACACCACCATAAGGGAACACCACCATAAGGGAACACCACGAAAGGGAACACGACCATAAGGGAACACCACCATAAGGGAACACGACCATAAGGGAACACAACCATAAGGGAACACCATCATAAGGGAACACGACCATAAGGGAACACAACCATAATGGAACACCCTCATAAGAGAACACCCCATAAGGGAACACGACCATAAGGGAACACAACCATAAGGGAACACCACCATAAGGGAACACGACCATAAGGGAATACCACCATGAGGGAACACCACCATGAGGGAACACGACCATAAGGGAACACAACCATAAGGGAACACCACCATAAGGGAACACTACCATAAGGGAACACGACCATAAGTATGACTCAAAATACAATCAGGGTGTCCATTATATCCCGTCAATGTCTCACTCACCCTCTATCAGGTATACTTGCGGCTTAATTCACCCTAAGCAGAGTTCACTGGGTTCTCAATGTACGTAACGGGCCATTCCATTTCTGGTAAGGTAAGGACAGGTTGAAATCATTTTATTTTTAAAAATAATAAAGGCATAAAGATAGAAGTTTTAAAAATGGTTAGAATAAGTTTTTTCCGATGATTAAGGTTATGGTTAGGTTTAGGGTTAGGAGAATGGTTGTAATTACATCGTCTGACAGCATGGGCAGTGTCTGACATCACATAGAGTGTCTGATAGCATGGACAGTGTCTGACAGCATGGACAGTGTCTGACATCACAGACAGTGTCTGACAGCATGGGCAGTGTCTGACATCACAGACAATGTCTGATAGCATGGACAGTGTCTGACAGCATGGACAGTGTCTGAGAGCATGGACAGTGTCTGATAGCATGGACATTGTCTGACAGCATGGACAGTGTCTGACAGAATGGACAGTGTCTGACAGAATGGACAGTGTCTGACAGCATGGACAGTCTCTGACAGCATGGACAGTGTCTGACAGCATGGATAGTGACAGAATGGATAGTGTCTGACAGCATGGACAGTGTCTGACAGCATGAGGAAGTGTCTGACAGCATGAACAGTGTCTGACATCATGGACAGTGTCTGACAGCATGGACAGTGTCTGACAGCATGGACAGTGTCTGACAGCATGGATAGTGTCTGACAGCATGGACAGTGTCTGACAGCATGGATAGTGTTTGACACAATGGACAGTGTCTGACAGCATGGATAGTGTTTGACAGAATGGACAGTGTTTGACAGCATGGATAGTGTTTGACAGAATGGACAGTGTCTGACAGCATGGACAGTGTCTGACAGAATGGACAGTGTCGGACATCATGGACAGTGTCTGACAGCATGGACAGTGTCTGACAGCCTGGATTCTGTCTGACAGCATGGACAGTGTCTGACAGAATGGATAGTGTCTGACAGAATGGACAGTGTCTGGCAGCATGGATAGTGTCTGAGAGCATGGACAGTGTCTGACAGCATGGACAGTGTCTGACAGCATGGACAGTGTCATAATGTTGTAGAAACTAGATGCTGATCTACTTTTATAATGAAACAATGTAGACAGATTCCATAACATTTCGCGTATTCTCGCAGAATGTTTGACACCCCTAACAGTTAAAAAGTAGACTATTTTGTGACGTCACTGCGTCAAACGCTGTGCTAAAAATATGTATTTGTTTTGTCTGGGGTGAATTAAAACACAAGTACCTACACATTGGATGTAAAACTTGTTTGCCGTGACATTACAAGTTATGTACAGTTGATTGACCTAAATGATTTTTTAATGTTTTGACGTGATTTTGCCAGTTGCACACCTACCTACGCAGCTGGGGGTATGTTGAGGAATGAAATTCGATTATGCAACTTGGTAATCGATCACAAGAGAATTGGATGTGGCTGACGACTTTCAAAACTGCGGACGGAAACACTTTCAAACTACAATACACACAAGGAAATTTGAAAAATGAAATTACATGGCGATCACTAGCTCAACTCAAGGGAAAAGATGAATATTGACTGCGTCCTTTCCTCTGTCGTTTGCATGTGAAACTGTCTTTACGACAGGTCATTTGAATGAGGATGCTAGACAGGACATGGAGATAGTTTGGCAATAAGACAGGACGTGAGGGTAGGTAGACAATAAGACAGGACGTGAGGGTAGATTGACAATAAGACATGACGTGAGGGTAGGTAGACAATAAGACATGACGTGAGGGTAGATTGACAATAAGACAGGACGTGAGGGTAGGTTGACAATAAGACAGGACGTGAGAGTAGGTTGACATTAAAGACAGGACGTGAAGGTAGATTGACAATAAGACAGGACGTGAGGGTAGGTTGACAATAAGACAGGGCGTGAGTGTAGGTTGACAATAAGACAGGATGTGAGTGTAGGTTGACAATAAGACAGGGCATTAGTGTAGGTTGACAATATGACAGGGCGTGAGTGTAGGTTGACAATAAGACAGGGCGTGAGTGTAGGTTGACAATAAGACAGGGCGTGAGTGTAGGTTGACAATAAGACAGGGCGTGAGTGTAGGTTGACAATAAGGCAGAACACGGAGAAAGGTTGGAAAGGAGACAGGACATGAAGATTGGTAGTAAGTGATAAAGGACATGGAGATTGGTTTCAAATGGGGTAGGGCATGGACATTGGTTGTAAGTCAGTCATGACATGGAGATTGGTTGTAAATGAGACATGACATGGAGATTTGTTGTAAATCATACAGGACATGGAGATTGGTTGTAAATGAGACAGGACACGGAGATTAGTTGTAAGTGAGACAGGACATAGAGATTTGTTGTAAATGAGACAGGACATGGATATTTGTTGTAAATGAGACAGGACATGGAGATTTGTTGTAATTGAGACAGTATAGAAAGATGTGTTATAAATGAGACAGTATAGGAAGATTTGTTGTAAATGAGACAGTATAGGAAGAATTGTTGTAAATGAAACAGGACATGGATATTTGTTGTAAGTGATACAGGACATGGAGATTGGTTAGAATTGAGACATGACACAAGAAGTTAGGGAAGAAATCAAATAGGACATGGGATGTTGGGAAAGAAATAAGAGCTTGAAGATGAATAAGGAATGAGACAGGATTCAGAAAGTTTGGGTGAAATCAAACAGGACATATAAAGATAAAAGAGGGGTGGGGGGGGCAATCAAATAGGATTTAAGATGCTGAGGATGAAATGAGACAGGACATATAATGTTAGGGATGAAATAAGGGTATGCTGATAGGGAGGAAATTAGATATGCCACAGAAAATTAGGAAGAAAATTATACAGGACCTAATATCTTGCATAGGAAATAAAATAGAGCACGTTCAGTTAGGGGGACACTGTGTATAGGACACTGGAAATTCGGGAGAAACAAAAACAGGACACGGAAAGTTAGGGTGGAACTGACATAGGCATTTAGGAAGAAATTAAGGCAGGACACGGGAAATTAGGTTGGAACTGACACATGGCTTTAGGAAGAAATGGAGGCAGGACACGGGAAGTTGGGTTGAAACTGACACAGGAATTTAAGATGAAATAGAGGCAGGACACGGGAATGTACGGTAGAACTGACACCGAAATTTAGGGAGAAACAGGGATAAAGAACACATGAAGTTAGGGAAGAAATGGAACAAGACACTGTAGGCTAAGGCGAGCTACACTAGGAGCACAGGAAGTGAAAGGCAACTAAAATATCACGCAGGAAGTGCAGGGGAACTAATATATGACACAGGAAGGGAAGGGGAACTAAGACAGGACACAGGAAGTGAAGGGGAACTAAAATAGGACACAAGAAGTGAAGGAGTACTAAAATATGACACCGGAAGTGAAGGGGAACTGAAATAGGAAATAGGATGTGAAGGTTAACTAAAATAGGAAACAGAAAGTGAAGAGAACTAAAATAAGAAACAGGAAGTGAATGGGAACTAAAGTAGAACACAGGAAGTGAAGGGGTACTAAAATAGGATACAAGAAGTGAAGGGGAACTAAAATAGGATACAAGAAGTGAAGGGGAACTAAAATAGGATACAGGAAGTGAAGGGGAACTAAAATAGGACACAGGAAATGAAGGGGAACTAAAATAGGACATTATTAAGTTAAGGAATAATTGAGATAAAAAAGAAAGTTCGGAACGAAATTATATTTTTTTTAAACATCACGTTTCTGAAGGAATGGGACAGGAGGTTTCAAGTTCGGCGAGATGTGAGACCAGAATTCAAACCACGTGAACAAGTATGGCGAACGCACTGCACGAAAGCAGACGTATAAACGCTTGCTACCTTACAATCAAACGGTTTTTGTCAGAGACAAAGAACAACACAAAACAAAACAACTATCAGATCATTACAGCAATAAAGAAATGTCTTTGAGATTGACGTTTCTGAAAGACAGTTTTCTCCTGGCTCTGGGAAGTGCCTGAACAGGAAGTTTGTCTTTCTTGTACAATCACAGGACTGCGTGGCCTAGTGGTTAAGTGACACGGCTCACAACCAGAAGGTGCTGGGTTCGATCCCCATTACAGCACCGGCCGTTACCCCGGGAAATCAAACTCTTAGAAAATGCAGGAGGAAGCAGACCCTTACATAAAATGCATGCTGAAGTCAGATGCACTGGGCCCACAGGCGCAAAATAAAAACCACAGTGCAACACACACCGCCTTGGGGATTAGAGAAATACGACGAACGTAAAAAAAAAAAAATTCATTGTCAGTTGACCTTGAAAATTGTAACACTGTCAAATGTCCGTGGCTTCTTTCGGGGCATAGACCGTAGACTACCCTTCTCCAGAAAGTTCGGTGTTCTGCTGCCCTTTCTACTTCTGTTTAGTTGAGGTCCAAAGACAGAAGTTCATTTCAGAGTCTCTTCTCCGTGTGTTTCTTGGTCTACCTCTTTTCCTCTTCCCTTATGAATTCCATGTCAGGGCATGTCTGGTCACGTTTTATGGTGATTTCGGTAGCGTGTGTCCTATTCAACTCCATTTCCTACATTTGATCTGTTGCTGTACTAGTTGTTGTTGTCTGCTGTCCCATAGATCATCATTCGTTGCTATGTTTTGTCAGTTTATGCTCATTATCCTTCGTAACCATACATTGACAAGCAGCTAGAATTTCTGTTCTGTATTGCCTCTGCCGCTCTCCCTATTTCTGCCTTGTTTATGAGTACTGACTTGACATTGGAATTTAACCATTTTAAATTCATATTAGTTTTTAATCCTAAAAGTACCTTTGGTAAAGAAAATAACAAATAAAGCCATGCTGAAAGATCTGAGTGTCGAAGAGAACTGACTTATAAAATACGTTATGTCTCGGAAACTGAGGTTTTTCTGCCACATCCAGCGCCATGATGAACTGGAAAAAGCAGTTCTGGGGAGCATTATTCCGGGAAGACGAGGCAGATGTCTACCAAGGCGTAGCTGGACACAAGACATCGATGACACGCTAAACATGAACATGGAAATGGCAGGTAGACCGAATGCTGATCGAGACTTCTATCAAATGGCTGTTATGAGAGCGATGTTCTATCAAAGAGACGCTACATGATGATGATGAGCCTTTATTTTCCTGGATTTCCATATATTATTAAAGTAAAGTAAAGTATCCCATGGTATTACTGCCGTAAGGGTGTGAGGTGTTAGCGATCTCACATTTCAAAAGCTCGGCTTTATAAGGGCGGAAGCCATCTCCTCTCCCCCGCCGCTTTTACTTCCCGGACTGAGCCGGTACCCATTTAAGGCTGGGTCGACCCGGGTGCCGTCTACCGTTGCGGTCTGCAAAAACATTTCCGCCTCAACTGGGGAATGAACACAGGACCACTCAGATGCGAAGCTAGAGCGCTAACTACTGCGCTACGCGGTTCCTAAAATATATTATTAAGTAACTTAATAAATAAGTAAACTTATTTGAACTTAAAAGTAAAATTAAACTTAAGTAAATTAATTGAGATTATTCCAATTCTAGCCCTTACATGTGTCCTTGTGCACCCTGAAGTATCAATGCTGCTGATAAAAAGTGCAAGTGTCCACCTCTACCAGTGCCTCACGTCCAAGCGTGACTGGTTCTTTCCTTAAGATGTTGATTTTAAACAGGTTGTCTTTTTCATGTTTATATTAAGTCGTAATTGTAAGAGGTAATAACAATTTCGACAATAAGAAGAAGAGTAGACGTAGCCATGAAGGAGTTGATCATCGTGTGAAGGGAAGAACTATAGGACTTCAAGGACGTCCGAATGATGGATCGAGATATTTAGAGAGCAAATATTTATCAGAGAAGAAGACACAGTCAGAAGGCAATGCATGGGAAAGAGAAATAATCAGGTCGTGGTTACTGAATCTTCACGAACTAGGATAAATCCAAATTTTAGGTGATGCCGTCAAAGATATAGTGTGTGATGGATGGAGATCAAAGTAAAAGTCGAGAGCCCTTAACAGATTACAGGAATGTCCACGTGTAGACCAAACTTGAAAACAATGGGGATATGCGGACGATGTGTCTGCGAATGGGGAGGCATCCATGAACTTGAACCCTACCAAAGAATGCAAGAACCATGGCGGATCTAATGGCGACAAATGAAAGGGATGTGGGACTTGTGGTACAATACTTTGTGAGATTGTCGGTCACGGAAAGTAAGTAAGGTAACTATGCTAAATTCTCAGGAGAAAACTGGAAGATGGTGCCGATGAAGTAAGATCTGTAACCAGAGACATCAAGTGTGGAATCTACTAGAAAAGGTTTGCGAATAAATACAAAACAATAAGAATTCATAAATATAACAAAATGGCTACTCACCCAAGCGTTGTCATAGTAACGATGGTGTACCAGAACGCTGCTGGGATGCTGGTAAACTTTGTGTTTTCCATGTTTTTCTCAGCGTAGAACATGATAGTTGCAAATATAATGATAGCCATTGTCAAGGAGAAGAGAAGGAATCCCAGCTCACTGGCGCACGACTTGAGGGTGTATCCTAGAATCCTCAACCCTTGAGAATGTCGGGAAAATTTAAAAATGCGAAACACGCGGAACACTCTGAGAGTGACGAAAGCACCGCTGACGTCATCGTTGTCGGGGATAACCAGCCCGATATAGTAAGGAATGATTGCAACCACGTCGATAACACTCATCACACTCCGCATGAACTTCCATCTATCCGGCGCAGCGTACAGACGCAGAAGGTACTCAGCCGTGAAGATCATTACACAAGCTGTGTCGAGACAGAAGAACGCTGTGAGGTATCGCTCTCCGCATGACGGCTCTTCCCGGGCTCCTGCCAGCTTCCCACATGGCACCGTCTCCACAACGTTTGCCATGACAGAAATTGCAATAAAGAAACCTGTGACGTAATAAAATACCAGAGCTACTGTACCTATATGTGGATTCTCAAAAGCCCTCCACATTTGCTCGCGAAGAGACACAGCTGGGTCGAAATCTCCATTTTCACTTTTCTCATCATCTATAAGTCTTTCGCTGTTTTCTCGCTTCCTGTCTCGGTAATCTTCGTAGCAACAGTCACCGATTATATCCGGAAGCACGCCAAAGAAAGCCAGTTCTTCGTCGTAAGCAGTAATACACTCATGTTTTGAATAGTGCAGCCGGCTGGTCCGGTAGTAGTTGAGGATGTGTCTAAAAATGTCGGGATCTCTGTCAAAGAAGTACTCATCGGTTTCCTCGTCGTAGAAAAAATCCCTCTCATTGGAACCAAGAAGTGTATCTGGGTACTTCTCCAGAGTAGTACGCCATGTTTCAAACTTCCTTCCACTAACATTGATTCGGAGCTTTTCGTCGCCTCGCTTACTTTCTGGGCGGACAGTAGAGACAGGAAGGAGATTCTGCGCAATGGGCACCCAGCCAATGGCAGAGGCCCGAGCAAACGGTAACCATGCGGCCACCGAAGCCATGGCGCCACTTCCGGTTCCTGTTTCAGGAAGACAATCCGGATCCTCGCGGAAAACAATTTTGACTTGTTAAGTTGAATCCCACACGATTAAAAAAAAAATAGATGATCACTCTTTTGACTATTACCGCTCTTGGCCTTTCTCTTCCCCACAGGGGATGTCTACCTGAGACACAGGTAAATCGTCAAGCAGCGATTTCAATTATCTCGTAAATAATTCGTTAATAACGTGAACTTAATTTATAACACTAGTGCAATGCTAACTAGGCTTGATTTACTCCTGTAAACCCAGCATCCAAACGTATACCCACGCAAGCTCTTACTTAATCTTGAACTCAGTAACCTGGATATCTAGAGCAGTATTCCGTTACAATGGAAATTGTTACTCAGTACCCGCGTTACCTAGAGTGCATTCATAAACAATGGAAAAGTTAATATGCGTGTCCTTTTCACTAAAAATCAAGTAAGCATATGTATGTCTACTCGTATAATCTTATTTGCATCATCACATATGAGCTGTATCAAGTTTACTTGTAGCTAATTTCCATTTTGTCACTCAAACTAGTTCAGAAAACATAACGATTAATAGTTTATAATGTTAACTGTCACTCACGGGATTAGATAAGCTACTTAATATGTATTGTTTTTGAATTATCAGTATCCAATCGTAAATATAATCGAGCAACTAATTGTCTACTTACATAATGTTAACTGGTCACACATATAGTTTCAGACTATTTATATTTAATTTGTATTCATCAAATATTAACTGGGTAGAGTTAAAGACTACACTGCTATCTATACTGTACTCATCATACAATAACTGGGTAGAGTTACAAATTACAATTATCTAAAATATACTGGTCCAACGCAATTTGGATAGAATTACATACGTTGCACTTGTATCTAATCTTTACTGGTCCAACATAAACTGAATAGAGTTACAGACTATTTACTAATATCAAATCTGTATTCGTCCAACATAAACTGAATAGAGTTACAGACTATTTACTAATATCCAATCTGTATTCGTCCAACACAAACTGAGTAGAGTTACAGACTCTGTACTAATATCCAATCTGTATTCGTCCAACACAAACTGAGTAGAGTTACAGACTATTTACTAATATCCAATCTGTAGTCGTTCAACGCAACCTGATTAGAGTTGCACACTTAGCACTAGAAATATTATCTTTACTCGTCTAACACAAACAGAGTAGAGTTATAGACTTTGTACCTGCACCTTATTAGTCGTCCAAAACAAACTGGGTAGAGCTACCAACCTTGTAGTTAGTTATGCATACAAGTTGTTCCTCAGTCATAAACCTGAGTCAAACAAGCTAATCCGTATCTGTTTCTTATGACTGCTATAAAACTATTGTATTCTAGTTGTACTTGTGTAGATGAACTGAATTGTATTTGTCAAGTAGGACGTTTTATAACACAAGTAGCATTACTGAAGTACACACAGAAACGTCATTTGAAATATTGACAATTAGATCGCGACATCTAGAACGACATTAAGATGTAGACTTTTAGTAAATAAATTCCAGAAAATGTTGCTTTTTTCATATATAAATATTCAAAGAAATGTTAACTTTCTTGCGCTTATATATAAAAACCGAACATTATGTGTACCGTAATAACTTGGTACTTAAATACTAATTAAACTGATAACGTTCAGACGGTTATAGACTGCAGACGACCATGAATATGTTGGTTCTCAGAATTGATATCTAATTATTCCGGAAATTGTTGGTTTTCTGAAAGTGTTATGTGAAATGTCTAGAAAATGTTGACATCCAGATGTTTATAGCTTGAACATATTTATAGCTTTATGTTTCCAAAGTGCACACGATATTTGACCTAGTGATATTTAAGGCTTGCTTATCGGCGTTTAACGATACCTTTCCCAGAAAATTATGATTTGTGGATGTTTTTAGATTTGGTATATATTACTTGTTTCTTGAAGTGCAAGAGGTACTTGTGTTTTTGCTCACTGTCGATATGGTATTTACGACTGTATCTAGATCCCATTGGAAATT
The DNA here is from genome assembly GCA_036924085.1 of Ariolimax columbianus. NCBI lineage: Eukaryota > Metazoa > Mollusca > Gastropoda > Stylommatophora > Arionidae > Ariolimax > Ariolimax columbianus. The sequence continues at coordinate 13,610,116 of JAVGWX010000022.1, forward strand.
TCGAATTACAGGCGTGTTAGCATTGTTACTTATAACATTATGTTTCATAAGTAACCGAATAATTATTGTTACACTTTTCGTTTCGATGTTGAAAATGATAACTTATGACGCAGGAAAGGTTTGGCTTTTAGACAGGTTTATGTATATCCTTCACCTGTACACGGACTGCACCAGAAGGAAGTCACATCCAGAGATTATTGGTTCCAATCATCCACGAGGCGTCACATTGTGTGGCACAGGTTATTTACGTGTTATCCACCAGGTTACGTGTCGGCTAGAAACCCTTCATGGATTATAAAGGTCATGGCGTTCCATTTCTATCGTGCGAGTTACGATATCATACGACATGCTGTGTGACCACGTGATGATATCTCCCACCTGCAAATGGAAATCAGAAAAAATACATCAGCGATGAGAGATGTAACATAAACGTAGGAAGGGTTTATTGTTCTTTATTCAAAAAGAGCTACAACAACATTCATTTGCTTTTTACAACTCTGCAGGAGTTTGCTGACGACAGCAGATAATGTTGCTTCTCTACAAACACAAAAAACCAGTTGAGACATAACAAAATGTGGGTCTTTTAAAAGTTAATACATTTAGATATCAGCATACGAGTTATTTCTATTTAACTAAAGATATAACACATTAACAAATCACCACTTTAACAACTTCTACCAGACATTAGCAAATGACCACATTAACAACTTCTATCAGACATTAGCAAATGACCACATTAACAACTTCTATCAGACATTAACAAATGACCATATTAACAACTTCTATCAGACATTAGCAAATGACCACATTAACAACTTCTATCAGATATTAACAAATGACCATATTAACTTCTTCTTCTTCTTCGTACGCTGTCAGACATCAACCTGTATTTTTCGAAAAAAGCAGCGGTTATCCTGAGGCTGTCGACACTGCCATAGAGCTTGCCTAGTGTTGCCACTGGTGATGGCCAAATCTGCTTTCTCTGATCCTCGTATGTCGGGCAGTTTTGCAGCAGATGTTCAGCGGTCATTTTCCCGGTACCACATGAGCATTCGTCGGTGCCACCTATCTTCAATTTATTGAACAGGTGGTACCTCAGTCTATTGTGGCCTGTGCGAAGTCTGAAGACCACGACCTGCTCTCTTCTGTTCAACTGGTAATAGGCATGGTTTTTTTGTGTAGACCATATTAACAACTTCTATCAGACATTAACAAATGACCACATTAACAACTTCTATCAGACATTAACAAATGACCACATTAACAACGTCTATCAGACATTAACAAACGACCACATCTGCAACAGCTATCAGACATTAACAAATGACCACATTAACAACTTCTATCCGACATTAGAAAATTAGTTCTTCCCTGATAACAAAAATATATATGATATTCGAAAATTAGTTATATATATATATATATGAGATATTAGCAAATGAGTTCTCCTTTGTCAACAAAATATATAATATATTAGAGATGATTTCTCACTTGTTAACTTGTTTTTTTGTTTTTATTTTTTAACAATATATACTACACGTGTGTGTGTGTGTGTATATATATATATATATTTATATGTGTTTGGGGGGGGGGGGGGGGTGTATGCAAATATATATCTGTATATATGTGTGTGTAAAATATTAACAGAGTTCTCCCTGGTTACAATAGATATCAGACATTAGCAAATGAGTTCTCCTCTGCTAACAACAGACATCAGACATTCGTAATTATCAGGCGTTTAGAAATGAGTTTCTTTCAGTTAATAAAATATATAAATCATTTAAAAAATCTGTTTCTCACATTTAACAAAAACTGTCTGACATCAACAGGGAAGACATCCCAAGATTCAAAAACAGCCTTTGGACATCACCATATCACTTGTCTAGGTAAGAAATACTTCCAAACTGGATTTCCTCACCTTCGGACAGAATGGCCGAATACTAAATATGTAGAAAACCCCCGCAAAGTTAACGCCATCAAAACATAGGTATGTGCTTTCCACTTGAAGACAAGAGAAGCAAGAAGACAAGAGAAGCAAGAAGACAAGAGAAGCAAGAAGACAAGACAAGCAAGAAGACAAGAGATGCAAGAAGACAAGAGAAGCAAGAAGACAAGAGAAGCAAGAAGACAAGACAAGCAAGAAGACAAGAGAAGCAAGAAGACAAGACAAGCAAGAAGACAAGAGATGCAAGAAGACAAGAGAAGCAAGAAGACAAGACAAGCAAGAAGACAAGAGATGCAAGAAGACAAGAGAAGCAAGAAACAAGAGAAGCAAGAAGACAAGAGAAGCAAGATACAAGAGAAGCAAGAAGACAAGAGAAGCAAGAAGACAAGAGAAGCAAGATACAAGAGAAGCAAGAAGACAAGAGAAGCAAGATACAAGAGAAGCAGGATACAAGAGAAGCAAGATACAAGAGAAGCAAGAAGACAAGAGAAGCAAGAAGACAAGAGAAGCAAGAAGACAAGAGAAGCAAGAAGACAAGAGAAGCAAGAAGACAAGAGAAGCAAGAAGACAAGAGAAGCAAGAAGACAAGAGATGCAAGAAGACAAGAGAAGCAAGAAGACAAGAGAAGCAAGAAACAAGAGAAGCAAGAAGACAAGAGAAGCAAGATACAAGAGAAGCAAGAAGACAAGAGAAGCAAGAAGACAAGAGAAGCAAGATACAAGAGAAGCAAGAAGACAAGAGAAGCAAGATACAAGAGAAGCAAGATACAAGAGAAGCAAGATACAAGAGAAGCAAGAAGACAAGAGAAGCAAGAAGACAAGAGAAGCAAGAAGACAAGAGATGCAAGAAGACAAGAGAAGCAAGATACAAGAGAAGCAAGAAGACAAGAGAAGCAAGAAGACAAGAGAAGCAAGAAGACAAGAGAAGCAAGAAGACAAGAGAAGCAAGAAGACAAGAGAAGCAAGAAGACAAGAGAAGCAAGAAGACAAGAGAAGCAAGAAGACAAGAGAAGCAAGAAGACAAGAGAAGCAAGAAGACAAGAGAAGCAAGAAGACAAGAGAAGCAAGATACAAGAGAAGCAAGAAGACAAGAGAAGCAAGAAGACAAGAGAAGCAAGAAGACAAGAGAAGCAAGAAGACAAGAGAAGCAAGAAGACAAGAGAAGCAAGAAGACAAGAGAAGCAAGAAGACAAGAGAAGCAAGAAGACAAGAGAAGCAAGAAGACAAGAGAAGCAAGAAGACAAGAGAAGCAAGAAGACAAGAGAAGCAAGAAGACAAGAGAAGCAAGAAGACAAGAGAAGCAAGAAGACAAGAGAAGCAAGAAGACAAGAGAAGCAAGAAGACAAGAGAAGCAAGAAGACAAGAGAAGCAAGAAGACAAGAGAAGCAAGAAGACAAGAGAAGCAAGAAGACAAGAGAAGCAAGAAGACAAGAGAAGCAAGAAGACAAGAGAAGCAAGAAGACAAGAGAAGCAAGAAGACAAGAGAAGCAAGAAGACAAGAGAAGCAAGACGACAACGACATACTACATGAACCGTACATTATCGTATAAAACGCACTTCAATGCGGTAAAACAAAAAGTCAGTGCAAGAAGCAATATAGTTCGCACGCTGACAAACACTGCGTGGGGCGCGTCCCCAATGTGCTCCCCACATCAGCGCCTGCACTATTTTCTCTCAGCTGCAGAGTGTGCTGCACCAGTTGGAGATGCATCTACACACACGACACAGGTCGGTGTGGCAGTACATGAGACATACCGAATTGTGACGCGATGCCTTAAACCGACGCCAACGTAAAATGTCCACGCAATCGCTAGTAGCACACCCTGCCGAAGACGGATGTGTCGGACCGAAACGTGCAAATATCGCAGCAATGCTGTAAACTAGTTACACAACACATTCCGTTCTCTGGACTATATCCTGCTACATGCAAAGTCCTGTTCAGAGCTTGGTAGCGGGAGATTGAGAACGATCACAGAAGAAGAAGAGGGGTATCACCCCACCGGATATAGCAAGACGTATCGCATCCACAGTTGAAAAACAAAAGCAGTCTTGTGACCAGAGACATCCTCTTTTTGGACATACACCAGACAGAATACGACTGAAATGGAGTAAACGTTTTCTGCGGATTGTACAGCCCTCAGAAAGGAACCCCGAGAGAAACCGCATAGAAAAGTGGCGCACACCGATGTAAATCGCATTGAAAAGTGATACACTCCGACGTAAGCCATATAGAAAAGTGGCGCATCCCCACGTAAGCCATATAGAAAAGTGGCGCATCCCCACGTAAGCCGCATAGAAAAGTGGTTCATCCCCACGTAAACTGCATAGAAAAATGGCGCATCCCTGCATAAACGCATAGAAAAGTGGCGCACTTCGATATAAACCGCATAGAAATGTGAAGCAGTCCAACGTAAACCGCATTGAAAAGTGGCACATCCCCACATAAGCCGCATATAAAAGTGGCGCATCCCCACGTAAACTGCACAGACAAGTGGCGCATCCTCACGTGTGGCGCATCCCCACGTAAACAGCATAGAAAAGTGGCGCATCCCCACGTAAACCGCATCGAAAAGTGGCGCATCCTCACATAAAACGCATAGAAAAGTGGCGCATCCCCAGGTAAACCGCATCGAAAAGTGGCGCATCCTCACATAAACCGCATAGAAAAGTGGCGCATCTCCGCGTAAACCGCATAGAAAAGTGGCGCATCACCACGCGTGGCGCATCCCCACGTAAACCGCATAGAAATGTGGCGCCAAAAGAACGGTGAAGGTTCGATGAAGATTAAAGCGCTTGCACCAGGACATGATTCGCCATATACTACGTGGTGATCTCTGAACAGGTGTGTCCAGGTGTGTCCAGGTGTGGGTCTAGCCTGGGAAAATGTAGATATGCAGACGATGAATTTTGCGAACGTGGGGTCGCCCAAGGCTCGGAGTACCTGATTATATGTCCCAGTTTGCAGGAATCCTGTTCAGTGGAGGACCTGATGGTTCCAAATGAAAGAGCACTGACGGTGGATGGTTTTCTTGCGAATACCATGTGAGATTCCTGGAAACGAGAAAATAAGTACCTTACCTTACCTATCAGACATTAGGTAAGACATGCTTACTTTATTGATTACGTTAACTTACCTATGAGACATTAGGTAGACATGTTGACTTACTTGATTACCTTAACTGACCTATCAGCCATTTGGTCAGACATGCTGACTTGCTTGATTTCCTTAACTTACCTATCAGCCATTAGGTAAGACATGCTGACTTACTTGATTACGTTAAGTTACCTATTAGACATTAGGTCAGACATGCTGACTTGCTTGATTTCCTTAACTTACCTATCAGCCATTAGGTAAGACATGCTGACTTACTTGATTACGTTAAGTTACCTATTAGACATTAGGTCAGACATGCTGACTTGCTTGATTTCCTTAACTTACCTATCAGCCATTAGGTAAGACATGCTGACTTACTTGATTACTTTAAGTTTCCTATCAGCCATTAGGTCAGAAATGATTCACACATTAATACATTGACCCTGCCCTCATGATCAAGTTGAGATGTTTATCATATGGGATCACCACCAGCTAACTCAATGAATTTAGACAACGAACAAATGGGCTTTCAGTATGGTAATAATAGCTGATAATAATGACGGAGATAACTATGATAACGATGATTCTGTTCTTCATGATAATGGCGATAACTATGATACTGTTGGTGATGATAATAGTAATGATAATCAAAATTATATTGGTTCTTCTTCATCTTCTTCTTCCTCTTCTTCTTCTTCTTCTTCTTCTGCGTTTGTTCTCACTCTCTCGATACCAAGCCCTGTACAGAGCTTTGCAAGTAGCATGATATAGTCTGGAGAACGGAATGTGTTGTATCAAAAGTTTACAGTTTGACTACGATATTTGCGTCTTTCGGTCCGATACATCCTACTTTGGCAGAATTATATTGATGATGATGATGATAATGCTGATAATGATCCTGATGACATAATGGTTATATTGATGATAATAATTATAATTAATATAATAATGATGATAGTAATTGTAAAAATAGTAATGATTATATAATAATACCAGGCGTGTTCAAATGAAATCGAACCAAACTGCAACAAGTGAACATACGTACTATGCGCACGATAACGTCACTCCAGGTGTAAAACAACACTTACCAACCGTCAATATTTCATTATCCTCTGACTCATAGTTCCCTCATCAGACCGTTGAAAACATCGCGGGTGTGATACGGAACCCGTCCAGAGTTGATCAGCGAGCGGTGATTCGGATTCTAACAGCTGAAGAGTGTCGACCAGTTAACATTCATCGCAGAATGCAGGCAGTGTATGATAACAAAAGTGTGTCGAAGACAACAGTGAAGAACTGGACAACGATGTTTAAAGAAGGACGTGAGTTTACGAAAGATGTTCAGAGACCAGGTCAGGCGAGAAACATCCCGAATCACCTAAACCAAAACAATTCTCAAGTCACACATTTCCGCTGGTAAGATTATGCTGACAACGTTTTTTGGCAACGAGGGACTTATTTTGATAGACTTGAAAGAGCCTAGCGTTGATGTCTTTCTTTAAATATCGTTGCATAGTTCTTCAATGTTGTCTTCGACACACATTTGTCACCATACACTGCCTGCACTCTGCGATGAATGTCAACTGTTCGACATCGTTCAGCTGTTAGAAACCGAATCACCGCTCGATGATCAACTCTTGGCGGATTCAGTGTCGTATACGCCGTGTTTTCAACAGTCTGCGAGGAAACTAGGAATCGGAAGATAATGAAATTTTGTAAACTTGACGATTGGTATGTGCTGTTTGCACCAGAAGTGACGTCATCATGCGCATCGTACGTATGTTCACTTATTGCAGTTTGGTCCGATTTCATTTGAACACGCCTCGTATAATGATGATATTTTTAATGATGGGCATGAAAATGAGAATAATGATGGTGTTTTTTAATAATGACGTTGATGATGTTGATGAGCATACTGATGATGTTGTTGATGAGCATACTGATGATGTTGATGAGCATACTGATGATGTTGATGAGCATACTGATGATGTTGTTGATGAGCATACTGATGATGTTGATGAGCATACAGATGATGTTGATGAGCATACAGATGATGTTGATGAGCATACAGATGATGTTGATGAGCATACTGATGATGTTGATGAGCATACAGATGATGTTGATGAGCATACTGATGATGTTGATGAGCATACAGATGATGTTGATGAGCATACTGATGATGTTGTTGATGAGCATACTGATGATGTTGATGAGCATACTGATGATGTTGATGAGCATACAGATGATGTTGATGAGCATACTGATGATGTTGTTGATGAGCATACTGATGATGTTGATGAGCATACTGATGATGTTGATGAGCATACTGATGATGTTGTTGATGAGCATACTGATGTTGTTGATGAGCATACTGATGATGTTGATGAGCATACTGATGATGTTGATGAGCATACTGATGATGTTGATGAGCATACTGATGATGTTGATGTTGCTGATGACGATGATACGGTTCAAAATAATGAGGTTTTTGATGACGATTATGATGATAATGAAGGTCATGTTTGGATAACAATGATGATATTATAAATGGTGATAGTTTTCATAATGGGGATGTTGATGATAATACTGATAAGGTAACATATCCAAACCTGCTTGCCACGTATGCATTGTTGGTCTACGTCATTTTTTACTTTTTACTAGTATTCCTTCAACACCTTACAGTCTGGTCTAATTGATCAGGTTTGTGTCTTAGCACAGGAATGTATTAATTATACCGGATTATAAATGGTTAAGATACATATCTGATCAACTAATCCAGACTGTGACGGGTTAAAACACATCTAATCAATAAGGTCAGACTGTGGCGGGTTAAAGAAATATAATTAATTAGGTCAGACTGTAAACGGTTAAAATAAATCTAATTAATTAGGTCAGACTGTAGCGGGTTAAAATAAATATAATTAATTAGCTCAGAATGTAAACGGTTAAAACAAATCTAATTAATTAGGTCAGACCGTAGCTGGTTAAAACAAATCTAATTAATTAGGACAGAATGTAAACGGTTAAAACAAATCAAATTAATTAGGTCAGAATGTAAACGGTTAAAACAAATCTAATTAATTAGGTCAGACTGTAAACGGTTAAAACAAATCTAATTAATTAGGCCAGGCCGTAGCGGGTTAAAACAAATCTAATTAATTAGGTCAGACCGTAGCGGGTTAAAACAAATCTAATTAATTAGGTCAGACTGTAAACGGTTAAAACAAACCTAATTAAATAGGTCAGACCGTAGTGGGTTAAAACAAATCTAATTAATTATGTCAGACCGTAGCTGGTTAAAACAAATCTAATTAATTAGTTCAGACCGTAGCTGGTTAAAACAAATCTAATTAATTATAACACACTGCGAAGGGTTAAACACAACCCGGAGAGGTGAAACATGCACCCTATTATGTGGTTGATTGATTTATCGATTGATTGATTGATTCCCTTTTTTCTCCATCGAAGCATAAATTCACGACTACAGCTGGTCCCTTTACGGAGAAGCATTTGTAGAGCTAGCTTTATAATTAATGATTTAACACGACGGGACTGCTAGCACCATGCACAACACTCTTTAGTAGACTTGTACAACAATCTTTGACGGTTATAATGGTTGGTCATATTAATTGCATCCAGGGTACAACTAAGGTGTCAATGAGATCTACTCGTATCAAGATAGGAATGGATCGTGAAGATATCATTGAAAAGATAAAAACGTAAATATGGTTGTGTAGATTTCACATTTATGCACGTATAAATCGTGGACATCAAACGCTGGATTGAAACGGAGATTCCAAGCAGTAGAGACCAGATGCCTTGGATAGAAAATTGTAATAATATGCAAATCGAATCATTTACAACATTTATTTATTTAAAGAGCTGGTACTGGCGAACGGAATCTTTGTGCTTATCTAAAACCAAGCAGCTCAAAACTGGCACGGATCAAATAATTCTTAGTCTAATTACAATCAAGAAATACAGAACTGGCACGCATCAGAGAATTCTGAGTCTAATTACAAACAAGAAATACAGAACTGGCACGCATCAAATAATTCTTAGTCTAATTACAATTAAGAAATACAGAACTGGCACGCATCAGAGAATTCTGAGTCTAATTACAAACAAGAAATACAGATCTGGCACGCATCAAATAATTCTGAGTCTAATTACAATCAAGAAATTGGCATCTGGTACACATCAGAGAATTATGTGTCTAATTACAATCAGGAAAGACAGAACTGGCACGCATCAGAGAATTCGGAGTCTAATTACAATAAAAAAATTGAGATCTGGCACGCATCAGAGAATCTGACAACCAAGAAATGATGTATCATTCAAACAAAACATCTCAGAACTGATGCGGACTAGAAAAATCATAACTTTAAAAAAAAAGATAAAGTAACTCAGAATTGGTATATACAAGGTAATTCTAGTAATCTAATTTCAACCAAGAAATTCAAACCAGAGAAATCCTGCCTTTTTATTTTTAAAAGCGGCTAAGAGTTTCTGCTGAGGCATTGTGTTACTTTCATTTATCTTCAGACCAACAGCTCTGATGACCCAACTTAGGTCGTTCAAGGTTTGTTGGACCAACAGCTCTGATGACTCAACTTAGGCCGTTTAAGGTTTTTTGGGCCAACAGCTCTGATGACTCAACTTAGGCCGTTCAAGGTTTGTTTGACCAACAGCTCTGATGACTCAACTTAGGCCGTTCAAGGTTTGTTGGACCAACAGCTGTGATGACTCAACTTAGGCCGTTCAAGGTTTGTTGGACAAACACCTCTGATGACTCAACTTAGGCCGTTCAAGGTTTGTTGGACCAACAGCTCTGATGAGTCAACTTAGGCCTTTCAAGGTTTTTTGGACCTACAGCTCTGATGACCCAACTTAGGCTGTTCAAGGTTTTTTATGCCAACAGCTCTGATGACTCAACTTAGGCCGTTCAAGGTTTGTTGTGCCAACAGCTCTGATGACCCAACTCAGTTCGTTCAAGGTTTGTTGGGTCAACAGCACTATTGACTCAACTTCGGTCGTTAAAGGTTTGCTGAGCCAACAGCTCTGATGACCCAACTTAGGCCGTTCAAGGTTTGTTGGACCAACAACTCTGATGACCTAACTTAGGCCGTTCAAGGTTTGTTGGACCAACACCTCTGATGACTCAACTTAGGCCGTTCAAGGTTTGTTGGACCAACAGCTCTGATAACTCAACTTAGGCCGTTTAAGGTTTGCTGGACCAATAGCTCTGATGACTCAACTTAGGCCGTTCAAGGTTTTTTAGGCAAACAGCTCTGATGACTCAACTTAGGCCGTTCAAGGTTTTTTGGGCCAACAGCTCTGATGACCCAACTTAGGCCGTTCAAGGTTTTTTGGGCCAACAGCTCTGATGACTCAACTTAGGCCGTTCAAGGTTTTTTGAGCCAACAGCTCTGATGAATCAACTTAGGCCGTTCAAGGTTTGTTGAGCCAACAGCTCTGATGACCCAACTTAGGTCGTTCAAGGTTTGTTGGGTCAACAGCACTGATGACTCAACTTCGGTCGTTCAAGGTTTGTTTGACCAACAGCTCTGATGACTCAACTTAGGCCGTTCAAGGTTTGTTGGACCAACAGCTGTGATGACTCAACTTAGGCCGTTCAAGGTTTGTTGGACCAACACCTCTGATGACTCAACTTAGGCCGTTCAAGGTTTGTTGGACCAACAGCTCTGATGACTCAACTTAGGCCGTTCAAGGTTTTTTGGACCTACAGCTCTGATGACCCAACTTAGGCTGTTCAAAGTTTTTTATGCCAACAGCTCTGATGACTCAACTTAGGCCGTTCAAGGTTTGTTGTGCCAACAGCTCTGATGACCCAACTCAGTTCGTTCAAGGTTTGTTGGGTCAACAGCACTATTTACTCAACTTCGGTCGTTAAAGGTTTGCTGAGCCAACAGCTCTGATGACCCAACTTAGGCCGTTCAAGGTTTGTTGGACAAACAACTCTGATGACCCAACTTAGGCCGTTCAAGGTTTGTTGGACCAACAGCTCTGATGACTCAACTTAGGCCGTTCAAGGTTTGTTGGACCAACAGCTCTGATAACTCAACTTAGGCCGTTCAAGGTTTGTTGGACCAATAGCTCTGATGACTCAACTTAGGCCGTTCAAGGTTTGTTAGGCCAACAGCTCTGATGACTCAACTTAGGCCGTTCAAGGTTTGTTGGAACAACAGCTCTGATGACTCAACTTAGGCCGTTAAAGGTTTGTTAGGCCAACAGCTCTGATTACTCAACTTAGGCCGTTCAAGGTTTGTTGGACCAACAGCTCTGATGACTCAACTTATGCCGTTCAAGGTTTGTTGGACCAACAGCTCTGATGACTCAACTTAAGCCGTTCAAGGTTTGTTAGGCCAACAGCTTTGATGTCTCAACTTAGGCCGTTCAAGATTTTTTGAGCCAACAGCTCTGATGAATCAACTTAGGCCGTTCAAGGTTTGTTGAGCCAACAGCTCTGATGACCCAACTTAGGTCGTTCAAGGTTTGTTGGGTCAACAGCACTGATGACTCAACTTCGGTCGTTCAAGGTTTGTTTGACCAACAGCTTTGATGACTCAACTTAGGCCGTTCAAGGTTTGTTGGACCAACAGCTGTGATGACTCAACTTAGGCCATTCAAGGTTTGTTGGACCAACACCTCTGATGACTCAACTTAGGCCGTTCAAGGTTTGTTGGACCAACAGCTCTGATGACTCAACTTAGGCCGTTCAAGGTTTTTTGGACCTACAGCTCTGATGACCCAACTTAGGCTGTTCAAGGTTTTTTATGCCAACAGCTCTGATGACTCAACTTAGGCCGTTCAAGGTTTGTTGTGCCAACAGCTCTGATGACTAAACTTAGGCCGTTCAAGGTTTGTTGGACCAACAGCTCTGATGACTCAACTTCGGTCGTTCAAGGTTTGTTGGGCGAACAGCTCTGATGACTCAACTTAGGTCGTTCAAGGTTTGTTAGGCCAACAGCTCTGATGTCTCAACTTAGGTCGTTCAAGGTTTTTAGGGCCAACAGCTCTGATGACTCAATTTAGGTCGTTCAATCTTTTTTGGGCCAACAGCTCTGATGACTTAACTTAGGTCGTTAAAGGTTTGTTGGACTTTATCAATTATATGATGAGCACGATGTCATCTGCAAATCGAAAATGGTTGAGCCACTCGTCATCTATATTTATACCGCTGTTGCAGTTGTTGAAAAATCTCGTCTGTAGCCCTTGTAGATAGCTTTGAGGAATAGGTGTCGCCGTGTAGGACTCCTCTTGCTATTGGAACACATACTGGACTGTGATATGCTATCATATCTGTACTGCAGTCTTTGTTGGTTTCCTTGCTCAGTTTCATATATGTTTCAGAGAAGGCATGGTTTCTTAAAGAATTTATCACATTGGTCGCGATACTGTCAAAGGTTTCTCGTAATCGATAAATACATGACTTAAGGATTTGCGCAGTTGACATGATCTCTATATCAGTTGATTGATCGTATGGGGGCTGGTCAATGGGAGAGAACCATTTCGTGAATCCGGCTAGTTTTCGAGGGTGGTGTTCATCGAGTTGTCTGTCGATCCTGTTAGCAATAACTCTACTGACTATCTTATACATGATGGGAAGCAAGAAACACAACACTTCGGCAAATTTGATAAACTAATTAATAAATGCCTTTACGCTGCTAAGGTCCCTACATCCAAAAGGTGAACAGGCTCAAAAGCAATCAAAAACACTGCTAGACATGCGAAGTTGGCTCAAGGTCAGAGGAGTATTGGACAGGATCGCACTAAATTTAACAATTCACCTCCAGCTCAAAAACGGCTATGAATAGCATCGAAAGCAGGGACTAATCAAAGCGGCTGAAACTAGGAGCACCATCCTAAACGGCCCTAAAACTATGCAATAGAAGAAAGGTATTCTTAAAGTACTAAAAGTAACGACAACATGATCATAACAGATAGACGAATCATCAAAGCAGAATGCAGACAGTATTTCACTTACCTTTTTTTTATCAACGACTGAGATCGTAAAAATGTTGACAGCAACAGAGGCGGAACCCCATTGAATCGACGAAACCGGACAAAACCCTCCACACCATCAAGTAGTCAAAACCAGGCACAACACCAGGATCAGATGGAATAAATAGAAACGCTCTTAAAGCAAGGGGAGAAACTCTAGCAGTCCTTCTTCTTCTTCTTCTTCTTCTTCTTCTTCTTCTTCTTCTTCTTCTTCGTACGCAGTCAGACAGTAACCATTATTTTTTCGAAAAAAACGGCGGTCATCCTGAGGCTGTCGACACTGCCATAGAGCTTTTCTTGTGGTTCCACTGGTGATGGCCACATCTGCTCTCTCTGATCCTCGTATGCCGGGCAGTTCTGCAGCAAATGTTCAGCGGTCATTTTCCCGGTACCACACGGGCATTCGTCGGTACCACCTATCTTCAATTTGTTGAATAGGTGGTACCTCAGTCTATTGTGGCCAGTGCGAAGTCTGAAGACAACGACCTGCTCTCTTCTGTTCAACTGGCATCGTTTTTGGTGTAACCAGTATGTTCTGTTTCCCATTTGGTCATGTATCTGGCTTTAATAAGCCGTTTTGACTCTTCGTACGTCATACTAGTATCTGTTTGTGGTAGTCTTGCGCTTTCTTTTGCCAGTCTGTCTGCCTCCTCGTTGCCTTGCATGTTGCAGTGTGATGGGACCCACTGTACCACTACCCTTTTTGGTGCGGACTGCTGGCATAGTTGACCGAGTGCTGTTCTTCAGTCATTAAGCTCAGTCTTTTTCTGGCTTTTTAACGCTGTGACTACGGCGAGAGCATCTGTAAGCAGGACTGTATGGCTTTCATTTTCTTTATGTGTCACCATTTCTTCCACTGCCACCCTCAGTGCCTCTGCCTCCACTCTGAAATTGCTTGTGTACTTACCAGTAGCGAATGACAGTGTTATTTTTCTGCCATTTGGTAGGTTCAGGAATGCTCCTGCCCCTCCGTTCTGTGTACTGTTTGTTACAGAACCGTGGGTGTATGCATGGGTCCAGTCCATTCTTGGGTAGTTTTTCGATATAAAGCTTATGGTAGTATCTCTCCTTTCTTTTTCGGTCTGGCAGTTTTTGTTTCCAATACCTGGTATATTTTCTACCACCTCTGGAAATATATCCTGCCTCCAGGTAGGTTTTCGTACAGTAGTGATGGGCTTTGGTGTTGGTAGTGCGTTTATGGGATCATCGTGCATCTTTGCTTTGGCTATTTCTGCAAAGTTTCTCCGCTTTAGTTTCCCATTTCCCAAATTGTTTAGTCTCTGGTGCATTGGATGGTCAGTCAGTCTTCGGAGTTTCTCTGACTGCAGCTGGGCTCTGCAGTCTCTTCTATCGGTCATGGATTGCAGTTTTGTAATCTTTTCAAGTTCTACAATTGGCGTTGACTTCATGCCTCTTGTAATAACTCTCATGGTTTGGTTTTGAAGTTTGCTAACTTTATCGAAGTTCGCCTTTGCTGCTGTTGTCCATGCCGCAATACCATACTCGAGAACTGGTCTCACTCTTCCAGTGTACAGTTTCTTTAGTATGCTTTCGTCTGCTCCCCAGCTTGTGCCAGCAAGTTTTCTCATGATTGCCATTCTTTCTCTGGCTCTCATTCGGTTTCTCTCGATCTGACTTTTCCATGTCATGCGCCGATCAAATGTGACTCCGAGATAGTTTAGGTTGTCGTTTGGCTGCAGGAATTTGCCATTTAGGCTTTATTTGGTGTTTTGTGGTTTGATTGAAAGCGAGAATATTGTGCATGTGGTTTTCTCCTCGTTTATTTTGACCAGCCATGAGTTCGCCCACTCTTCCAGCAATGTTAGGGCCTGCTGCATCCGATTTCTTGCTATGGTGAGATTCTTTACAGAGGTCCACATAGCCAGATCGTCTGCAAACATTGAGCTATGGACTCTTATTGGTATATTCTCTGTAATGTCGTTTATATACACCAGGAAGAGTGTGGGTGACAGTACTCCCCCTTGGGGTAATCCCTGCTCGAGTGTCACCTTTTGCTCATCTGCCCTTGTACTTGGACTCTGGCCGTTCTTTGTTTGAGGTAGTGGTTGATCCACTTGTACATTCTCCCACAAACTTCACTTCTCCTTAGCTTGACTCTAAGTCCGTCTTTCCAGACTTTGTCAAAGGCCTTCTCCAGGTCCACCCAAACCGCTACTGTGTGTTTCTGTGCCTGGCAGGCATCTTCTATTTCCTGGGCTATGAGGATGTCCTGGTCCTCAGTGGATCTGTGCTGTCTAAAGCCGGCTTGCTGTGGAATTAGTATTCGTTTTTCTTCCAGATGCCACATCAGTCTGGTGTTTATCATACGTTCCATCCGTTTGCCAACACAGCTCAGTAGGCTGATAGGCCTGTATCCATTCGAATCTGTTTTGTCCTTTCCATTCTTTGGTACTGGTACAAGTACTGCGTCTTTCCATGCCTGGGGTACAATACCCCTCTTCCAGCTTTGGTTCAAGACCGATAGCAGTTTCCTCTTTGCTGTTTGGCCCAGCCCCATCAGCATTTCGTTTGTTATCCCATCTTTTCCGGGAGATTTTTTAAAATCTAATGTTCTCATGGCCTCTTCCATTTCACTCATTGTTAATTTGGCCATCATATGCTCTTCTGGTGAAGTATTGATGTTGTCGTGCCCCTTTTGCTCTTCACTAATGTCTGTATGCCTATCTGCAGGGACCTCGATGTGGTTTGCTTTGGCATAGTTTTCTGCAAAAGTGTTTGCGGCTTTCTTCCCTGTGAGCAGGTTTTCGCCCTGCTTGATGGTAATTTGTTTGTTTGAAGGGGTTTCGTCGTTCATGGCTCTGACTAGCTTCCATAGCTTGTTTCCTTCTTTGTCTAGGTTGAGACTTTCAGTTTTGTTTTTCCAGCTCTCTCTTGCTGTTTGGTGGAGAGTGTATTTGTATTTCGCCGTGGCGGCTTTGATGCCTCCATAGATTGTTCTCGCGCTGCCATGTTCCTAGCATTTGTGATTGCATCTTCCGCTTTCTGCAACTCATCATTCCAATAGGGCTTATAGTTTTTCGTAGCCCCTCTTCGGATGTTTTCAGTGGCGGCTTGCATTATTGCCTTGCTTAGGCTTTCCACCATGGGCTTCATTTTTGTTGTTTCGTGTGTTGATGGTTTCACACAGCCCGTCTGTCAGGATTGCAAATCTGTCCCAGTCGGCTCGTTTGTAATTCAAACGTGGGCGCGGTTTTGTTTCCTGTGGGCCTACTTCCATATCAATGTCTAGCCTGATCGGCCTGTGGTCGCTACCTGCCAGTTGGTTTAGCACCTGGCGGTCTATTTTATGGTGTAAGTCCTGTGTGGAGAAGGCCAAATCTGGAGTCGAGGTGGTATGCCATGTTCTAGAATAGAAACTAGGGCTATCCTCCGGCCTATTGATTAGGGAGAGATTTGTGTCTATCTCCCAATCTTCCACTTCGTCACTTCTGCTGTCTGTGTCCGAGTATCCCCATCTCTCCGAGTGGCTGTTGAAGTCTCCAACTACTATGCAGTTGGAGTCTTTGACGTCCATACTCGAGAGCGATAGGGATTTATTTGGTGGTCCGTACAGATTGAAAATGCGGAGCTTCATCTCTTGAGCTATTATGTCAACTCCTACAATTTCTGCTTGTCCGGTGTGATTGACAGATACCGCGCTACTCGGTATGCAGTTTCGGGTCAGTATCAGGACCCCTCCTTTGTGACCTTCTCTATCGAGACGGAAGGTCTGGTATCCTCTGATTGAGAATTTATGGTTTTTGTTGAGGTGCGTTTCCTGGATACATGCCACGTCAATCTTACCTTCATGAAGGTGATGTGTTAGGGAAAGCTTTTTTGTTAACGACACCCTCCGCATTCCACTGTAGTATTTTGAGGGTCTTGAGTTTTTGGTCAATGGAAGTTGCCCCATAGCCATGTGCCTTGACTCCACGACACATGGGTGGGTGACCACCAGTAGGCAAGGGTGGGCCCCTTCGAGGCGTGAGGCCCCTTCGAGGCGTGAGGCCCGGCACTATCGCTGCCTGGCGGGACTCCGCAGGATGAGCGCCATACGTTTTTCTGATCGGTTGTACTGTCATCATTCTGCGATTTACGTTGCACTGTTTTGTTAGGCTTGTGGCCCCGTGCATCCGATTTCAATAGGCGTTTCTGTAGGGATGCCCTCCTTAGCCTTTGGCTGTCCCCAGCCTATCTGCAAGGCAGCAGTTGTTTATGATCAGAGTTGTCTCTCTTATGGAAGTTGTCTTACCAGACTAACGAGTCTTCACTACTCGTGCCTATAGGGTGCGGTGATGATATATGAGATGATATATGATATGGACTGGTTTACCCGGAAGAGAGGCAGTCCAGTGTGTCTGTACCCCAGGATCGTCACGTCCTGCCAGAAACGTAGCATTTGCATGTGAGTGGGGTATCTCTTTGCTCCTTTATTTTCTTGGCTTCTATGCAGGGATGGTACGCCTAGCATTCCCCGCCACCTGGGATGTTGACATAGTGGGGCAGGTGTGCAATGTCCGCAAGTCTGCATCTCTTCTGCGTCCATTGGTATGGCTGATAGCGTACAGAGGTAGAGATCGAAGCAGAAGTGCATTTAACCAGGGGACAAGCCTGATAATGTCACGGAGATGTTGTTCGCCTGGTTTGCGGACATATCTCGTGGTCAAGGAGTGAGTCTCGACAGTTCACAGTGAGGTGGCTGCTCTACTGCTTAGGACACCCCGACCAAGAACTAAGTCCTATGTTGGTGGTTTCGCACGCCATCGCCGTATAGGGTGAATATCGAGCAGCTTCCCGCCCGCTTTGATCGGCGGACGGCAGAGACCTCTTTCTGCGGCTTGATCGGGCGAGGCTGGAGCGCGAGTCCTAGGTCCCCACCATGTCGAAGCCTCCCTTTGCAATCGTGCTGAGCTTTTGGGCGGGATTTTGGCTTAGAGGCGTTCGGTCGTAATCCCTCACCTTGTAGCCTCGCGCCGTTCGCTTATCAGCCTAGTACGTGAACCAAAATGTATGCGGCTCCTCTCGAGTTGAGCGGGATTACCGTAGCAACGCCCTGTCATTTAGTAGGGTAAAACTGACCGGACAGGGCATCTGTAAACAGGACTATCTGGCGTTCATTGCTTTCGCATGTCAGCATTGCTTCTTCTGCCTCTGCCTCCGCTCTGAAATTGTTAAAAGAGTGATCTAATTCACAAAACGTTAGAAACTAAACTTCTTGTGAATTACATTCCAATATGACTGCTGCGGAGATTTGTATTGACTGTTGCATAACCATGAATAATTCAGTGCTAGAGTCAAAGGTCAAGATAAAAAGGAACTACCAAATATTATATGGCAATAATGTCACTGTGGTGTTAATTTATGCACAGAATGTGACATATGCTAGATAGCCAAATGTAGTCTAAACCCAATAATTCACTCAATGAAATCATTCCTGGAACGAAAAGGCAAGAAGACATTAGATACGCTGAAAGCATAATATTCAGAATTGGAAAGGAGAAACCTGGATACAGAAATACTGGGGATTGACAGACAGCAATAGAAACAGGCAGTTTGAAGGACAGCAATACAAACAGGCAGTTTGACAAACAGCAATAGAAACAGGCAGTTTGAAGGACAGCAATGCAAACAGGCAGTTTGACAAACAGCAATAGAAACAGGCAGTTTGACAGACAGCAACAGAAACAGGCAGTTTATAATTTAATTAGGTGTGATTAATCTGGGAAAATGGGAATGGACATGTAGAGTGATTAAATGGAAAATACCATATTTGTGCAAGTCATGAACATATTGTTGGTTCATCCTATAAACATAGGTTTGATGATAAGCGCGCTTTTGATACATTTCAGAAACTCAAAAAGCTCCAAAAGCCACAATATTTCAAGTTGATGGTCGCAGGTCACATGAAATCAAGTTGATGGTCGCAGGTCACATGAAATCAAGTTGATGGTCGCAGGTCACATGAAATCAAGTTGATGGTCGCAGGTCACATGAAATCAAGTTGATGGTCGTAGGTCACATGAAATCAAGTTGATGGTCGCAGGTCACATGAAATCAAGTTGATGGTCGCAGGTCACATGAAATCAAGTTGATGGTCGCAGGTCACATGAAATCGCATTAGAGGACTAAAGACCGCAGGTAATAAAATTAATGAACCAAAGACCACAAGTAATAAAGATAATGAACCAAAGACCACAGGTAGTGAAGCTAATAAACCAAAGACCACAGGTAGTAAAGCTAATGAACCAAAGACCACATGTAGTAAAGTTAATGAACCAAAGACCACACGTAGTGAAGTTAATGAACCAAAGATCACACGTAGTAAAGTTAATGAACTAAAGACCACACGTAGTGAAGTTAATGAACCAAAGACCACACGTAGTGAAGTTAATGAACCAAAGATCACACGTAGTAAAGTTAATGAACCAAAGACCACACGTAGTGAAGTTAATGAACCAAAGATCACATGTAGTAAAGCTAATGAACTAAAGACCACACGTAGTGAAGTTAATGAGCCAAAGACCACACGTAGTGAAGTTAATGAACCAAAGATCACATGTAGTAAAGTTAATGAACTAAAGACCACACGTAGTGAAGTTAATGAACCAAAGACCACACGTAGTGAAGTTAATGAACTAAAGACCACACGTAGTGAAGTTAATGAACCAAATACCACACGTAGTGAAGTTAATGAACCAGAGATCACATGTAGTAAAGTTAATGAACTAAAGACCACACGTAGTGAAGTTAATGAACCAAAGACCACACGTAGTAAAGTTAATGAACCAAAGATCACACGTAGTAAAGTTAATGAACCAAAGACCAAATGTGGCAAAGTTAAAGAAACAAAGACACAATGAGGTCAAGTTAGTTAACCAAAGGCAAGAGACATAATGAAATCAAGAAGAGATGTTGAAGACTATGACGTCATGTTAATAAACCAAAAAACCACATCAGGTCAAATTAATGGACTTAAGATCACATGATGTAAAGTTAATGAGCTTAAGACAACATGATGTCAAGCTAATGAGCTTAAGTCAACATGATGTCATGTTAATGGTCTTAACGAAACATGAAGTCAAGTCTTTAGCGAGAAAGAGAAAAAATTCACTAATGAAGATTTTGAGGAATTAGAGGTGCGAAGGGAATTGATGAACGAAATTTGAGTCAGACAATTAAAATAATTTGGTCACATGAAAAGACAACGCCGATCTCAAAAGACAATACTAGAAAGAAAATTGGAAGTCAAACATGTCCGAGGTAAATATCGCTATAAGTAAGTGGATAACATCGTTATGAAGATGGCACTTGGACTGAACTTATTTCAAATTCCATCAGAAGAGAAACAGCAACAAATTAAACGCACTGTCTCTCCATCACGTCCCAATATAACAGTGACCGTTACCCCAATCATTTGCTGTGATTGAGTTCTTCAAGATGTCTGTCTTTCCATTTGAGCAGTCTTATCAAATGGCCAACAATAGCCTAACAAATACATAAATTAGTTTCCTTTAGTCCCAGTTGTGTCTTGGAGGCGAACACGGTCGGAGAAGCCGTTCATTGAGGGCAGAATAAGGTTTTATCGATTTGTTAACGAAGACATCACCCTTCGTTCTATCCACTAGAAAAACGAGTTATCCCCCCCCCCCTTTTTTTTTTTTATTGTTCTCGCGTCATAATTGTAATGATGTTGTATGTAGAGTTTTCGTATTCAAACCCACACAGCTACTACACACATCAATACATGAGATTGGCGGGGTAGTTACAGGGTGGATCAAATCTAATGGAATCATTATCTTGATAAAATATCAAGGAATTGATAGTCAAACTGTATAAAGTATTAGTTAGACCTAGATTGGAGTACTGTGTACAGGTGTGGAGTCCTTATCATAGAGGGGATATAAACATGCTGGAAAGGATACAAAAAAGAGCGACAACGCTGAAAGTGGGATTCCAGAATTACAGTTTTGAGGAAAGACTCAGAAAAAGCGGCCTACAGTGTCTAGAAAAGTGAAGAATTCGATATGATACAGGTTTATAAGACGATTAGAGGAACGGATAAACTAGACTATAACAAGTTTTTTTCAAAATTCAATCACCCACAAGAACAAGAGGGAAGATCTACAAATTAACTAAAGACAGGTCCAGATTAGATATTAGGAAATATTTTTTTAGGCAGAGCGTGGTGTCTGCTTGGAATGCATTGCCACATGAGGTAGTGGAGGCAGGGACAATTAATGCATTTAAGAATCAATTGGATGCGCATAGCTTTAGAGCAAAGAAATGTAAATGAAACTGGCTGTATACAGACTCACAGAGTCTACTAAACCAGTATACGGACTTTAAGTTAAGTTAAGTGAATCCCATATCGCCGAGTCACCGCCATAGACGCGAAAAAGTGTCCCGTCATAAATTGAAAATGGAAAACAGGATAACGACCCAAGGTACACTCTGTTTGACTTTTGAATCCAAACCTTCGGCGCAGTTCTGATTTCCTTGGATCTCTAGAGTTAATTCAACATAACAAAAGCTTCATATGCCTTCTACGAAGCGTGTTCAAATGAAACCGAACTTAACTGCAACAAGTGAACATACGTACGATCTGCATGATGACGTTAATTCTGGTGTAAAGAGCCCATATCAGCCGTCAAGTTTGCAAAATTGCGTTATCCTCCGACTAATAGTTTACCCAGCAGACGGATAAAACATGGCGGGTGTGATAACGGAATCCGTCCAGAGTTGATCAGCGAGCGGTGATTCGGTTTCTAATAGCTGAAGGATATCGACCAGTTGACATTCATTAAACATGCAGGCAGTGTATGGTGACCCGAATTGCTGCATCAATGGCATCTTCTGACGTAACAATATGCACCTGACCTGGTCAGGGAAGATCTTTCGTTAGCTCACGTCCTTGTTTAAACATCAGCTCTTCACTGTTGTCTTCGACAAACTTTTGTTCCAATACCCTGCCTGCATCATTCAGCTGTTTTAAATCCGAATCACCGTTTGCTGATCAATCCTGAACGGATTCGGTATCACACTCATCATGTTTCCAACGATCTGCTGAGGAAACTTTGAGTCCGAAAATAATTAAATTTTGCAAACTTGACGGTTGTATAGGCTGTTAACAGCAAAATTTACGTCACCTTGCGCATCGTACGTGTGTTCACTTGGTGCAGTTAGGTCCGGTTTCATTTGAACACGCCTAGTAGATTCTGAAGTGGATGTCGTTCATTGTTACCACCAACAAGACCTTCAAATGATCACCAACGTTTTGAGGAGTCTGAAAATGGCGCAAACAAGAGAGCGTATTTTTCTACCAAATACCTTTCAAGTTATGGGTCTATGAAACTGGCTATATCTGTATACGTTTTTCTGGCTCAGTTTCTGCAGGATGTGGGTCGCAGGCTCCAGGCCCAGTCGTAGTCACCTCTTTGGATATCTCATATAGGTTACAGTGGCACTCTTCTTTGCTCTTCAATGAGACCCCGGTAACATCCTATGAATTATGGTAAATTTTAACATTTCAAGCAAGTCGTTACATACGAAAAAGAGAGAGTTGTAGATGAGGTTCGCAATATGGCTTGGCTTGGCTTGGCTTGGCTTGCATTGGCTTAGCTTGGCTTCCTTAGTTCTCAATCTCCCACTACCAAACCCTGAAAGGGCTTAAGTAGCAGAATGTAGTCTAGAGAACGGAATGCGTTGTGTCGTAGTTTACAGCTTGACTGTGCTATTTGCACCTTTCGGTCCAACACATCCGACTTCAGCAAGCATTTTTTGAGAACCGGATTAGCATTCCCTCTTCGATCCCTTCTCCTTAGCCAGTCTGCCCTGCTGCAGACTGTAATCCAGGATCACCGCGAGGAGGTGTAGAAGGGTCTTGGCAGCTCTGGTTCTCTGGCCTTGACACTAGCATCTCTGGTTCTCTGGCCTTGACGCTAGCAGCTCTGGTTCTCTGACCTTGACACTAGCATCTCTGGTTCTCTGGCCATGACGCTAGTAGAAAGCTATGGGTCGCTGACCACTGCAGCTCATACTCTGCTCAGCGTCTTGAGGTTCGCAATATCATAGTGAAAACAATTACTATTAATCTGGACTTTACAAATGCCAGAATTCACGCTCTCTGTAGCGGTCCTATGCTTGACCTGGAGCGAAAAGTCGAATCATCACTTACTTAATCCATTATAGTCCACATTGGAACAAAAGAACGGGATCAAGATGCTGAGCAGCGCATGAGCTGCAGTGGTCAGTGACCCATAGCTGACTGCTAATGTCAGGGCCAGCGAACCAGAGCTGCCAAGACCCTTCTACACCTCCACGCGGTGATCCTGGATAACAGCTGCAGCAGGGCAGACTGGATAAGGTTAAGGGATCGAAGAGGGAATGTTAACCCGGTACTCAAAAAATGTTGCTGAAGTCGGATGTGTTGGATCGAAAGGTGAAAATATCGCAGCCAAACTGTAAACTACGACACAACGCATTCCGTTCTCTGGACTACATTCTGCTACGTAAGCCATTTCAGGGTTTGGTAGTGGGAGATTGAGAACGAACAAAGAAGAAGAAGAAGAAGAAGGAACAAAAGAACTATAATAAATTATATCGACCTATTTTAATTTTGGGCAGTCTTTTTAAAACTTCGCATATCAATCTATTCATACCTCTTCTTGGAATACTTACATTCCTTGTATTCAGACAGTCATGATAATGTATGTTGCCAGGCAGCCGAAGGTTATCTGCTATCCGTAGTATTTTAGAACTTCCTGCAGCTTACTAGGCTCGGGGAAAGTTACAACTAATTGGGTAGAATTTTAGATTTGAATTTTCAATGTTGTCCGGGCAGCGGCCGTTAAGCCTACACTTTTAGATTTCTAACGGCCAAGGGATTTTTACCATGCTTGACACTGTCCACGGGAGTCCGATCTCACTACCTAGGAAAATCAGAACAATTTTTATCAGAAGATCCACGAGGAAAAAATCCTGTCCCCACCGTGATTCAAACCTCTGACCTCCAGCCCTCAAAGCGGACACCCTACCTCGAGACCACTGAGCACCCCTCTTCTGCCATTGTTTTTCCCTTGTCGGCCTCCAATCTCATCCCCCTTGACCCTGGATCACAAGGAAGTGACTATATAGACACAACGCCACGTCTCTCTCTCCCATGACGTGCCGTTTCTAACTATCTATATTTATCATGTCTCAAACTGTTTTGTTTCTTATTCTTTGCCACATATATGTGCGTGTTCTTATGATTAATTCTGGTCATCTAATACAAAGTATACCTTTTTATCCTCTTACACTCGAGTCAGAATATGTTTTTCGTTCACCGAAATCGATGAAGACCACTTTCTCAATATGCAGTGTTCGCATGCGTTCAAAGATGGCTAAATAAGCCAATCAGAGCCCTAAATTGTCTGCTGCACTTAGTACACAGAAATAGGACACCCCTTTCACCGAGGTGGGGGGGAGAGGATATCTTTTTGCACACGATCTATGAGGGTGCGACAACTCGATGCACCAAATCTCAAAGGCACTCTTATTGTGCTTGCCTTAGTAGACAGACGAAAGTGAAATGACGCGCGTGAGTTTGATTAAAGTGAAAGAGTGTTGATCACGTGAGCCTGGCTCTCGTCTTTTAGTGCCCTGATTCTATGGTGCGACATGATTAAGGAGACTGAGGGCAGAAGTGAGAGTAGTTTGTCTTAGACTTTTCGCTCGAACAGCCAGAATATAAGGCCATCACTACTGACTGCTCGCTTTAGTAAATGGGAAACAGTTCAAAGAAACAATTTCATTACACGTGGGTACCCTTTCTGTCCCCTATCCCTTTCATTTCTTAATGTCCCGAGGGAAAGACACGAACATTCGCGCCGGCTTAGCAGTTGTCCACTTATTTCTCCAGGCTTCCATTCAGCGATGTGATGACTGGGAGGAGAAGTCCTACCATGTTGATGTTTTGTGACTTAAAACTTTTGCAGGCCCCATGCCCAAACCCTCCTTTATCATCTCTTACGTCATTCGTGTCAGGTTTACGGTGCTGCTTATCTTTTTCCATTTCGGACCCGGCAAATCTCGGTTAACTATTAGATATTCGTGTTTCTTGTCCTCCGTAAAAGTAAATTACTTAAACCTTATAAGGACATATATTGTCGGGGACCGAAAATGGAGCATGACTGTAGCCTGCCAAGTTTTGTAAAAGACGATTAAGGAATCTTGGGCATGGGGCCTCCAATACTGTCCTGTAGAAATTCTAACCCTCATCAACTTCAAAAATATGAACAAGTCAACTAAAACGAAGAACACAACTTAACCACCACGAGATAGAAGAAAGTTCACTGTCAAGAGTGTTAATGGCAGGATACAGAGAACGTCTCGAGGGACGTGCACCGGTGAATTGGCTGTCTGCTCATATGGGGGGCAACAGGAACTAGGACGGATGACTTGGGATGGAACAACATAACGTGCCCTAACAGAGACCAGAACTAATCCTGCAAGTAAAAAAATAAGTAAAGTAACCCATAGCATTACTGCCGTAGGGGAGGGAGGTGTTGGTGATCTCACATTTCAAAGGCTCGGCGTTATGAGGGCGGTAGCCATCTCCTCCTTCTCGCCCCTTTTACTTTCCGGACTGCACCGGTACCAATTTAAGACTGGGTCGACCCGGAAGAACATTACCGCATCAACTGGGGAATGAACACAGGACCACTCAGATGCAAAGTCAACGCGCTAACTACTGTTCGACGCAGCTCCTGCAAGACTGGCCTACTTATTCAGACCAAAAAGTTCTGTACGGACCACCAAACAGAGACCTATCGCTCTCGAGTATGGAGGTCAGAGACTCCAACTGCATAGTAGTTGGAGATTTCAACAGCCACTCGGAGAGATGGGGATACTCTGACACAGACAGCAGAGGTGACGAAGTGGAAGATTGGGAGATAGATGCAAATCTCTCCCTAATCAATAGGCCGGAGGATAGCCCTAGCTACTATTCAAGAACATGGCATACCACCTCGACTCCAGATTTGGCCTTCTCAACACAGGACATACACCATAAAATAGACCGCCAGGTGCTAAACCAACTGGCAGGTAGCGACCACAGGCCGATCAGGCTAACCATTGACATGGAAGTAGGCCCACAGGAAACAAAACCGCTCCCACGTTGGAATTACAAACGAGCCGACTGGGACAGATTTGCAATCCTGACAGATGGGCTGTGTGAAACCATCAACACACGAAACACCAAAATAAAGCCCATGGTAGAGAGCCTAAGCAAGGCAATAATGCAAGCCGCCACTGAAACCATCCCAAGAAGAGCTAGGAAAAACTATAAGCCCTACTGGAATGATGAGTTGCAGAAAGTGGAAGATGCAGTAACAAATGCTAGGAACATGGCAGAGCGAGAAAAATCCATGGAGGCAAACATCGCCCTCAAAGCCGCTGCGGCGAAGTACAAACACACTCTCAAACAAACAGCAAGAGAAAGCTGGAAAGATAAAACGGAAAGTCTAAACCTGGACAAAGACGGGAACAAGCTATGGAAGCTAGTCAGAGCCATAAACGACGAAACCCCGTCAAATAAACAAATTACTATCAAGCAGGGCGAGAACTTGATCACAGGTAAGAAAGCCGCAAACGCCTTTGTCGATCATTATGCCAGAGCAAACCACATCGAGGTCCCTGCAGAAAAGAAAACAGACATTAGCGAAGAGCTAAAGGGACACGAAAACATAAATACGGCTCCAGAAGAGCACATGATGGCCAAACTTACAATGCGCGAAATGGAAGAGGCTATGAGAACACTAAAGAAAAGGAAATCTCCCGGAAAAGATGGGATAACAAACGAAATGCTGATGGGGCTGGGCCAAACAGCGAAGAGGAAACTACTGTCAGTCCTGAACCAAAGCTGGAAAAGGGGTATTTTACCCCAGGCATGGAAAGATGCAATACTGGTACCAGTACCAAAAACAGGAAAGGATAAAACAGATCCAAATGGATACAGGCCCATCAGCCTACTGAGCTGTGTCGGCAAGCTGATGGAACGGATGATAAACACCAGACTGATGTGGCATCTGGAAGAAAAACGAATACTAATTCCACAGCAAACCGGCTTTAGACAGCACAGATCCACTGAGGACCAGGTCATCCTCATAGCCCAGGAGATAGAAGATGCCTACCAGGCACAGAAACACACAGTAGCTGTTTGGGTGGATCTGGAAAAGGCATTTGACAAAGTCTGGAAAGATGGACTTAGAGTCAAGCTAAAAAGAAGTGATGTTTGTGGGAAAATGTACAAGGGGATCAACCACTACCTCAAACAAAGAACGGCCAGAGTCCAAGTACAAGGGCAGATGAGCAAAAAGGTGACACTCGAGCAGGGAGTACCCCAAGGGGAGTACTGTCACCCACACTCTTCCTGGTATATATAAACGATATTACAGAGAATATACCAAGAAGAGTCCATAGCTCAATGTTTGCAGACGATCTGGCTATGTGGACCTCTGAAAAGAATCTCACCATAGAAAGAAATCGGATGCAGACGGCCCTAACATCGCTGGAAGAGTGGACGAACTCATGGCTGGTCAAAATAAACGAGGAGAAAACCACGTGCACAATATTCTCGCTTTCATTAAAACCCCAAAGTACCAAATTAAGTCTAAATGGCAAAACCCTGCAGCCAAACGACAACCCAACCTATCTGGGAGTCACATTTGATCGGCGCATGACATGGAAAAGTCAGATTGAGAGAAACCGAATGAAAGCCAGCGAAAGAATGGCAATCATGGGGAAACTTGCTGGCACAAGCTGGGGAGCAGACGAAGGCATACTAAAGAAACTGTTTACTGGAAGAGTGAGACCAGTTCTCGAGTATGGCATTGCGGCATGGACAACAGCAGCGAAGGCGAACTTCGATAAAGTTAACAAACTTCAAAACCAAGCCATGAGAATTATAACAGGTGGCATGAAGTCAACGCCAATTGTAGAACTTGAAAAGATTACAAAACTGCAATCCATGACCGATAGAAGAGACTGCAGAGCCCAGCTGCAGTCAGAGAAACTCCGAAGACTGACGGACCACCCAATGTACCAAAGACTAAACAATTTGGGAAATGGAAAACTAAAGCGGAGAAACTTTGCAGAAATAGCCAAAGCAAAGATGCACGAAGATCCCATAAACGCACTAACAACACCAAAACCCATCACTACTGTACGAAAACCTACCTGGAGGCAGGATATATTTCCAGAGGTGGTAGAAAATATACCAGGTATTGCAAACAAAAACTGCCAGACTGAAAAAGAAAGGAGAGACACTACCCTAAGCTTCATAACGAAAAGCTACCCAAGCATGGACTGGACCCATGCATACACCGACGGTTCTGTAACAAACACTACACAGAACGGAGGGGCAGGAGCATTCCTGAACCTACCAAATGGCAGAAAAATAACACTGTCATTCGCTACTGGTAAGTACACAAGCAATTTCAGAGCGGAAGCAGAGGCACTGAGGGCGGCAGTGGAAGATGTGGTGACACACAGTGAAAATGAGAGCCATATAGTCCTGCTGACAGATGCTCTCGCCGTAGTCACAGCGCTAAAAAGCCAGAAAAACACTGAGCTTAATGACTTAAGAGCAGCACTCTGCAAACTGTGCCAGCAGTCCGCACCAAAAAGGGTAGTGGTACAGTGGGTCCCGGCACACTGCAACATCCAAGGCAACGAGGAGGCAGACAGACTGGCAAAAGAAGGTGCAAGACTACCACAAACAGATACCAGTATGACGTACGAAGAGTCAAAACGGCTTATCAAAGCCAGATACACGACCAAATGGGAAACCGAACATACTGGTTACACCAAAAACGATGCCTATTACCAGTTGAACCGAAGAGAGCAGGTCGTTGTCTTCAGACTTCGCACTGGCCACAACAGACTGAGGTACCACCTATTCAACAAATTGAAGATAGGGAGTACCGACGAATGCCCGTGCGGTACTGGTAAAATGACCACTGAACATCTGCTGCAGAACTGCCCGACATACGAGGATCAGAGAGAGCAGATGTGGCCATTACCAGTGGAACTGCAAGACAAGCTCTATGGCAGTAGCGAGAGCCTCAGGATGACCGCCGCTTTTTTCGAAAAAATAATGGTTACTGTCTGACTGTGTACGCAGAAGAAGAAGAAGACCAAAAAGTGGCCGGGCGAATAGATCATGCGGCGAAGAACTGAAGAGTCTTCACTGTGATCCTCATTGGGCTAGACGTATACCATCTGCTGATCGAAGAAGAAGGTGACTTGATGAAGACCTGTGCTCCAGAGGGAGATGAAGGGTATTAATTAGATTATTTTCAGACACGGTTGACGGAAGTGTGTTGTTGTAGATTACTCTGTTGTGTGCCCCGGCAACGACGATAATTAGAGGGATGCAGTAGCTTTCCTCACATCCCGAGGGCGCTGATGAAGGTGGACCAGGGTTGTGCTATGCTTGACTTCTTCTGCGTGTCACTCACTACTAGAAGGATCACGTCGATCTCTGCCATCGTTAGTCAGGCTGACATGAAAACAGTCCGTTTCCAGGGAGGCCTACTAAGAAGCTAAGGTGAGGGTCTTGACCAGTATGTTTTGCCTGACCCTGACTAACATGTCTGATCAGTATGTTTTGCCTAACACTGACTAACATGGCTGACCAGTATATTTTGCATGACCAGACGTTAGCCTCCCTTCCCAGACGAAAGTGTGATCAGGGGCGTTATTTAAACCCAGTGCCTTTGCTGCTAAAGATATGAGTTGTGACCTCCTTGCTACCGAGATGTCCACGTAAAACTTCCTTTCATCATTTCATTTTGGCTGTTCTGTCCATGTGAAACATATTAACACCAATACAGCCTGCTCCCTTGAAGAAACCCTCTTTCAGCTAAAGGCCGAATACGGGAGATAAAAGGAAAAGGCCGCCGTCCATTGTAGACGATGGTGGCATAATTAATTTTGCAAGCGCTATTTTTAGTAAGGATTAACGGCGTTACTTTTTATCCTCACTTTCTCGTCTCGAGCCGCCCGACTCCAGTTACAAGTCAAGTACAAGACGACTAGGGGGCGACTAGGAGATGCAGGAGACTCAGCATCAAGCACCCGTGACAAAGACGGCGGAGTCCGAAGTC
Source organism: Ariolimax columbianus (assembly GCA_036924085.1). Taxonomy (NCBI): domain Eukaryota; kingdom Metazoa; phylum Mollusca; class Gastropoda; order Stylommatophora; family Arionidae; genus Ariolimax; species Ariolimax columbianus. Next base: position 13,640,326 of record JAVGWX010000022.1, read on the forward strand.
GAACCCACACCACCCGATCACGAGGCCGACGGCTTAACCACTTCGTCACGGAATCCCCCAACTCGGAAGACACAACAAACTTAACACGGTTTTTGTAAATATTAATTATTTGACAGATTCAAAATTATGTAAAGCATGCACACAATCTATATGGCGTGTTCAAATGAAACCGGACCTAACTGAATCAATTGAACATACAAAAGTGTGGCGAACGTAAGCTCCGGCGTCGGTCCACCCGAATTGCTGCATCAATTGTGGCGATGGAATCTTCTGGCGTAACAGTTTGCGCCTGACCTGGTCTCGGACGTTCTTTCGTTAACTCACGTCCATTTTAAACATCGTAACCAGTTCTTAACGGTTGTCTTCGACACACTTTTTGTCACCATACACTGCCTGCATTCTGCGATGAATGTCAACTGGTCGACATCCTTCAGCTGTTACAAACCGAATAACCACCCGCTGATCAGCTCTGGGTGGATTCCGTATCACACCCGCCATGTTTTCAACGGTCTGATGAGGAAACTATGAGTCGGAGGATAATGAAATTTTCCAAACTTGACGGTTGGTATGTGTTGTTTACATCATAAGTGACGTCATCACGCGCATCGTACCTATGTGTATTTAGCGCAGTTAGGTCCGGTTTCATTTGAACACGCCTCGCATTACGTGTCCCACGCCAGTGTTAAGGAGCTCGTGCATTGTGCAGAGATTCTTAAAAAAAATATATAAGAACAGAGCTCTTATGTGTTGTTAAACCGTGTGCAATAATGTTGATTCATCGACTAAACTAAACTAAACTAAACTCATTACACGAATAAAGTTAAGCTGTATACATATTTGTTTATTTGTCGATAAATGTGCAAGAACATTTGTTTGTTTAGCCTAGTTTAGATAAACACAATATGGGTTTAACAGAATTGGCAACCGTGTGTCAATAAATATGAAAATTAAAAAAACATGCAGGCAATGACTCAGTGACCACTAAAACGAAACTGACCTTAGGTCCACAGTCCACGCCAGGGACACAGACCAAGGAAAAAAAAATAACAGATCACAACAAGAACAGACAACTTCACGTTATTGTTGTTGTTGTTGTTGAATGTTCACACTGAGTACGATTACTTTTTTGCGCGCCATAAACAGGATGTTAAGTAGCGGGTGTCGTAATAATAAATAAATAAAAAATATTTAAAAAAACTGTCCTACGTCATTTTTCCCATTGCTGTGGTAGTCGAGGGGTTTTGAAGGCTGAGGACTACAGACCGCTTCGCCACTGTTGTCGCCACGTCGTGTGCTGGCTATCTTTGTTTATTTCACCCCGAACAGAAAAACAACATATACCATACCGGGAATTCGAACCGCTAATAATAATAATGTTCGCCTAGGCATCTAGGGCCCGTTGCGTATATCAACCACTACCATGTCCAACTGCTGAGGCTTGTAGGGATCGACCATGTCCAACTGCTGAGGCTTGTAGGGATCGACCATGTCCAACTGCTGAGGCTTGTAGGGATCGACCATGTTCAACAGCTGAGGCTTGTAGGGATCGACCATGTCCAACTGCTGAGGCTTGTAGGGATCGACCATGTCCAACTGCTGAGGCTTGTAGGGATCAACCATGTCCAACTGCTGAGGCTTGTAGGGATCCACCACTACCATGTCCAACAGCTGAGGCTTGTAGGGATCGACCATGTCCAACTGCTGAGGCTTGTAAGGATCGACCATGTCCAACTGCTGAGGCTTGTAGGGATCGACCATGTCCAACAGCTGAGGCTTGTAGGGATCGACCATGTCCAACTGCTGAGGCTTGTAGGGATCGACCATGTCCAACTGCTGAGGCTTGTAGGGATCGACCATGTCCAACAGCTGAGGATTGTAGGGATCGACCACTACCATGTCCAACTGCTGAGGCTTGTAGGGATCGACCATGTCCAACTGCTGAGGCTTGTATGGATCGACCATTACCATGTCCAACAGCTGAGGCTTGTAGGGATCGACCATGTCCAACTGCTGAGGCTTGTAGGGATCGACCACTACCATGTCCAACTGCTGAGGCTTATAGGGATCGACCACTACCATGTCCGACTGCTGAGGCTTGTAGGGATCGACCATGTCCAACTGCTGAGGCTTGTATGGATCGACCATGTCCAACTGCTGAGGCTTGTAGGGATCGACCACTACCATGTCCAACAGCTGAGGCTTGTAGGGATCGACCACTACCATGTCCAACAGCTGAGGCTTGTAGGGATCGACCATGTCCAACTGCTGAGGCTTGTAGGGATCGACCATGTCCAACTGCTGAGGCTTATAGGGATCGACCACTACCATGTCCAACAGCTGAGGCTTGTAGTCAAACCTCGTTAACTGCCGAAGGAGACACTGCTATCTGTCGGAGCCATGTAGAACGGGAATGCCTTTCAGCCTCCACGCCTCCAGCCGGTTGGTGGGAGATCATTGTTACACATAGCAGACTTGGACATAATCTGGTGAGTCGGTACTTCCTGACCAAACAGATACAGGCTATGGCGGACCAAAGTGTCTGAGATGGAGGGAAGACCCGTCTTTGTAGACACCTGGATATTACGGACGAGATCGAGCCACTGGATACCGAGGATGCGTCGCTGGTTGCGCATATGAAAGACATCGAGTTTTGATATGTCCTGGTTAAGTAGTGTCCAAGTTTGTGAACCATACAGGAGGACTGGTTGTCGTAGCTTTCCTCGTATTCCGAGCGTGCTGATGAAGGTAGGCCCGGAGACTCCTGGTGGTTGTGTTATACTTTGCTTTATCTGCGTGTCGTTCACTATTGTGTGTCGATCCATCCAGGCAGGTTGCCATGAAAATTGCCCGTTTCCAGAGAGGGCTACAAGGAAGCCAGTGTGAGGGCCTTGGCCAGTATATTTTGCCTGAACTTGACTACCATGTCCCATTAGTATGTTGTGATTGACCAGACGTCATTCGTCCTCACCAAAACTGAATGTCAAATGTTTGGAATGAGTCACCAGCCTATGTAACTGGGAGACTTTTAGTATCCATATTGACGAAGCGCTTCAATCACCTTCGATTTTTCGACGACATATTGCTCATATAGAGTCAGCTCATAATAGAATCAGTTCATAATAGAGTCAGCACATAATAGAATCAGCTGATAATAGAGTCAGCTCATAATAGAGTAGCTCATAAGAGTCAGCTTATAATAGAGTCAGTTCATAATAGAGTCAGCTCATAATAGAGTCAGCTCATAATAGAATCAGCTCATAATAGAGTCAGCTCATAATAGAGTCAGCAGCAGAAACCTGCCAAACGATACAGCAAGTTGATGATGAGGGTAAAAAAGCGCAACTACAAATGAACTTGTCGAATACCAAAGTGTTGCGAAATCGTTTCGCAAACTTTTATCCAATCTTCACGAGGTAAGCTTAGAGGATGTCGACGAGTTCATCTATCTTGGGCGTCTACTCAATATGCAGAACAATCTAGAACCTGAACTAACAAGCTGTCTCCGAGATAGCTGTGCAGCTTTTTCGTCCCTAAAACGGTCTTGGACGATCGTCAAGACAAGAGCCGACGAACCTCTCTCTTTAATTCCACGGTGTTCCCTAAGATGTGCTACGGTGCTGAGACATGGACACTAACAAAATCACTGGAGGAAAAATTGAGAGTGATCCAGGCCTCTCTTGGGAGAAGCTTGGTCGTAATCCCTCTGCACAACCGACGAATGCAACATCTCGACAATTCTGATATACGACAATTGTCCTTGGTGAATGATGCGGTAATCTAGGCAGACAAGGCAGAGTATAGACGGGCAGGCAGATCACGTGTTGTAACGAAACGATGGTCGATGAAGCAAGAAGACAGCAATTTAGTTTCCCCAAAGTAAAAAGAGACCGCGTTGGTCAGATTTCTATGCTGGCCGCAACAACATCCAACAAGCCTTTGGATGAGTGCTCTCCACCCATTGGACTTCCGTAGCCCAAGGCAGGTTCCACTGGAGAGGAAGATGAGACCCGCAGCTACGCTGAGGAACGGGTCATCAAGATCAAGACGATGTAAAACAAGTAGTTTTAGTTGGCCGTCATAACAGGCTGTGTCAGGTGTCTTTTTCGTGTTGACCTGACGCGGTCATTGAACCATTAAATATACGTGTTGTTTTTGTATCGACTTTTAACCTTAACAGCCGCTGCAGCTTTGCTCTAATTATTTCTTGAATGCAATTATAGGAAACGCAATTCTGAACAGTGTAACAGGGGCCAATCTGTCGTCAGAAACCTGCGTCTATTGAGAAAGTTTTTCAGCCATGGTGGCATCTTGCCACTGTAAAACTGGCGTGCTCTCGCGTTTCGTGACTAGTCAGTTTATTCTCTTTGTTCTTCTGTCAATCCGACTATTTAGGCTTTTGAAATACGCTCATGAGTACGAGGGGTGTGTATATTCACTATTGCTGTACAACATGGACAAAATAGCAACAGTAGACAACAAAATTGTAACACCAGAAATGGAATCTAACTAAATTCATGAATTACTCTTTGCTGATGACCAACGTCTAATGTAGGATGACATATATAAACAACAAAGTCATATGAATATGCTCTGCACAGCCTGTGGCAGATATCATTTGAGGGTTAGCACATCGACGACAACTTCTGGGAATCAGCAGAAGGTCTAATAAACGAAAGTCTAAACAACTCTTTATAGAAGTGAAACATGGTCTACCTTCACTCACCAGGAGAGGCGCCTAAACAGCTCTTTATAGCAGTTGGCCAGAATAGCACAGACAATAGCGGCGCTTGCACGGCGTAACAAAATCTGGCAGGATAAAAGGTTAGCACTACGCACGAAAATCAGATTAATGAGTACACTGGTCCTGTCAATATTCCTCTATGCTTGTGAGACATGGACAGTTACAGCTGACCTTCAACGAAGGATACAGGTCTTGGAGATGATATGTTTCCGAAAACTTTTGAACGTCATGTACAAAGATCGAGTTACAAATGAGGAAATACGAGATAAAATTACAACATCAATAGGGCCTTTTGAAGACCTCTTGGCAACTGTCAAAAGAAGGAAACTCCCTTGATACGGTCACATATCGAGATCAAATGGTCTTGTAAATACAATCCTCCACGGGAAGGCACATGGCAGACGACGAAGAGGCCGTCCCAAAAAGAGGTGGGAGGACAACATAGAAGAATTGACCAATCCCCGAACAGAAGAGGCACAGGTAGCGGCCGCTGACAGAGATGGGTGGCGTGGGGTCGTGAGGATGTCTTCATGTGTGCCCCAACGGCCTCACCGGTTACGGGATGACCTGACCTGAAATCAGTTAAACATGGTCTACCTACACGCACCAGGAGAGGCAGCTAAACAGCTTTCACATCAGGTGCCTGAAACTTATTGGAGACATCAGGCACTGTCCCTATTTTGTCCCATATTTCTAAGTCTCCGATGGCTGGCACACACTTGGACGATGTTGATGGCAGACTACCAAAGAATCTTCTCTATGGGGAATTGCCGGTGGGGAAAAGGTCTCGGACCCATCCATTACATCGGTACAAGGATGTATGTAATCGAGATATGGATGATGCAGGCATCGATTTGGAATCATTGGAACTGGACGCATGTATCGTGTTACATGGGGGGAGGGGGGGCAGGATTAATCATGGGATACCGACAAGTAGATGCTGATTGCGGATCGGCTAAGGTTTGAGAATACACGCCACACCATGCGATGCGCGAGCGGTCCTGATCTTTCTTACTCACACACTGTGGAAGAAGTTTCTGTGCTCGGATTTGTCTTGCGAGTCACATTCGTTAAGGTCATGGACTGTAGCTGCATCTCTCTTTTTTCAAAGCACAACTTCATATCGTCTGACAAGGCGGAATGGGTCAACGAATGAAAGAATATTTGTAATAAAAGCTCAAATAAATGGGAAAATTTACAACAGGGCGAGACAATGGCGGTGGAGCGATTTTATTTTTAAAGTATTAAAAAAAAACACATGCATTGCTGTGGTCAGATACGCGTTAAGACGTAAACAGAAAAGACACTTATGTTACGACCTAAAGGTCTTCATCATGAACAACAAGCAACACAAATATATGCTAGAGAGTCTTAGATGAAAAGATGATTTAATAAGTACCTATTTAGTCTTCCACATTTAAATATTCATATCTCTTGTTCCTTCCTCTCTGATTTTTTTAGTTCGTTTTAGTTATTTGTCGTATCCTATGAAGATCTTTAGTTAGTAACATAGCTTTCGTTTCTCTTTATGTTTTAGCTCTGTATCAGGCGATATCTATAAATGTTTCTTTACACCAAATATACGGAAAGTGTTTTTACAAGGGATGAAAGGATTGATAGACAAGTTTAAATAAAATCCGATGTGACTTATCAGCTGTTTCTACTGTTTAAACAGCGAAACATCACTCTGACAACAAAACAGCAACTTATAATTTTATTTATTTATTTATTTCGAGACGAAATGTTTTAGTAATATCCTCAGATTACCATGTATCAAAACAAACAAAAATATAATGCCGCAGACATCCGACAAGAGTTGTGCATAGAGAAGACCTGGTTCATAAATTCCATCATGAACAAAAAATTGAAATACTTTGGCCCCATCAAAAGACACAAAGGTCTTGACAGAACGGTAATGGAAGATATGGTGCCGGGCAAAGAGAGGCAAACCAAGAAGGCGATGCCACCAAGATTTCAAGGAATGCTTTGTGACGGCATTGAAGCAGGCTGGAGATGTGGCAAGAGGTCGAGTTTTGTTTAGACGGGATGTGATTGGAGCGACGTTCTGCAAAGGTCATGCTATATGATGATGATATATATATATTTGTGTGTGTGTGTGTGTACTAGAAGTCACATTCACTCATGTCAGACTACAGTCGCTACTTTCAGTCATAACTGACTAAAGCTGCCTATTCCTGCACGGTACAAGTCGACAGACGAGATGCCATGATGTACGCTATATTGCGCATGCGCATGCTATTCCATCAACCCAATCCCTACGTGGAGTACTGTTGAAGAGTCATATTATGTCCTGAACTAAGATTTCCGGTGTTCATACTTTTCTATCCTTACACTTTATAATGCAATTGTTGTTACTTAATGACCGTCCCTAGTTTATACTCTAACTCTGTGATGTCAATGTCACATTTGGCTCTTGGTAAACGAACACCAAATGAAAATATACACATGTCAAATGGCATGTTTAAGCAAAGTCATTGGTGTTGCCAGAAAAGATGGGTCAGATGAGACTAGCGTCGGGTCAGGTAAGAACATAATGATCGGACAATGTTAGTCAGGGTCAGGTGAAATATCTTGACCAAGGAACACCCTCCCTCCCCTCCAAGTCCCCATCTCTATTACACGCAGTTCTCTCTGGAAACGTAATGTTTTCTTGCAGTCTGTCTAACGAGCTGGAGACTCGACGTGATCCATGTAGTAGTGAGTGTCACACAGCTGATGACAAGTACAGCTCAACCGTCTGAAGGACCCACGTCTACCTTCATCAGCACGCTCGGGATGGGAGCAAAGTTACTGCATGATGTCACTTTACGCCCTTTTCAGCAACAACAGCAGGGGGACGGCGTGGGCTAGTGGTTAAGTAACACAGCTCACAACCAGAAGGTGCTGGGTTCGATCCCTATCACAGCACTGTCCGTTACCCCAGGGAAGACAACCCGTAGAAAATGCAGGAGGAAGCAGACCCTTACATAATATGCATGCTGAAGTCGGATGCACTGGGCCGACAGGCGCAAAATAAAAACCACAGTGCAACGCACACCGCCTTGGGGAATAGAGAAATAAGGCGAACGCAAAAATAAAAACACCAACAACAACATAAAAAAACAACAACAATACCACCAACAACAACAACACTAACAACAGCAGAAACATCAATAACAACAACAACAATACCAATAATACCAACAACGACAATACAATAAAACACCACCAACAACAACAACCACAACAACAACATAAACAACGACAATACCAACACCAACATAACAAATATCAACACCAACAACACCAACAGCAACAACACCAGCAACAAAACCAACATCAACACCAACAACGACATCCCTAGAAGGTGACAGTTGCGTATTCCACCTAGCCCATCAACCACACGTGTGTCTCTGCTACATACACACCAATGAACAAAACAATGCGAAACTTACATCGAGCACAGCCAACACAAAGTATAAAGGCTTTCATAAACTACATCGAATTCTAACATCATACATCTACACATAAACTAACTAATCTTGACAATCATGCACGTGCATTTTCCGTCTCTCCCTCTCCCTTTACGTCTCTCCCCACTACCCCCTGCCCTCGCTCTCGCCGGCTGATGTTGAGATAGTCCGGACCCATCGATCCAAGCGTAGACAGCGCATCTTAATATAGAGTTAGCCAGACTGTTTACTACGCCATCGATCCGCTCAAAGAGTGCCACTGATCATTCCTGTTATACCGCTCTAACAGGCCACAAAGAGCACCACTTGTCAGAACTCAGCACTGGAACCAAGGCTGGTGAACTAACACAAAACAGACGAACTTGACGGCAGACATGCTGGCGAAATATACATAATCATAGAGAGAAGGAGGCGCACAGGTTAACAGATACATTGTAAAATTGGTACATGACCAGGAAAAGATATTCAAAAAAGGGAAAAAAAATAATAATCTGCACAGTGATATATAGCAAACGTGACGGGATGTATAACTAAGGTGACCAGACGTATAACTAAGGTGACAAAATGTTTAACTAACGTGGTGAGATATATAACTAACTTGACGATATATGTAACTAACGTGATGTGATATATCACTAATGTGACGAGATGTATAACTAACGTGACGAGATGTATAACTAACATGACGAGATCTATAACTAACGTGACGAGATCTATAACTAACTTGACGAGATCTATAACTAACGTGACGAGATCTATAACTAACCTGACGAGATAAATATCTAACGTGACGAGATATATAGCTAACGTGACGAGATGTATAACTAACATAACGAGATGTATAACTAACGTGACGAGATCTATAACTAACATGACGAGATCTATAACTAACATGACGAGATGTATAGCTAACGTGACGAGATGTATAGACAGCGTGCCCGGATATAAACTAACATGAGGGGTTACAAAGCTAGCGTGACGGGATATCACTAATTAACGTCGCAGATACACCGGAGGTTGAATTTACATTTCGTAATCAGGGAGGGTGTCATGTGCAAATTCTACAACTTGATTTATTCAATCATTTGTCGCAATTGTGGTATGGCATACATTGTAGAGACGGTCTAGAACTGCATTCCCGGCAACACCTCAAAAAAACCTATTAAAACTACTGGTTCCCCAGTTGCCAACTACTTCAATAGCCCCCGTGCACCGGTGGAAAAATCGATGTCAGTATCACAGGCACAGTTTCTTGCGTCTCTGATGATCATCATCAATGCGAATTTAAGAACAAATCTGAACTCTGGCATGGGCTGCCTCCACCGCATGGCATCCATATCATCTATCCATGCTCCTAATCCTCTTCCCATCTCAGCCCCCCCCCCCCCCCCCCCCATGTGACTGTCTTCCTTTTATCCCTCAATCCGTATCGCCATTTGGTAATTCTTTATTTAACCGTCATCGGCCTTCTCCCACTTCATACGCTATCCTGGCCACTTCATACTACCGTCCCCTGTCATTTGGTATCCAGTCTCCGACTGGGCAGCCATGGGTCATTTCTTGTTATCCAGATAAATACCTTTTTCACGCCTTTGTATATTCATATCCTCAATTAATGTATTCTTTCCTTCTTCCAGGGTTCACTTGTTCATTATTGCTGCTGTTCGTTATCTCTGATGAAGGCATATTAATCGTAATAAAGGTGTTTTCGTTTTATTGCAGTATCTGACTACACTTTTCTTTGTTTTTTTTAAACACTTTAATTGATTTTAATAGGAAAACTGAGGCTGTTATGTTGGGGTTCTCTAATGAGGGCCGAATCGTTTATGATTCCCAATCCTTGCTCCGTAAGGTGCTGAAGGGATATCATCAGGTCAGGTCAGGTCATTCTGTAACCGGTGAGGTCGTTGGGGCATACATGAAGACATCCTCACAATACCACGCCACCCTTCTCTGTCAGCGGCCGCTGCCTGTGCCTCTTCTGGTCGGAGATTGGTCCATTCTTTTATGTTGTCCTCCCCCCTCTTTTTGGGACGGCCTCTTCGTCGTCTGCCATGCACCTTTCCGTGGAGGATTGTATTTGCAAGACCATTTGATCTCGATATGTGACCGTACCAAGCGAGTTTCCTTCTTTTGACAGTTGCCAAAAGTTCTTCAAAAGGCCCTATTGCTGTTGTAATTCTATCTCGTTATCATCAGGGGATAGGGGGAACTAGAGGGCTCTCTCTGGGAACTTGTGTAGGTCTACTGGCTATTCTGGGGTTTGCAGGAATGATAAATCTAACACGCTGGCATCAGAGGCAGTCGAAGTTGGTACGTTGGATAGACACGACTGATCAACGACTGACTCAAGTATGAAGACACAGCAATCAATGAACCGGCAATGCACAGGCTGAAACATTTATAAATTATGCGCGAGTTCACTAGAGGAGGCACGCCTGAGAGGACGGATCAAGGGTGTGTACAGCTAGCGAGCTACAGGAACAGCCAGTATCTAAACTATTCGCCATTTGCTGAGAGGGACTGAGCACCTATAGTTCTGTCCGGAGTGCAATGACGTTGATTCTTAATAGAACAGAAGAGGACAACTAAGCAGGTAGGAGGGAAGGCAAAACAGGGGCAAACCGATAGACGGGTTATGGAAGTAGGAGGCGGTTTCGGGAAAAACCGATAGACGGGTTATGGAAGTAGGGGGTGGTTTCGGGAAAAACCGATAGACGGTTATGGAAGTACGAGGCGGCTTCGGGAAAAACCGATAGAGTTATCAGGAAATAACAAATTAAATTAGATAAGATTACGAGGTCAGTTGTAGAAGACACTCCAACTTGTGCTTTTCCGCACCCAGCCATTTTAGAAAGGTCAAGAACCAGACTCAACTGGATTAGATTATATTTTTTTCAATTTAGGTTAAATTAGATGGGATTAGAATATAATAAACCGCGCAGATCCAGGAGAGCAGAAAATGAGGTCACTGGGCTAGCAACCTTATTATGTGGATCGAATTTCTAAAAAACCGAACACTGCATGAGCGAAGAACATGTTTTATTAGCTTATTATTTGAGATGAGATGCAGTAGTATCTCTATGCTTTGTAAGAAGAACAATTAAATAAATAGAAGACGATGTCCACCGCATCTTGCAAAAGCTTGTCCAAAATACGGTAGTACATACGCGAGATGTGTTCAAAAAGTATTCGACATTTGGGCCGGAAAAATACAATGACTCAACTGCCTGGAGGTTTGGATTGGCTTGGCTCGGCTCGGCTTGGCTTGGCTTGGCTTTGTTATTTTCAATGTCTCGCTACCAAACCCTGAAAAAGGCTTAAGTAGCAGAATGTAGTTCAGAGAACGGAATGCGTTGTATCGTACTTTACAGCTTGACTGCGATATTTGCACCTTTCGGTCCAACACATCCGACTTCACCAAGCATTTTTTGAGTACCGGGTTAGCATTCCCTCTTTGATCCCTTCTCCTTAGCTAGCCTGCCCTGTTGCAGCCTGTTATCAAGGATCACCGCGTGGAGGTGCAGAAGGGTCTTGGCAGCTCTCGTTCGCTGGCCCTGACACTAGCAGTCAGCTATGGGTCGCTGACCCTGACACCAGCAGTCAGCTATGGGTCGCTGACCCTGACACTAGCAGTCAGCTATGGGTCGCTGGCCCTGACACTAGCAGTCAGCTATGGGTCACTGGCCCCGACACTAGCAGTCAGCTATGGGTCGCTGGCCCCGACACTAGCAGTCAGCTATGGGTCGCTGGCCCTGACACTAGCAGTCAGCTATGGGTCACTGACCCTGACACCAGCAGTCAGCTATGGGTCGCTGACCCTGACACTAGCAGTCAGCTATGGGTCGCTGACCCTGACACTAGCAGTCAGCTATGGGTCGCTGACCCTGACACTAGCAGTCAGCTATGGGTCGCTGACCCTGACACTAGCAGTCAGCTATGGGTTGCTGACCCTGACACTAGCAGTCAGCTATGGGTCGCTGACCCTGACACTAGCAGTCAGCTATGGGTCGCTGACCCTGACACTAGCAGTCAGCTATGGGTCGCTGACCCTGACACTAGCAGTCAGCTATGGGTCGCTGACCCTGACACTAGCAGTCAGCTATGGGTCGCTGACCCTGACACTAGCAGTCAGCTATGGGTCACTGACCCTGACACTAGCAGTCAGCTATGGGTCGCTGACCCTGACACTAGCAGTCAGCTATGGGTCACTGACCCTGACACTAGCAGTCAGCTATGGGTCGCTGACCCTGACACTAGCAGTCAGCTATGGGTCACTGACCCTGACACTAGCAGTCAGCTATGGGTCGCTGACCCTGACACTAGCAGTCAGCTATGGGTCGCTGACCCTGACACTAGCAGTCAGCTATGGGTCGCTGACCACTGCAGCTCATGCACTGCTTATTATCTTGATCCCACCTGGAGGTTTCAAACCCTTATCCTTTCCAAAGTACTCTCATTGGGACGCCTCACAGTTCCCCCAACCGTTCCACCATTATTGGATACATTTAAAAAAAGGCCTTTGTGGGATTGGAATCCATCTGAGTCGTCATATTCAGCAAAATGTCTTCTGGTGACTCAAATAGGGTAACTTTCAGTGGAATGTTCAGCGTGGGGAGCATTTATAAGCGCAAGGAAACATTTTGGGAGAATACAAATTATAGTGAACCAGAGGAATGTTGGGTTTCGCCAAGGAAGTCAGAATATAATGTGAAGAATGGGGGGGGGGGGGGGGGGGGGGGGGGTGCGCGGATGATTTGCCAAATTCCCGTTACTCACAGGTCCGGACGTCTATGCCGAACATAATCACGAAGGCGATGAATTTACTCCAGGTAGTACTCTTTGGTAATATTTTGGCCTTGTGGTGCGTACTCCTGACTCACAACCTCAATAGGTTTAAGGACAACTATCAGCATGACTTTACCATAGGTGCGAACCGTTGTGAAGCGAAACTTGACGGGTGCTCTGTACATTCAATACTGAACTGTACTACAACATGTTGACCGTTTCAACGTACTAGTATATGAGGAGGTCAACCCGGGGGATCATGTTTCACTGAACCACTTCTCTGCATGTTTGGAATCAGTCATCAGTTGATACAACTAATACATCTGTGGCATCCATATTGACGGCAGACGCACCTGCCACCCTCGATTTGCCCTCGAATGCTCACTACATTCAATACTGAACTGCTGACTGCTAGCGACTGACGCAATGTGCGGGCCAGATACAGATCAAGCGTCAGCATGACGGTGCGCCCCTGTACCTCCCTGCTGAAGGACAACTCCCATGCTTCATTTCCTTCCGCGGAAACAAAATTAAGGTCGAATACTTTTTGAACACAACCCATAAAGATATATCAGGGTCAGAAAACCCCAGCTGGAAGAAGGCTTTATTTTTGGAAACACGACCCTTATGTAGTCTGGCTATGTGAAAAGATATTGCATTGACGCATCTGGAAGCCAATAAAAGGCAGTTGGATTTAGATATGTCGGGCCGAAAGGCCCGGTACTGAAGCCGTAATGAAAATTACAACACACCAGCACAATATCTTTATCAGTACAAACGACGGAGAAGAGAGAAGAATATAGATGTGCGTGTGTGTGTGATGTTTCATTACAGCAGAATCATAGGAGAACCGTTAAAGTAGGCCCTCCTTGCAGAAAGCCTGTGTCAACGATCACGTAAGCTTGCAGTCGTCATGTAAGTAGAAACTTATATTAACAGCTATAGTTTCCAGCCCAATGGCAAAGTGCATGGTGATCTCATATTACGACACACTGACAGATTCGGTGCAGGTGATGTCTACTCCCAAGCGAGTTCGAAAACGTTATATATAAATAAATGTGTGTATATATATATATATATATATATATATATATATATATATATATATATATATATATATATATATATATATATATATATAAAGACACATACATACTTATACATACCTACATACATAAATGTATATAACTTTGGACACAAAGAACTGCAGAATGATATTAATACCCGAGGTGATGATATACCCGTACACACAATACACACAGTCATTTTCATACATACATACAAACATGCGTTGGCATGCACACCCGCCCGCCACATACATACACATCCACCCACACATCCATCCAATACCCACCCATACCCCACCCAATACCCGCCCGCACGAATGCACGCACGCACACACACACACACACATATAAATATATATATACACACACACACATATATATATATATATACACACACATATATATACACACACACATATAAACACATGCTTGCATGCACGCCACGCCACGCCACCCCACACACACACGCGCGCGCACGCACGCACATACATACATACATACATATATACATACATACATACATACATACACACACACACACACACACACACACTTACTTACTTACTTACTTACATACATACATACATACATACATACATACATACATACATACATACATACATACTTACATACATACATACATACATACATACATACATACATACATACATACATACATACATACATACATACATACATACATACATACATACATATGACCCGGAACTAATCGTGTCCCCCATTATTCACAAAAACCATCACAGAAAACTATCTATCATTTCCGTTCAGTAAATTAACAGGCATCGATTTTTCGCCCGACTCCGCCCACATCCCATCCTGTCCATTCCTCGCTGTTCTCCATACACTATTTACATACTGTTTACAACATTGTCCCATAACAAACGCTGCTGTGGTGAATGAAGTGTCAAGGATTTCAATGAGCAGTTTATTTAAGGGGCCGGATGGCAATTCCTTATTCCTAACATTAAAGCAAAGAGCCATTGACTTTTGGGTCGACCGGGGCGTATCGATGACAGGGATCGAATTTTGTAATTTTTACTGTAATAAGTCAGGGCTATACCACTCTTTTCCTCCGATTCGTTTCTACTCTGCCCATTAATCACTTTTTTCTCGTCCAGTCAGTTACTGATGTTCCTACATTTAAAACCACCATTAACTGATTCTAGGTTAGAAAAGTCTGCGACTCACAGCATTGCCAGGGAAACCAGTGGACTATGGATTGACTATATATGTTTAAAGGACAACTTCATGAGGAATACTTCATATGCAATAAGGATTGAATGATTGAATAATTTGTTTTGCTAGGAATGTAAAGGGAAAAGAGTAGAAGAAAGTAACGTGGGCACTCGAATGATGAACAAAGAAGCGGAGGTGAAAATAAATGAAAAGAAGAAGAACAAGAGAACCAGTTGGATGACCAGCAGATAAATAAGATGAAAAATAGATGAAGAACAAGAACAAGGGGAAGAACGACACAAAAAACAAGAAGAAAAAGAAGAACGTCATCAAAAACGGCACAGCAAAAAAAAAAAGAAGATAGGAATGAAGAAGAAGAAGTAGACGAAGAAATATAAAAAGAACACGTAGAAGCACTAGAGTAAGAAAAACATTATTGAGAAAAAAAACGCAAAAAGAACAAGCTAATACGAAAACAAGGGGTGACGAACAAGAACAAAAGAGGGAACAACATTAACAATCACAAAAAAGACGATTGAGAAGAAAAATAAAATGAAAAGGGGGAAGAAAGATAGAAACATAAGAAGAAGAAGAAAAATAATAATAAGAAGAAGAAGAAGACGAAGAAGAAGAAGAAAAAGAGGAAGACAAAGAAGAAGAAGACAAATAAAAAGAAGAAAAATAAAAGGAAGACCATGTGAAGAAGAAAAATGAAGAAGAATCTAAAGAACGGACGAGAAACTGAGGAAAATGAATGACAGCAATGTAGAAGAAATATGAAAAGAAGAAGAAGAAAAGCAGAACAAAAGACGAAGAAACACAAAATAAAACAAAGCACAAGAAGAGTGAGAAAAGTAGGAGAATGTCTACGAAGTTGAAAAGAAAACAGAAGAAGTCAAAGACATAAAAACAAAATGAAAACGACAAAAAACTGTCGTATAAGACGGAAGGGTATCGTCCTTCTAGTTGGGCCAGGCGGTAGGTGTTGCTTCCGAACGAAAGCGACATCTACAACGTTGGACTATGGCTTGGTAAAGTAAAGCCCATATGGCATACCCACTGATGCCAAATTCATGTGATGTTTTTCCAGATGGCATTGACTCGACGGCATGTCAAACTTCTCAGAGCAGGTAGTCTGAAAGAGGAGGCGGGGGGAGTGGGTGGGAGGATAAATAGAGGGTGCCTCTGATGATCTGAATAGGTCGCTATTGTAAGATTCCATGATTGGCCCCATGCCCAGCTTTGTCATGGCTCGAGGCCCATTGAAATGATTGGCTAGTTTTCTTGTTTCTAATAATGGACGTCACTGCACTCCGGGCATACCCATAGGTGCTCAGTCTCTCTCATCAAATGGCGTAAGGTATGGATGCTGATGGTCCCTGTAGCTCGCTGGTTGTACACTCTCCTGCGTCGTTCTCTCATGCGCCCCACTCCGCTCGAACCTCGTTTAATGTCGAAACTTTGCAGTCTGTGGATTACTGCATCCTCATCCAGCAGGCGGTCATTGATTGATTTCAAAATGTCACTTCTATCCATCACTAATATGCCCATAATTGGAGCTTGTGAAGCCAAGATGTCAGCTCTTTCATTGCCCTGAACACCGGCATGAGCAGGACAGTAGATCTAGGTCAACGTCTGGAGGTTTGAAACCTCAACAGCATCTATCCACTCGTACCTAAGCCATCCCATCCCTTCTGTACTCTCTGAAAAATGGCTTGCACGTCTGTCACGATGACTGCCTTTGTTATAGAAGCCCCAGTTCAGATATCTATTTCAGTGCTGAGGTCACTGCTTCCGTCTCCATTCTCATACTGGAGGTTGTTGACATGTATGCCCTATTGCGCTCAGCAACGACCTCTCCTGTCACTCTAGTCGAGAAAAACCCAGCCTGATTGGTCGGTGCTTGGCGTGACTTCTAGTACCTAATTTGATGCTCCGATATTCACAGCTTTCAAGAAACGTTCGTGGGCAAAGTTATCATTTTTTAAAAGGTTTTCCTTAGGATGGTGAAGGCTGTGGGGCTGTCCGTAGAATGAACCATATTACGCCGCTCCTCTAGTAAAGGACGAATGGCAGGTGAAATGCATTTTTGGGGTGAACGGTTGCTGGGAGACTGGCTGCCTTTGAGACTGATGTGACTTGCAATCAGATTTTCATAGTCCGCATCGATGTCTGTGTCGATAGAAGTTCCTCAAGCTCCGAGTTGCTTGTCAGCTGCGAGGAGGGTAGCATTCGAGGGATTGATGAGCGAATCTGTGGACCCTGGTGTGATCGTGCTGCTGAAACTTTGCAATTTTAGGTTGAAGTGGAAGGAAGCGCGTGAAAGATGATGGTCGATTCCTGTTTAGAAGAAACATCTGAGACACCTGTTGCCGATCTAATTTAGGACAAGACATGGTCAATTTCGTGACGATGAAATCCACCGGGTCTCATATGTGTGTACCTCCTGTGAACGAGCTTTCAGAACAAGTTGTTACAGTAGTCGATCTGTTTCGCAGAAAGTGGCCAGCCTGTCTCGTGCAGCTTTCCCTATTTCTCCGGAGTCACCATGTTGGAGAGGACATATTCTGGCATTGAAGTCCTCCATAATGATCTTGAAGTAGATGTGGCATTGCTAGCGGACTACATGGAGCTTGTCGTAGAAATCAGCTTGTTTTTGTTCATTTTTGTCTGCTGTAGCTGTATACACTTCTTCTTCCTCTTCTTCTTCTTCTTCTTTTTCTTTCTCTTCTTTTTTGTTCTTTTTCTTCTTCTTCCTTTTTCTATCCTTCTTCCTTCATCCCTTTTTCTTCTTCTTCTTCTTCTTCTTCTTCTTCTTCTTCTTCTTCTTCTTCTGGGGGTCTCTGTGGCGAGGTGGTCAAGTCGTTTGCCTCGTGTTCAGACGGTCGGGGTTCATGATGTCAATTTTTTTCCAGAGATCCCTAGGTTTATCGATGGAGCTACGGAGTTCGTGCGTTGTGCGATGCTCTCGACAGATGGGGTACCCAGACAGGTGGGGTACCCAGACAGGTGTTGTACCCAGACAGGTGGGGTAGCCAGACAGGTGAGGTACCCAGACAGATGGGGTACCCAGACAGGTGGGGTACCCAGACAGGTGGGGTACCCAAACAGATGGGGTAACCATGTGCCGAGAGAGAACGAGCTAAAATGGAGAAAGAAACACGAGGCAATGAAGTCGAGTCCCCGTTTAAAGTTTTTTTTTTGTTGTTGTTGTTCTTCTTCATTTGTTTTCAATCTACCGCTACCAAGCTCTGAACAGGGCTTTACATGTATCAGGATGTGGTCCGCATAACAGAATGCCTTGTGTTTCTAGTTTACAGCGTGACTGAGATATTTGCTCATTTCCACCCGACACATCCGTCCTCGACAAGTGCATACAATTGAAAGATGATAACAGGATGGTGTTTGGAGGTAGCAATTTCCAAAAAAGTTAGACAGTGGACTATAATGTCACCTGCTGAACGAGATGGACAATGAAGAGGACGACGATGTGCAACTATAGACAATTGCGCAAGAAGAGAGATAAATATAACCTCGAATTACTCTTCTACCGGTCACTGACGAATTGTTTACGAAATATACTCTTGCCACAGTCCGCATCACTCTCGGAACCTCGCAGGCAGTCGAACAAGCTGGCTTTTAGCGTTAGTAGAACTATGTTTTGTCTGACGTTCACTGTTGAAATAAGGTGTCGATTCTAGTTGCAGATTTTTGCTAATATTTATACGAACTGTACTACAACATGTTGACCTGTCCAACGTACTAGTATAGAAGGGGGTCCACCAGTGGGATCATGTCTCACCGAACCATTCCTCCTCATGTTTGGAATCAGTCATCAGTTGATACAACTAATACACCTTTGGCATCCATATTGACAGCAGACGCATCTGCCACCCTCGATTTGCCGACGACTAAGTACCAACACGTCAGGTGGCCATTTATAGCTGGGTCGACTAGAGGAGCGGTCGTACCATGAACGTACGACGCCGGGATTTTTTTTTCGGTCCGTCCGTGATTTCGAACAAGTTTTCAACGGTTTGCTGAGGAAAACAATGCTGGGTAGAAAGAAGTAAAGTATGCGGACAAAATGTAGACAGCGTTGTAAGTAGACTGACAACTATAAGAGATGGACTGACAACAATCTGTCAGAGTGTACTATCAGGGAACAAGACAGAGGACGTCGGAGATCCATTGTAAGCAGCGTTTGATACAGGGACGGCATGTGATATCCTCATTATCAAGGATAATATGCTACTTGCTGCCATGCTTGGTCAGTCACAGATGTGCCACACCCTTCTTCCTCAGCTGCTTTTCTGGATCAAATCTTCCTTTGCACCCTTTCCATCCCCTACGACATGGCAGTTGGGTAGGCTATTACAAATGCGCTGTCTGTTAATGAATGTCATGTATTCCCTTCTTCCAACCTTCTGTCCGATCTTCTTATTTATCAGTGTCCGTTGAAATGACCTTGAACTCGTTTTGTTCCATCCCATTTCTCGTGCTGTGATATTTCGATAACCTGCTTTGATTTCTCTCAGTGCCTGACATTGATACGGGTGTTGATTTGGGGGTCGCTGTAGTCAAGAGGTTAAGGTACTCGCTTCTCACAGGGATGAACGGAAATGGTGGGCGATCGAATCCCGCAAGTTTCAAGCGACCCCTGGTCTCAAGGGAGGTAAGACCAGAATACATGCATACCGAGTTACCTCCAGTCGTCTCGACCAATAGTCTTTCCACTGATCCAAGGTAACTCGAGACAAGAGTCAGATTGATGACCAGCGCATTCACTCCCTCACTATAATCCTCACACACCGGACGTCACATTATTAAGGCAAAACCGTCTGATGTTGTGGCCATCATCGCTTGCCACGGGCATTTATGAATGACTGTTGATCATCCGCCTTGTTTTGTATAAGCGCACTTGAATGTAAGCGTGTGTGTACATGCGTGTGCTACAACATCTACTAGCTGCCGCGTAGTACCTAAAGAGTTATCTTTATTCTCGACGGCTTCATGCTGAAGTCCGATGCACTGGTCCGACAGGTGCAAAAATATAAAAACCACAGTATAACGCACACCACGTTGGGGATTAAAGAAATAAGGCAATCTAACGGCAACTGTTGCCATGGGACCCGCCGATATCTTTAATGAAAATTATTTAATAACAACACACATCATCTCCAAACACACATCATCTCCCAACACACATCATCTCCCAACACACATCATCTCCCAACACACATCATCTCCCAACACACATCATCTCCACACACACATCATCTCCCAACACACATCATCTCCCAACACACATCATCTCCCAACACACATCATCTCCCAACACCAAAAAAGTCATCAAAACACGGTACAGATGGAACAGCACAGATCTCACGACACAGATGCCCGCTGCTTCTGTTTGGTGCATGTCAATAAAAGGTGAGCCATCTTTTAACTGAAACTATGACGTCATGTTGTTCGCCTGCATGATGATTGCATTTGCAGGACACTCTTGACATCCTTAACAGCCATATTAACAGTTACAACACAATGGCGTGTTGTTGTTTTTTTCATTTATATCCTGTTGTTAAGGTTTTCATTTCAAACCCCCCTCGTATTTAATTTGAATAAAACAAGCACAAGAAACAAAATATAACAGACTGGAGATTCCCAACATTTGTACAGATACTGGGGATCAAGATGCTGAATAGCGCATGAGCTGCAGTGGTCAGCGACCCATAGCTGACTGCTAGCATCAGGGCCAGCGAACCAGAGCTGCCAAGACCCTTCTACACCTCCACCCGGTATCCTGGATAACAGGCTGCAGTAGGGCAGACTGGCTAAGGAGTAGGGATCGAAGAGGGAATGCTAATCCGGTACTCAAAAAATGCTTGCTGAAGTCGGATGTGTTGGACCGAAAGGTGCAAATATCGCAGTCAAGCTGTAAACTATGACACTACGCATTCGGTTCTCTGGACTACATTCTGCTACTTAAGCCATTTCAGGGTTTGGTAGCGGGAGATTGAGAACGAACGCAGAAGAAGAAGAAGGAGAAGAAGAAGAAGAAGAAGAAGAAGAAGAAGAAGAAGAAGAAGAAGAAGAAGAAGAAGAAGTACAGATTCTGGTCATCAGATAGCACTAATGATGGGAACAGCATCACATAAGAATAGCCATAGAAGAGAAAAGCTAGTAATCGTCATAAGCCTTTAAAAAAAAAAAAGGAATGAAAAAGGACTTGAAATGACACATATTTGAGACAATAAATAGAGTAACTAAAGATACATCCAGAAAATGGGCCATCTTTAACACAGTTATGATGGAAAGAAAATAGTCAGGTAGCATGTCCATGGAAGATCGTTGCTTGTTACAACAATCAACCTATTTGGCTGTTAGTTGTTTCTTGGTAGGTGTGCAGTACGGTAGGTTGACGTTTGTGGAAAAACGATCGCACCAAAATAAAATCCCAAGCTGGACAATCTAACCAGGTGATTAAGGTTCGTGAAACAAACGTTTGACGCCTAGGCCACGCTGTCATGACAGATAGACTCAATAATAAATGTGAGACAGAAACCCTGAGACGTGGGAAAAGAGCACAAACAGCTTGTTGACATGTTGAAGTAGTAGAATCAATAGCAGAGAAAAAGAACCTCTACAAATCAATAATAAAGCACAATGCAAAGGAATATGATGTTATTGTTTACAAAGCAAGAGGAAATACAAACAAGTAATCAAGGTCCCTAAAGATGAAGTATGGGAAAAGCATAAAGAACAAATAACATACATGTGCACACATTTACTAAGAGATGCTCATGAAAGTATAATTGCAATAAGGTAAAGAGATGAAAGCCTCAATAATACTTCAATTATTAATGCCACAAAAATGTGCCCAATATTTAACGAGCAGATACGATAACAGCTACACTGACAGTACCTCGAAGACCGTTTCAGTCCAACAAACACCCAGGGACAATCTGTGTTGATCCAAAGAGACAAGAATAATCTGGAACTCGATATACGTGTTCACGAAATATTCATTTTTATAAAGATCAGAACTAGAAATAAATCGCTGAGTATGAACGGCATAACAGCTGAAAGATTCATTGCTTTAGGAAAACAGGATTGAAGTGGATAAAAAAATACTTGTTCACAAATTAGTAGAAAAAAAAATAAGAGTACCAGACGACTAACAGCAAGTTATTAAAGAGAAAAAAAAGTGAAAGAAACTGTGAATCATAGAGACACATACTAGAAAAATTAATGTGAAAATACTTAAACAAAGAATAAAACCATTTGCTAAACCTTTGCTGAACAATGAATAACTTGGGTTGTCTAAGGAAACGCGAGGCACTGATGCATAATTTACCTTAATAGAAATAAGCTAAAGAACAAGAGAAAATCAGACGTTTTCAACAAGACATGTATAGATCAATAGAAAGCCTGCAAAAGAATTGACAATAATAAACTCTGGACAATAGTGGAGAACTGTGTAGTACAAGAACAATTATTTGATAGTGGCAGGGCGTCGTGCCATTTAAATAAACATGTAATAAAAGCTATGAACATTATCATACATGCTTCCAAAATAACTAATAATAATAATAGCTGTCCATCGTTGTCGATGAGGACCGCCGACATCATCCTTGTCACAGATTTCCCTGTTGGGTGTGGGTGCGCATGTCGCTGAACAGGCCAATGCGGGCACGAAAATATCTGCTACATATCGGGCGCACGAGGTTTGTAGAAGGGGATGGTGTTCCCGCTGCTCGGGATTTCCGCGTCTCTCGTCTGTTCTGGGCTTTCACAACACGGTCATCTTCACCGGCAGCTACACCCGATTTGACTGCGCTTCTCCAGTCAGATCTGTTTTGCGCAAGACATTCCCATGTGTCGATGTCTATCTGGCAACTTTTTAGTGAGTCCTTCAGACCGTCTTTAAAACGTTTCTTTGGGCGCCCTCTCTCGCGCCATCCCTCTCTCAGCTCGCCTTAGAGAAGCTTCTTTGGGAGCCGCTCGTCTGACATACGGACGAGGTGTCCGGCCCATCCTAGTCGTGCTTTTTCTAGCAGTGCATGGATGCTGGGCATGTTAGCCCTCGAGAGAACCTCGATGTCAGTGACACGATCTTGCCATCGGATGTGGAATATTCGCCTCAGGCAACATGTGTGGAAGTGGTTTAACCTCCTTGCATGTCCAGAGTATACAGTCCAGCTTTCGCAAGCGTATAGTAGGGTTGGAATGATGGTTGCACGGTAGACTTTGAGTTTGGTCTTGACGCTGATGCCACGACGTGCCCAGACCATCGAGCGCATTCTACCAAAGGCTGTGCTGGCCTTTGCTATTCTGCTTGCCACGTCCAAAATAACTACAGAGTGTGATAATAATATATGTGCTTTCATTGTTACTGTTCAACATTTCCACATAAACATCACCATGTTGACCGATCCTACAATAACACGGGCTAATAACTACTAACGCAGCAGACCTGCCCCACGCAAGGCAACTTCGGCTGCCAGCAACACATACACACACATACATATACTGGCCAATATGTCCACATTACAAACAGATACACGCACCCATTCATACACTGGCCAATATGTGCACATTACAAACAGATACACACACGCATACGTACACTGGTCAATGTGTCCACATTACAAACAGATACACGCTCGTTTAGTAACACTGGCCAATACGTCCACATCACAAACAGAACACACGCCCATACAAACACTGGTCAAAATGTCCTGAATCGCCCAACTGGCTACGGGCTTGGGGTGGAAAGACGCGTTCCTTCACCAGTAGAATCCAGAGAGGCAAACCATTAACAACATAAATTTAGAAACGGCGCTTAACGGCAAATGTGTTTATAAACCGTATTGTGGAGTAAGCTGGTCATTGCATTCAAGAGTCTTGTAATATAGCAAGACTGTCTCCAATTCAAAATGCAGAGCGAGCCTTTGGCGCCACGCATTAGATTTTGACATCACGAGGAAGATGAAGAATAATATGTATTTACTATGTCAATTTACAATGGGAGGTAGCGAGGTCTGGGCTGGACATCCAGCTCCTTAAAGGAAAGTAAGCGTCTGATATAGCCTCTCCTTTCCAGGTGTAGAGATTGCCCCTAGATTCACTTGTCGGTTCGGCTTGTCGTTCAGGAGTTTCCACGACAATGACCTCTCCTACATTATTGTGTCCACAGCAGCACCTTCATGAAGAGCCCTTTGTTTTTTTACAGAGCCCGCTGTGGGGCGCGACCGAGTACCCGGCGATATAACTTGGTGGGCAGATTGGGCTCATTAGCTTTGGTTGGCAGCCAATCTAAGAGAATGTAAACTCTGATTCTAAACCCCGATAGACTAAGCTCGTTAGCCTGTTCAGGCAGTTCGCCTAGGAGAGGAGGAACTCTGATTTTAATCCCACAAGTCCCAGAGGGTGATGGCTAGTTTGGGACGATGAGAGTATCATCGGATGTCTCGAGTAACTAGCAGCTGCGGGCAACGACTCCACTGCCTCGTGGGAACCACGGAAGAGGGTACGGCTACAGGTGTAAACCCAGACATAAAATCCGGAGTGGTAGCACCTAAGGCGGATGGTTTCAAAATTGCGAACTCATTCAGGCAGCTCCTGCAGCTGAGATGGTGCCAAATTGTCAAGCTTTACATTCCTTTGGATTACACCAGCGAGGCCGAGAGGGGGATCCTGCAATTTGGGCAGCCCAGGGTCTCCATATTCAGTGACAAGGCTTGCGCCCTGGGAGACTTCTCACAGTGTGCCACGCGCATGATCTGCAAAGATTGAGACGCCTATGAATGACCATGTTAATAGAACACTGTAGACTTATGGATTGATATCAAAGAAAAAATTAAAATTACACCTTTTTATGCCCCCTGAAAACATAAATGAACACATGAAAGGAATTTATAAAACAGATTTCTACAATAGCTGCGACGTACTGATATATACAAAAGAGTGTAAAGGTTCGGTTTGTGTACACACGTACACAAACGTATTCAAAAACACGCGTATAAATACATCGTCCTACCTAATCTACCCCACAACTTAATAAGTTTCTTTCTTCGGTTTCCTTCCATCCCGCCTTCTTTGACTTGCGTAATTCGTATTTTTAAAGTCCTGTGGGAAATCCAGCCATAAACTCGTTCATTGCTTGTATCAAATAATATATTATAACGCGTTTCTATATCTTTCATTCAAACCTTGCAGACCAATCACAAACGCGGAGGTGTGCAACGTGTCACGTGTTACAGAGTCTACAGCTATAGAGGGATTGTGGTGCGCAGGGGGTAGGAAGGGTGATGTCACTTTTCCTAGCCTTCTTTTCTAAACACAATATGGTCTCCTCTTATCTGTCAACTTATGCCGTTCGTTACACGGCGTTAGGGAGATGCAATATTAGCTGATGTATTATATGTACAGTTGCGGCTACTGTCAATCCATGTCGTCTCGACGTATGTCTTTCCACTGGTCCAAGGTAGCTCGGGACCAGAGAGTGAGGAGGAATGCCAGCGAAGTTACTTTCATACTATAATCAAGGTACAGCGCAAGTTACACCATCAAGGTATCAAGGTAGCAGTGAACAAAGGCAAATGTAATGTTAGGTATTAAACAAAGAAATAGTAAACAAATGAGCATCGAAGTGATAGTCAAACTGTTTGAAGCATTAGTTTGATCTAGATTGGAGTACTGTGTACAGGTGCAAAGTCAGTATCTTATGATACAAATATGCTGGAAAGGATACAAAAGAGAGCAACAAACTGATAGTTGGATTCCAGAATTCTAGTTATTCGAAAATATCGCACCTTTACATCTCAGGCATGCAGGGATATTTACGAACGTATGCTGAAATGAACAGAACAGCGTAGTATGGGGTCAAATAGAGAAACATACTCAGACAATCTTACTATCAGTCTCGGGACAGATCAACCAGACTATGACTTAGAAAAACCGGTCTACAGTGTTTAGAAAAGATAGGAATTCCAGGTAATTTACTACAGGTTTATAAGGTAATCAACGGAAATCAATAAATTAGACTATAATAAATTTCTATAAATGCAGCCGCTTGCAAGAACAATAGGGCACAGTCACAAATTAATTAAAGAAAGGTCCAGATTAGATATCAGCAAATAATATTTTAATCAGAGAGTTGTAAATTCGTGGAATGCATTGTCACAAAATAAATAGTGGGGGCAGGTTTCATTAATGCATTCAAGAATAGATTGCGAGCGGATTCATGTTTTTAGATCAAGTGATTGTAAAAGAAACAGGTTGTATACAGACTCTGCAGTCTTCTAAACCAGGATAAAGATGTTACGTTAAGACAAGACCGTCTAATGGTGTCGCCATTATCGCTTGTGCACAGGAACTAACAATCCATGTCTGTGGTGTGCACGGGAACTAACACTCCATGTCTGTGGTGTGCACGGGAACTAACAATCCATGTCTCTGGTGTACAAGGGGAACTAACAATCCATGTCTCTGGTGTACAGGGGAACTAACAATCCATGTCTCTGGTGTACAGGGGAACTAACAATCAATGTCTCTGGTGTAGAGGGGAACTAACAATCCACGTCTCTGGTGTACAGGGGAACTAACAATCCATGTCTCTGGTGTACAAAGGGAACTAATAATCCATGTCTCTGGTGTACAGGGGAACTAACAATCCATGTCTCTGGTGTACAGGGGAACTAACAATCCATGTCTCTGGTGTACAGGGGAACTAACAATCAATGTCTCTGGTGTACAGGGGAACTAACAATCCACGTCTCTGGTGTACAGGGGAACTAACAATCCATGTCTCTGGTGTACAGGGGAACTAACAATCAATGTCTCTGGTGTACAGGGGAACTAACAATCCATGTCTCTGGTGTACAGGGGAACTAACAATCCATGTCTCTGGTGTACAGGGGAACTAACAATCCACGTCTCTGGTGTACAGGGGAACTAACAATCAATGTCTCTGGTGTACAGAGGAACTAACAATCCACGTCTCTGGTGTACAGGGGAACTAACAATCAATGTCTCTGGTGTAGAGGGGAACTAACAATCCATGTCTCTGGTGTACAGGGGAACTAACATTCAACGTCTCTGGTGTAGAGGGGAACTAACAATCCATGTCTCTGGTGTACAGGGGAACTAACAATCCATGTCTCTGGTGTAGAGGGGAACTAACAATCCATGTCTCTGGTGTACAGGGGAACTAACAATCCATGTCTCTGGTGTACAGGGGAACTAACAATCCATGTCTCTGGTGTACAACTATCACAATTTACTAACAGAGACTGATCAACTATACGTCTGCTCGTACTGCAGTGAACATCGATTCTGAACAGAATTACAGACACCTTAACGCTATCAATCAATCTTTTGATTGATCTTCGTACTGATCTATGGCATAGCTGTGTGGTGTTGTATACTCTCGCTTGATAGAAACATGGTCACGGTTGGCTTTTGGTTAAACATTTGATTCCTATTTATAAACTTCTAGGATATACATATTTGAGAAAGGGAAAAATATGGAAGCTAATCTTCTTCTTCTTCTTCTTCTTCGTACGAAGTCAGACAGTAACCATTATTTTTTCGAAAAAAGCGGCGGTCATCCTGAGCCTGTCGCCGCTGCCATAGAGCTTGTCTTGCAGTTCCACTGGTGATGGCCACATCTGCTCTCTCTGATCCTCGTATGTCGGGCAGTTCTGCAGCAGATGTTCAGCGGTCATTTTACCGGTACCGCACGGGCATTCGTCGGTACACCCTATCTTCAATTTGTTGAATAGGTGGTACCTCAGTCTATTGTGGCCAGTGCGAAGTCTGAAGACAACGATCTGCTATCTTCTGTTCATCTGGTAATAGGCATCGTTTTTGGTGTAACCAGTATGTTCGGTTTCCCATTTGGTCATGTATCTGGCTTTGATAAGCCGTTTTGACTCTTCGTACGTCATACTAGTATCTGTTTGTGGTAGTCTTGCACCTTCTTTTGCCAGTCTGTCTGCCTCCTCGTTGCCTTAGATGTTGCAGTGTGATGGGACCCACTGTACCACTACCCTTTTTGGTGCGGACTGCTGGCACGGTTGGCAGAGTGCTGCTCTTAAGTCATTAAGCTCAGTGTTTTTCTGGCTTTTTAGCGCTGTGACTACGGGGAGAGCATCTGTAAGCAGGACTATATGGCTTTCATTTTCTTTGTGTGTCACCATTTCTTCCACTGCCGCCCTCAGTGCCTCTGCCTCCGCTCTGAAATCGCTTGTGTACTTACCAGTAGCGAATGACAGTGTTATTTTTCTGCCATTTGGTAGGTTCAGGAATGCTCCTGCCCCTCCTTTCTGTGTAGTGTTTGTTACAGAACCGTCGGTGTATGCATGGGTTCAGTCCATGCTTGGGTAGCTTTTCGATTTAAAGCTTAGGGTAGTATCTCTCCTTTCTTTTTCAGTCTGGCAGTTTTTGTTTCCAATACCTGGTATATTTTCTACCACCTCTGGAAATATATCCTGCCTCCAGGTAGGTTTTCGTACAGTAGTGATGGGTTTTGGTGTTGTTAGTGCGTTTATGGGATCTTCGTGCATCTTTGCTTTGGCTATTTCTGCAAAGTTTCTCCGCTTTAGTTTCCCATTTCCCAAATTGTTTAGTCTCTGGTGCATTGGATGGTCAGTCAGTCTTCGGAGTTTCTCTGACTGCAGCTAGGCTCTGCAGTCTCTTCTATCGGTCATGGATTGCAGTTTTGTAATCTTTTCAAGTTCTACAATTGGCGTTGACTTCATGCCTCCTGTTATAAGAAGCTAATCAATTACTTCCATTTACATAATGACATTGTAATCGATAAAACAACAATGCAACAGACTGAAAAGTTTTCAATGTATTTGCGAGACAAGTGGGACAACTGAACAGGTGAAGCAGGAGTGTGTACAATCAGTGAGCTACGAGAAAGATCAGTATCTACGCATTTCGTCATTTGCTGACAGCGACTATGAGTATATCCAGAGTGAAATCGTATCGACTCTTAACAGAACATAACAGGATACATAAGTCCTTTCGTATCATCCTAGCTCAGATGCCATGATGTTTGTGTTGGGATATGAGAAGGATATGCCAGAGAACAAATACAAGAAACACACAGTGACACGTGCCATTACCTGTATGTATCAATAGAGAGAAAAAGAGAGGCAGACAGAGAGAGAGAGAGAAAGAGAGAGAGAAAGAGAGAGAAACAGAGAGAGAGGGCTCTCTTAAGAATGCTAGAAGTACAGACAATCACACGCTGATTATATCTCCATGCTGACAACAGTCAAGGTTGCGCCAAACTGACTAATTTCATATCAGTTCGGCATTTCCACCCGCAGGCTGCGTTCCAAACACCTAACAGAAGGTCAAAGTCGCTATTAGAAGGAATCATCGTTAAAAATCGATTAATTGTACATCAAGAATGTATCCAGTGGCAAGGACGCTATATATGTGTTATATATTTATAAATTGAATGAAACCGGACTTAACTGCACCAAGTAAATATACATACGATGCGCATAATTACGTGACCTCTGATGTAAACAGCACATACCAACCGTTAAGTTTGCAAAATTCCATTATCCTCTGACTCATAATTTCCACAGCAGACCGTTGAAAACATGGCGGGTGTGATACGGGATCCGTCCAGAGTTGATCAGTGAGCGGTGATTCGGTTTCTAACAGCTCAAGGATGTCCACCAGTTGACATTCATTGCAGAATGCAGACAGTGTATAGTGACAAAGTGTGGTGAACGTATGCTCCGACGACGGTCCACCCGAATTGCTGCATCAATTTTGGCGATGACATCTTCTGACGCAACAATATGCGCCTGACCTGGTATTGCAAGATCTTTCGTTAACTCACATCCTTCTTTAAACACCTTTGCCCAGCTCTTCACTGTTGTCTTCGACACACATTTGTCACCATACACTGCCTTCATTCTGCGATGAATGTCAACTGATCGATATCCTTCAGTTGTTAGGAACCGAATCACCGCTCGCTGATCAACTCTGGACGGATTCCATATAACAGCTGTCATGTTTTCAACGGTCTGCTGAGACAACTATGTCAGAGGATAATGAAATTTTGCAAATTGACGGTTGGTATGAACTTATTACATCACAATTGACGTCATCATGCCCGTCGTACGTATGTTTACTTGGTGCAGTTAGGTCCGGTTTCATTTGAACACGCCTCGTGTGTGTGTGTGTATTATTTACATCTCTCTTCATGCCACCCTTTCAAATGTTGTGGTTCAATGGTTCTGACGTCGTAATATAACCAAAATGATTCACTGTGGTTGACAAGGTGTACTCTAAAGTTAGTCCCACTGCAGTCGGAGATGAAGTGTCGGGAAATTTTTGAAGTATGCCCATACTTTTCTGTTGTTTATTTTAAATTTGATACGATAGATTCGTCACTTCATTGTCACTTTCATCACTGGACAGTTCATCTCTTCTTCTTCTTTGCGTTCAGGATCTTTTGGCCATGCTGTATCTGCACGCCAGTCGCTATAATGAAGTCTGTAGTCTTCACCAGGTCGGAGCGGCTGCCCCACAGCTTTTGTCTCAGCTCCGCACCCTCTGGCCAGGTCTGGCATCTCATTTCCATATAGATTAGGCATTCCTGTAGAATATGCTTAGGGTTCTGGCATCCTGTTCCACATGGGCACTCATCGGTGTGTGAGATCTTTAGTCGGTACAGATGTTCTAGTAGTCTGTAGTGTCCAGTTTTCGGCCCATTCGGAGTATAGTTCTCCACTACAGTTAACCTCTTTTAGGATGCCTGCGCCAAAAGCAGGTTGCGTGTGTTTGCAGTTGTGGTTTATGTTGAAATTTGTTTTACAAAATAAACTTGCGAGCTCCACGCATAACTTTCGTTAGTTCTCTTTTACGACATGCATTGAGTTGAAGTGGTCCTATTCTTTCCTCCCTAATAACGTGTCCAGGGATAAATTTGAGGAATGGGCTCACCTCTACAGAACATCAATAACGTTCTTGTTGGTGAATGACCACAATGAGTAGGTTTACTCTTTCGTGCGCCCTGAAGAGGACGATAAGTGGCGGGTTGCAGTAGTTTTCCTCACATCCCGAGCGTGCTGATAAAGGTGGACCGGGGTCCTCCATGCAGTTGTGCAATGCTTGGTTTCATTTGCGTGTCACTCACTACAGCGGAGATCACATAGATCCCTCTCCTCGTTGGCCAGGTTGCCATGAAAACAGCCCATTTCCAGGGAAATCTATTAAATATCCGGGGTGAGGGTCTTGACCAGTATATTTTACCTGACCCTGACTAACATGTCTGATCAGTATATTTTACCTGACCCTGACTAACATGTCTGATCAGTATATTTTGCCTGACCCTGACTAACATGTCTGTTCAGTATAATTTACCTGAACCTGACTAACATGTCTGATCAGTATATTTTACCTGACCCTGACTAACATGTCTGATCAGTATATTATACCTGACCCTGACTAACATGTCTGATCAGTATATTTTACCTGACCCTGACTAACATGTCAGATCAGTATATTTTACCTGACCCTGACTAACATGTCTGATCAGTATATTTTACCTGACCTTGACTAACATGTCTGATCAGTATATTTTACCTGACCCTGACTAACATGTCTGATCAATATATTTTGCCTGACCCTGACTAACATGTCTGATCAGTGTATTTTGCCTGACCCTGACTAACATGTCTGATCAGTATATTATACCTGACCCTGACTAACATGTCTGATCAGTATATTTTACCTGACCCTGACTAACATGTCAGATCAGTATATTTTACCTGACCCTGACTAACATGTCTGATCAGTATATTTTACCTGACCTTGACTAACATGTCTGATCAGTATATTTTACCTGACCCTGACTAACATGTCTGATCAATATATTTTGCCTGACCCTGACTAACATGTCTGATCAGTGTATTTTGCCTGACCCTGACTAACCTGTCTGATCAGTAAATTTTACCTGATCCTGACTAACATGTCTGATCAGTATATATTGCCTGACCCTGACTAACATGTCTGATCAGTATATTTTGCCTGACCCTGACTAACATGTCTGATCAGTATATATTACCTGACCCTGACTAACATGTCTGATCAGTATATTTTACCTGACCCTGACTAACATGTTTGATCAGTATATTTTGCCTCACCCTGACTAACATGTCTGATCAGTATATTTTGCCTGACCAGACGTTAGTTTTCCTCCCCATCAACAACATTAATACTAACGAAACTCAAGACTGAGTCGCTCCTCTTCTAACAAAATGTGTTGGCGTTTTCTTTTGCTCTTCGTGTCACCTACACATATTTATTTTTCGATCGTAAACGACACCCGGGGTCGACCCAGCTTCAAATATCGGGTACCAGAACAGGTGTGGGAAGTAAAGGCAGCCGGTCTGATGATCACCACATCACCGCTAGAGTGCCTCTGGTTAAGCCCTAACACATTTCCAGCAAGTGTATTAACTGGTTCTTTGTATGGCACTTTGTGTGGCACTTTGTGTGGCCCTTTGAATGGTACTGTGTGTGGTCTTTTGTGTGGCCCTTTGTATGGCACTTTGTGTGGCACTTTGTATGACACTTTGTGTGACCCTTTGTGTGGCACTGTGTGACCCTTTGAATGGCACTTTGTGTGGCCTTTTTTACCCTTTGTATGACCCTTTGTATGGCATTGGTGTGGCCCTTTGTATGGCACTTTGTATGGCACTTTATATAGCCCTTTGTGTGGCACGTTGCATGGTACTTTGTATGACACTTTAAATGGCACTTTGCATGACATTTTGTATGGCACTTTTTATAGTCATTTGTGTGGCACTTTGTATGGTACTTTGTATGACACTTTATATGACACTTTGTGTGGTACTTTGTATAGCTTTTTGTGTGGCACTTTATATGACATTTTGTATGACACTTTGTATGGCATTTTGTATAGCCCTTTGTTTGGCACTTTGTATGGTACTTTGTATGTCACTTTATATGACACTTTGTATAACACTTTATGTGGCACAAGACAGCAACTAATTAACA
This sequence comes from Ariolimax columbianus, assembly GCA_036924085.1. Lineage (NCBI taxonomy): Eukaryota > Metazoa > Mollusca > Gastropoda > Stylommatophora > Arionidae > Ariolimax > Ariolimax columbianus. Next base: position 13,673,652 of record JAVGWX010000022.1, read on the forward strand.
CGTACAAATACCATTAAATGACACTGGGCCGAACGGCGAGAGCCCAGATGCTTCTGGATCCGGAAAAACAACAACTATATCTTTAAATTTACTAGACATTTTTCCTTAAAGACGACAAAAATGTTCCCATGCAGAATCATCTTCAGCCCTCGCTTACTGCACGTTTGAAAGTTTCAATCAATCAATCAATCAATCAATCAAAGTCCGTCGCTCCTCTCAGTGCATAGGCCATTGACAACATCTCGCCAACATATACTGTCCTGGGCTGTTCTGTCTGTCTCTCTCCAGGTGTGGCCAACATCTACTGTCCTGGGCTGTTCTTTCTGCGTGTCTCTCTCCAGGTGTGGCCAACATATACTGTCCTAGGCTGTTCTGTCTGTCTCTCTCCAGGTGTCGCCAACATATACTGTCCTGGGCTGTTCTGTCTGTCTCTCTCCAGGTGTCGCCAACATCTACTGTCCTAGGCTGTTCTTTCTGTCTCTCTCTCTCCAGGTGTCGCCAACATCTACTGTCCTGGGCTGTTCTGTCTCTCTCTCTCCATGTGTCGCCAACATCTACTGTCCTGGGCTGTTCTGTCTGTCTCTCTCCAGGTGTCGCCAACATCTACTGTCCTGGGCTGTTCTGTCTGTCTCTCTCCAGGAGTCGCCAACATCTACTGTCCTAGGCTGTTCTTTCTGTCTCTCTCCAGGTGTCGCCAACATCTACTGTCCTGGGCTGTTCTGTCTGTCTCTCTCCAGGTGTCGCCAACATCTACTGTCCTAGGCTGTTCTTTCTGTCTCTCTCTCTCCAGGTGTCGCCAACATCTACTGTCCTGGGCTGTTCTGTCTCTCTCTCTCCATGTGTCGCCAACATCTACTGTCCTGGGCTGTTCTGTCTGTCTCTCTCCAGGTGTCGCCAACATCTACTGTCCTGGGCTGTTCTTTCTGTCTCTCTCCATGTGTAATCATTTAATCTTAGTTCCTTCTGTCTCTCTCCAGGTGTAATCATTTAATCTTAGTTTCTTCTCACATCCTCTTCTCCCTATACTTTTGGGACTACCCCTCTCTCTCTCTCTCTCTGTCTCTCTCTCTCTCTCTCTCTCTCTTTTCTTCCGTTGATAATTTCATGTAAAAGCGTCTCTGGCAAAGTTGGACGGTGCCTTCTGAAGCGTATCTCCTTTACAACCAAAGCCATTTTCTTCACTTAATTTGTTGTTCCAACGGCTAATGTTGACTCCTGTCTTCCAAGTCTTCATTCTTCACCATGTCCTGTCACTTTATGCCAATTATCCTAGGTAAGCATCTGTTAACCAAGGCCTGAAGTCTTTGTTGTATGGGCTTGGTAGTTCCCCATGCCTCTGCTCCCCACAACAGCACCGACATGACACTGACGTTGAATGTTCAAACTGTGGTTGGGAAAATGTTATGTTTTAACAGCAGTCTGAAAGTTTACACTACAATTATTATGTGATCTCTGTTTCAGCATGGTCAACTCTAGACGTATTGAGTTTTCCATGGTTTGAGTCATGGTGTAAGAAAACGTCCTTGACATTAAAAGTCATGCTAATTTTGACTGAAAAATTAAACAGGTTCCTAAGTTTAGTTATCTAGGATGATGAAAACTTGGTAGAAAATTTAGACTAGATGACAGAAGACGGATTTTTCATCTGCCGCTTTCATTTGAACATATAAACAACAGAAACGTTTCACAAAACAGCTGTAATCATAATGTTTATACCAACATTATGCTCCCCGTGTCGGACGGGCTTCGTGTCCGAGTACAGGATAGTAATATGATGACGTGTTAGATGGAATGTGTGAGAAAACAATATTAATGTCTTCGGAGGAGGTGGTGGTGGGGAGTGGGGTGTGAGTTGGAGGGTGGGTGGGGGAGAGTTGGAGGGTGGGTGGGGAGAGTTGGAGGTGGGTGGGGGAGAGTTGGAGGTGGTGGGGTGGGGGGGGGAGAGTTGGAGGGTGGTGGGGGAGAGTTGGAGGGTGGGTGGGGGAGAGTTGGAGGTGGTGGGAGAGTTGGAGGGTGGGGGGGAGAGTTGGAGGGTGGGTGGGGGAGAGTTGGAGGGTGGGTGGGGAGAGTTGGAGGGTGGGTGGGGGAGAGTTGGAGGGTGGGTGGGGGAGAGTTGGAGGGTGGGTGGGGGAGAGTTGGAGGGTGGGTGGGGGAGAGTTGGAGGGTGGGGGGAGAGTTGGAGGGTGGGTGGGGGAGAGTTGGAGGGTGGGTGGGGGAGAGTTGGAGGGGGTGGGGTGGGGGGGGGAGAGTTGGAGGGGTGGGTGGGGGAGAGTTGGAGGGTGGGTGGGGAGAGTTGGAGGGTGGGTGGGGGAGTTGGAGGGTGGGTGGGGAGAGTTGAGGGTGGGTGGGGGAGAGTTGGAGGGGTGGGTGGGGGAGAGTTGGAGGTGGGTGGGGAGAGTTGGAGGGTGGGTGGGGAGAGTTGAGGGGGTGGGAGTTGGAGGGTGGGTGGGTGAGTTGGAGGGTGGTGGGGAGAGTTGGAGGTGGGTGGGGAGAGTTGAGGGTGGGTGGGGAGAGTTGGAGGGTGGGTGGGGGGAGAGTTGGAGGGTGGGTGGGGGAGAGTTGGAGGGTGGGTGGGGGAGAGGTGGTGGAGGGTGGGTGGGGGTGAGTTGGAGGGTGGGTGGGGGAGAGTTGGAGGGTGGGTGGGGGAGGTTGGTGGGGTGGGTGGGGGTGAGTGTGTGGGTGGGGGGTGGGTTGGAGGTGTGGGTGGGGGGAGTGGTGGTGGGGGGGGGGGAGTGTGTGGTGGGGGGGTTGGGTGGTGGGAGGTGGGGTGGGTGTGTTGGGTGGGGGGTGGGTGTGGTGGGGTGGGGGGTGTGGTGGGGGTGGGTGGGGGTGGTGGGGGTGGGTGTGGGAGTGAGAGTAGTATTATTAGGTGTGTTGTTGTTTGTGTGAGAGATAGAATAAATAATAGAAGAAATAGATAAGAAATAAAATAATAAAATATATAAAGAATTATAGAATAAATATATAAAGAGTTGGAGGGTGGGTGGGGGAGAGTTGGAGGGTGGGTGGGGGAGAGTTGGAGGGTGGGTGGGGGAGAGTTGGAGGGTGGGTGGGGGAGAGTTGGAGGGTGGGTGGGGGAGAGTTGGAGGGTGGGTGGGGGAGAGTTGGAGGGTGGGTGGGGGAGAGTTGGAGGGTGGGTGGGGGAGAGTTGGAGGGTGGGTGGGGGAGAGTTGGAGGGTGGGTGGGGGAGAGTTGGAGGGTGGGTGGGGGAGAGTTGGAGGGTGGGTGGGGGAGAGTTGGAGGGGTGGGTGGGGGAGAGTTGGAGGGTGGGTGGGGGAGAGTTGGAGGGTGGGTGGGGGAGAGTTGGAGGGTGGGTGGGGGAGAGTTGGAGGGTGGGTGGGGGAGAGTTGGAGGGGTGGGTGGGGGAGAGTTTGGAGGGTGGGTGGGGGAGAGTTGGAGGGTGGGTGGGGGAGAGTTGGAGGGGTGGGTGGGGGAGAGTTGGAGGGTGGGTGGGGGAGAGTTGGAGGTGGTGGGGGTGGGAGGGGGGAGAGTTGGAGGGGTGGGTGGGGGAGAGTTGGAGGGGTGGGTGGGGGAGAGTTGGAGGGTGGGTGGGGAGAGAGTTGGAGGGTGGGGTGGGGGAGAGTTGGAGGGTGGGTGGGGGGAGAGTTGGAGGGTGGGTGGGGGGAGAGTTGGAGGGTGGGTGGGGGAGAGTTGGAGGGTGGGTGGGGGAGAGTTGGAGGGTGGGTGGGGGAGAGTTGGAGGGTGGGTGGGGGAGAGTTGGAGGGTGGGTGGGGGAGAGTTGGAGGGTGGGTGGGGAGAGTTGGAGGGTGGGTGGGGGAGAGTTGGTGGGGTGGGGTGTGGGGAGAGTTGGAGGGTGGGTGGGGGAGAGTTGGAGGGTGGGTGGGGGAGAGTTGGAGGGTGGGTGGGGAGAGTTGGAGGGTGGGTGGGGGAGAGTTGGAGGGGTGGGTGGGGGGAGAGTTGGAGGGTGGGTGGGGGAGAGTTGGAGGGTGGGTGGGGGGAGAGTTGGAGGGGTGGGTGGGGGAGAGTTGGAGGGGTGGGTGGGGGAGAGTTGGAGGGTGGGTGGGGGAGAGTTGGAGGGTGGGTGGGGGAGAGTTGGAGGGTGGGTGGGGGAGAGTTGGAGGGTGGGTGGGGGAGAGTTGGAGGGTGGGTGGGGGAGAGTTGGAGGGTGGGTGGGGGAGAGTTGGAGGGTGGGTGGGGGAGAGTTGGAGGGTGGGTGGGGGAGAGTTGGAGGGTGGGTGGGGGAGAGTTGGAGGGTGGGTGGGGGAGAGTTGGAGGGTGGGTGGGGGAGAGTTGGAGGGTGGGTGGGGGAGAGTTGGAGGGTGGGTGGGGGAGAGTTGGAGGGTGGGTGGGGGAGAGTTGGAGGGTGGGTGGGGGAGAGTTGGAGGGTGGGTGGGGGAGAGTTGGAGGGTGGGTGGGGGAGAGTTGAGGGGGAGGGTGGGTGGGGGAGAGTTGGAGGGTGGGTGGGGGAGAGTTGGAGGGTGGGTGGGGGAGAGTTGGAGGGTGGGTGGGGGAGAGTTGGAGGGTGGGTGGGGGAGAGTTGGAGGGTGGGTGGGGGAGAGTTGGAGGGTGGGTGGGGGAGAGTTGGAGGGTGGGTGGGGGAGAGTTGGAGGGTGGGTGGGGGAGAGTTGGAGGGTGGGTGGGGGAGAGTTGGAGGGTGGGTGGGGGAGAGTTGGAGGGTGGGTGGGGGAGAGTTGGAGGGTGGGTGGGGGAGAGTTGGAGGGTGGGTGGGGGAGAGTTGGAGGGTGGGTGGGGGAGAGTTGGAGGGTGGGTGGGGGAGAGTTGGAGGGTGGGTGGGGGAGAGTTGGAGGGGTGGGTGGGGGAGAGTTGGAGGGTGGGTGGGGGAGAGTTGGAGGGTGGGTGGGGGAGAGTTGGAGGGTGGGTGGGGGAGAGTTGGAGGGTGGGTGGGGGAGAGTTGGAGGGTGGGTGGGGGAGAGTTGGAGGGTGGGTGGGGGAGAGTTGGAGGGTGGGTGGGGGAGAGTTGGAGGGTGGGTGGGGGAGAGTTGGAGGGTGGGTGGGGGAGAGTTGGAGGGTGGGTGGGGGAGAGTTGGAGGGTGGGTGGGGGAGAGTTGGAGGGTGGGTGGGGGAGAGTTGGAGGGTGGGTGGGGGAGAGTTGGAGGGTGGGTGGGGGAGAGTTGGAGGGTGGGTGGGGGAGAGTTGGAGGGTGGGTGGGGGAGAGTTGGAGGGGTGGGTGGGGGAGAGTTGGAGGGTGGGTGGGGGAGAGTTGGAGGTGGTGGGTGGGGGAGAGTTGGAGGGTGGGTGGGGGAGAGTTGGAGGGTGGGTGGGGGAGAGTTGGAGGGTGGGTGGGGGAGAGTTGGAGGGGTGGGTGGGGGAGAGTTGGAGGGTGGGTGGGGGAGAGTTGGAGGGTGGGTGGGGGAGAGTTGGAGGGTGGGTGGGGGAGAGTTGGAGGGTGGGTGGGGGAGAGTTGGAGGGTGGGTGGGGGAGAGTTGGAGGGTGGGTGGGGGAGAGTTGGAGGGTGGGTGGGGGAGAGTTGGAGGGTGGGTGGGGGAGAGTTGGAGGGTGGGTGGGGGAGAGTTGGAGGGTGGGTGGGGGAGAGTTGGAGGGTGGGTGGGGGAGAGTTGGAGGGTGGGTGGGGGAGAGTTGGAGGGTGGGTGGGGGAGAGTTGGAGGGTGGGTGGGGGAGAGTTGGAGGGTGGGTGGGGGAGAGTTGGAGGGTGGGTGGGGGAGAGTTGGAGGGTGGGTGGGGGAGAGTTGGAGGGTGGGTGGGGGAGAGTTGGAGGGTGGGTGGGGGAGAGTTGGAGGGTGGGTGGGGGAGAGTTGGAGGGTGGGTGGGGGAGAGTTGGAGGGTGGGTGGGGGAGAGTTGGAGGGTGGGTGGGGGAGAGTTGGAGGGTGGGTGGGGGAGAGTTGGAGGGTGGGTGGGGGAGAGTTGGAGGGTGGGTGGGGGAGAGTTGGAGGGTGGGTGGGGGAGAGTTGGAGGGTGGGTGGGGGAGAGTTGGAGGGTGGGTGGGGGAGAGTTGGAGGGTGGGTGGGGGAGAGTTGGAGGGTGGGTGGGGGAGAGTTGGAGGGTGGGTGGGGAGAGTTGGAGGGTGGGTGGGGGAGAGTTGGAGGGTGGGTGGGGGAGAGTTGGAGGGTGGGTGGGGGAGAGTTGGAGGGTGGGTGGGGGAGAGTTGGAGGGTGGGTGGGGGAGAGTTGGAGGGTGGGTGGGGGGAGAGTTGGAGGGGTGGGTGGGGGAGAGTTGGAGGGTGGGTGGGGGAGAGTTGGAGGGTGGGTGGGGGAGAGTTGGAGGGTGGGTGGGGGAGAGTTGGAGGGTGGGTGGGGGAGAGTTGGAGGGTGGGTGGGGGAGAGTTGGAGGGTGGGTGGGGGAGAGTTGGAGGGTGGGTGGGGGAGAGTTGGAGGGTGGGTGGGGGAGAGTTGGAGGGTGGGTGGGGGAGAGTTGGAGGGTGGGTGGGGGAGAGTTGGAGGGTGGGTGGGGGAGAGTTGGAGGGTGGGTGGGGGAGAGTTGGAGGGTGGGTGGGGGAGAGTTGGAGGGTGGGTGGGGGAGAGTTGGAGGGTGGGTGGGGGAGAGTTGGAGGGTGGGTGGGGGAGAGTTGGAGGGTGGGTGGGGGAGAGTTGGAGGGTGGGTGGGGGAGAGTTGGAGGGTGGGTGGGGGAGAGTTGGAGGGTGGGTGGGGGAGAGTTGGAGGGTGGGTGGGGGAGAGTTGGAGGTGGTGGGTGGGGGAGAGTTGGAGGGTGGGTGGGGGAGAGTTGGAGGGTGGGTGGGGGAGAGTTGGAGGGTGGGTGGGGGAGAGTTGGAGGGTGGGTGGGGGAGAGTTGGAGGGTGGGTGGGGGAGAGTTGGAGGGTGGGTGGGGGAGAGTTGGAGGGTGGGTGGGGGAGAGTTGGAGGTGGTGGGTGGGGGAGAGTTGGAGGGTGGGTGGGGGAGAGTTGGAGGGTGGGTGGGGGAGAGTTGGAGGGTGGGTGGGGGAGAGTTGGAGGGTGGGTGGGGGAGAGTTGGAGGGTGGGTGGGGGAGAGTTGGAGGGTGGGTGGGGGAGAGTTGGAGGGTGGGTGGGGGAGAGTTGGAGGGTGGGTGGGGGAGAGTTGGAGGGTGGGTGGGGGAGAGTTGGAGGGTGGGTGGGGGAGAGTTGGAGGGTGGGTGGGGGAGAGTTGGAGGGTGGGTGGGGGAGAGTTGGAGGGTGGGTGGGGGAGAGTTGGAGGGTGGGTGGGGGAGAGTTGGAGGGTGGGTGGGGGAGAGTTGGAGGGTGGGTGGGGGAGAGTTGGAGGGTGGGTGGGGGAGAGTTGGAGGGTGGGTGGGGGAGAGTTGGAGGGTGGGTGGGGGAGAGTTGGAGGGGTGGGTGGGGGAGAGTTGGAGGGTGGGTGGGGGAGAGTTGGAGGGTGGGTGGGGGAGAGTTGGAGGGTGGGTGGGGGAGAGTTGGAGGGTGGGTGGGGGAGAGTTGGAGGGTGGGTGGGGGAGAGTTGGAGGGTGGGTGGGGGAGAGTTGGAGGGTGGGTGGGGGAGAGTTGGAGGGTGGGTGGGGGAGAGTTGGAGGGTGGGTGGGGGAGAGTTGGAGGGTGGGTGGGGGAGAGTTGGAGGGTGGGTGGGGGAGAGTTGGAGGGTGGGTGGGGGAGAGTTGGAGGGTGGGTGGGGGAGAGTTGGAGGGTGGGTGGGGGAGAGTTGGAGGGTGGGTGGGGGAGAGTTGGAGGGTGGGTGGGGGAGAGTTGGAGGGTGGGGTGGGGGAGAGTTGGAGGGTGGGTGGGGGAGAGTTGGAGGGTGGGTGGGGGAGAGTTGGAGGGTGGGTGGGGGAGAGTTGGAGGGTGGGTGGGGGAGAGTTGGAGGGTGGGTGGGGGAGGTTGGAGGGGTGGGTGGGGGAGAGTTGGAGGGTGGGTGGGGGAGAGTTGGAGGGTGGGTGGGGGAGAGTTGGAGGGTGGGTGGGGGAGAGTTGGAGGGTGGTGGGTGGGGGAGAGTTGGAGGGTGGGTGGGGGAGAGTTGGAGGGTGGGTGGGGGAGAGTTGGAGGGTGGGTGGGGGAGAGTTGGAGGGTGGGTGGGGGAGAGTTGGAGGGTGGGTGGGGGAGAGGTTGGAGGGGTGGGTGGGGGAGAGTTGGAGGGGTGGGTGGGGAGAGTTGGAGGGTGGGTGGGGGAGAGTTGGAGGGTGGGTGGGGGAGAGTTGGAGGGTGGGTGGGGGAGAGTTGGAGGGTGGGTGGGGGAGAGTTGGAGGGGTGGGTGGGGGAGAGTTGGAGGGTGGGTGGGGGAGAGTTGGAGGGTGGGTGGGGGAGAGTTGGAGGGTGGGTGGGGGAGAGTTGGAGGGTGGGTGGGGGAGAGTTGGAGGGTGGGACGGGGAGAGTTGGAGGGTGGGTGGGGGAGAGTTGGAGGGTGGGTGGGGGAGAGTTGGAGGGTGGGTGGGGGAGAGTTGGAGGGTGGGTGGGGGAGAGTTGGAGGGGTGTATGGGGGAGAGTTGGAGGGGTGTATGGAATGAGAAAAAAACATTAATGTCATCACAAGATATAGAACGAGAAAACAACTTGAATGTCATCACAAGATATAGAACGAGAAAACAACTTGAATGTCATCACAAGATATAGAACGAGAAAACAACTTTAATGTCATCACAAGATATAGAACGAGAAAAAAACATTAATGTCACAAGAAGCTATAGAATGAGAAAAGTATTGAAGACAATGAAACTGCAGACAAACTAGCAAAGAGTGGATGAGCATCCCCACAAACAGACCTGAGTATCACATATAATGAGGCCAAGACCATAATTAAAGCCAAGTTCAGGGTAAAATGGGCTGATCAACACCCCGACTTCCGAAAAGAAGACAGCTACTATAACTTAACTAGAGAAAAGCAAGTCATCATCTTCAGACTTAGAACTGGGCATAACAGACTCAAGGGCCATCTTTAAAACAAAATGAGGATTGGGACAGATGACAGGTGCCCAAGTTGGGAGCATACCATGACCGTGGAACACATCCTACAAAGATGCATGCTCGCGCAGGAAAAGAGAGAACAATGCTGGCCTCGTGAGACAGATATGAGACAGAAGCTGTATGGAGATGAAACAGCCCTACAAACAACGGTGTCCTTTGTAAGAGAAACCGGAACCTTGATCTGAGGATGAACGAAGAAGAAGAAAAAGAAGAAGAAGAAGAAGAATGAGAAAAGAACACGAAGTCACCAGAAGCTATAGAATGAGAAAAGAACACGAAGTCACCAGAAGCTATAGAATGAGAAAAGAACACGAAGTCACCAGAAGCTATAGAATGAGAAAAGAACACGAAGTCACCAGAAGCTATAGAATGAGAAAAGAACACGAAGTCACCAGAAGCTATAGAATGAGAAAAGAACACGAAGTCCCCAGAAGCTATAGAATGAGAAAAGAACACGAAGTCATTAGGGAATATTGACACTAACATTGACAACTTCTCTCAAACACATATGGCTTGTCACGTCCACTGATATTAACAAAAACATAGACACTAAACATAGGAGTAAGGAGGTGATTGTCAAACTGTGTAAAGCATTAGTAAGACCTAGAATGGAGAACTGTGTACAGGTGTGGAGTCCTTATCGTAGAATAGATATAATCATGCTGGAAAGGATACAAAGAAGAGCGGCAAAACTGATAGTGGGATTCCAGAATTACAGTTATGAGGAAAGACTAAGAAAAACCGGCTTACGGATGTCTAGAAAAGAGAAGAATTCGAGGTGACAAACAGGTTAATAAGATAATCACAGGAAAGGTTAAATTAAGCGATATCAAGTTTTTTTTTCAAAATACAACCACCAACGAGAACAAGAGGGCACAGATACAAATTAACCTTAGAAAGGTCCAGATCGGATATTAGGAATTATTTTTTTAGTGAGAGAGCGGTGAATGCCCGAATTCATTGCCCCGGGAGGTAGTGGAGGCAGGGACCGTTAATGCATGTAAAATAGATTGGATGCGCATAGCTTTTAAAGCAGGGTAATGTAAATGATGAGTCTTCTAAACCAGTATAAAAATGTTAACTTCAGTTAAGTTAACATTGACAGTTAAACTCTCAAACAATTGTGGCCGGTGACTTGCACTGATATTAACACAAACACTAACACTAACATTGACAACTAAACTCTGAAACACCTGCGTCTTGTTAGTTTCCATTTACACAAATATTCATAATAACAGCGATACTAACAATTCACAAAAATAACTCGCAAACACCTGTGACCTGTTGTCTGTCACACGCACTATAAATACCACAATTAACAACAACAACGACACTAACATTCACATCAGTAACTTTCAAACACCTTTGACGTGTAACTTGTCAAGTCCATAAATATTAACACTACCATTGCAGCAATGTATATCACACACCTGTAACTCGTCACCTGTCACTTACCTTACACTCCGATATTAATCCTACATCGCCATCCTAATACACGACGGTGGTGTATATTTTGGCAATTTGTCAAAGAGAACCAGTGACAGACATCTATACCTTAAGGACGAGTCTGCTCTCACCGATTGTACACGACATCAACATAAGTACGTGTTCCTGTCCCACTCGCGATGTCCTCTTCTGGTTACCCTTATTAGTTGTCGAATTTATTATCGAAAGATTCTAATGGCAATCAAATATTCACTATGGTTACAAGACTATGATTTAGACATACTGTACACAAGTGGTACTGTGGAGAATAGAACAAAACCACTGCAACCGTCCAATTATGTCGTTAAAGGTGACTAAAGAAGGCCGTACAACCTCACAATGTCAAATCATTGCAGTTGAAACCAGCACTTGTGTACGGATACAAGTTCGATGTACATAGCAAGCTATGGTGGTAGTTCTGTGGTAAAATTGGAAAGAGAGGAAACGCAAGATTAAAATAGAGACACCCGGTACCACACGCAATAGTCTTATCTCACCATGGGCGATGGACTATAAAAGCTGCAGGGATACTGTACCACAGCCGATAGTCTTATCTCACCATGGGCGATAGAGTACAATAGCTGCAGGGATACTGTACCACAGCCGATAGTCTTATCTCACCATGGACAATGGACTATAAAAGCTGCAGGGATACTGTACCACACCCGATAGTCTTGTCTCACCATGGGCGATAGAGTACAATAGCTTCAGGGATACTGTACCACACGCAATAGTCTTATCTCACCATGGGAGATGGAGTACAAAAGCTTCAGGGATACTGTACCACAGCCGATAGTCTTATCTCATTACCAACACGAGCTCACAACGACAGATCACTGTGTCACATTAAATGGTATCTCCTCACAACTATTCTAAATCTACCATAACTGCCGATGCACTGTAACACATGAGATTATCTTTTGTTTCGCCGACAATGAGTCTTCTACAACTGATACACATCACCACAAGCGATGGCAACCTCTCATAACTAGTATGAACCTACCACAATTACCTTCACACTGCATCTACAACGATGGTCTGATCTCATCTCTAATGGAAACTAACCACAACTGCCTACACATTGTAAAACACGCGATCGTCTATCTTCTCTACAGATATGAGCCAACCCCAGCTAGAAATACATAACAATAAGCGATGGTTTCTCCTCACATCTAAACCACAACTACCGATACACTAGACTAAATGCAATGGTCTATTCGCACTACCACTACGAGCCTACAACAAATATCGATACACTGCACCACATTCGATGGTCTCTTCACACTACGACTACCAGTCTACAAAACTGAAAACCAACGCACCATAGCCAGCCAACGTAGCGTAACTCCAAACATTCATAAACAGCCTATGCGGTATAAAACACTCACCTACATCTAATCGCACATACGCCAAGTGATAATGGAAATGGTTAGAAACTGGAAGTAAATACTTTTACACATATATAATTTAGATATTCATCAAGAGGTCGATGATAATTTCTTACATTAAATCCAGAAGACGGTTAAAAACTAACCTGAGTGAGTGTCGTATCGTTAGCTACTCACGGGCTGAAAACACGTCCTCATTCACGTGCGTGAGCGTTCAGCCGGCGGCAGAATATGGGAGACCGGATCACGAAGAGCGCGAACTATACCGCGCGTCAAAATGGAAATCAACAAAGCTGTGTTTTAAGGGAGGCGATAGACAGCTGTTGTCACTTGCGGTTGGTGAGTAGATAAAGAATGCTAGATGAGTTCTGGTGACGAAATTAGAGAGTCCCATGACTAATTGAGGTCTGAGTGAATGATTGTAGGGAATAGGTTAGTTTAGTCGAAGAATCATCGTCATTGTGCGGGGTTTAACCCATAAGGGTTCTGTTCTTCTCCATTTTGTTTGGAAAATCTCAGCACAATGCACGAACTCCATGCACCCACGAAGATCCTGTTATAGATTGGCTTGATTTTAAACATAATTAGGAATATTGCCCTGGCAGCGGCTCTTTTCGATTTTCAACTGCCGAGGGATTTTTAACGTGCGTGACACCGCAGTTGGGTGCCTGATCTCTACTACCTAGAAATTCGGGGAAATACCAGAAAGTCCAGGTCCAGAAAATCACCATCTCCAATGTCATTTGAACCAGCCAACACCAGCATCATAGGCCACGTCTTACACCGAAACCACTCAGTCCACTGTAGAGAAAGATGGGAGTACTTTCTTCTTCTTGGTATTATTATAATTATTATTATGTTTATTATTATTATTTATCGCAGGGAAAAAGACGGGCTTACCGCGTCTCCTATACGTGTGCTTATCGGAAGAAACGTCATATTTCAGCTGGTTTTTTTGTAAACCGATTTCGCTTACCCACTGCGATCCTTAACCTTATAACCAGACTGCACTAGTTCAGCCTGTTTCCAGTACCGTAGCTTGGATGTTGTTGTTGTCAAATGCCCACAACGTGTGCCGTGAAAATGGCGTTAAGTGACGGGTTGCAGTAGCTTTCCTCGCATCTCGAGCGTGCTGATGAAGGTGGACCGGGGTCCTCCACGCGGTTGTGCTTGGCTTGGCTTCAAATACGTGTCGCTCACTACTAAGGAGATTACGTCGGACCTCACATTGTTAGTCAGACTGTTGTCTTCGACAACAGCCCGATTCCAGGACGACCAACGAAGTCAGGTGAGGGTCTTGGTCAGTATTTTTCTCCTGACCCTGGCTAACATTCTCTGATCAGTGTGTTTTGCCTGACCAGACGTTAGCCTCATCGTCCCGTCAGGTGAGGGTCTTGGTCAGTATATTTCTCCTGACCCTGGCTAACATTCTCTGATCAGTGTGTTTTGCCTGACCAGACGTTAGCCTTATCGTCCTCTGCTTGGAGGTAGAATAAAGTCTTTGATCCGCTCTGGTTTACTGAACCTGGTGCAAGCAGCCAACTGGGAGTTGATGGCTGCTGCAAGCTCCACTCACTGAGGCATGCGTACTCCACCCTGCATCCTCAGGTGATTATTTGCCAGCGGACGATGAAGAAGACAATCAAAGTCGAGAGATGGGTTGAATGACGCCCTAATTTCAACTTCTTCTTCTGTTGTCCTGCTACTGTTGCATTGCGGCGTCTCAGAGAAGATGTGTGCGTAGACTTCTGGTGTGCCGGTTCACAGAGAGGAGGTATACGTAGACTTCTGGTTTGCGGGTTCACGGAGAAGAGGATGCGTATATTTCTGGTTTGCGATAGATAGGTGATGTGTCCTGCTGATATGTTGCACGTTTGGAGCGTTTTTTTTCCTATCCATCGTTGCGTATGGCTCTGCCATCTCCATGTAGTTTGCAAGTTGATCATGATGATGATGTTCGTCCATCACAAGTGATGAAGACCACTCACTTTAGTCAGCCGTGTGGACAGTCTTTTCTATTGCTGTGTCCATGATGTTCGTCCATCACAAGTGATGAAGACCACTCACTTTGGTCAGCCGTGTGGACAGTCTTTTCAATTGCTGTGTCCATGATGTTCCTCTATCACAGGTGATGAAGATCACTCTTTGGTTGGCCGTGTGGATCGTCTTCTCTTGCTGTGTTCGCTGAGATGGCTGACCTGCGCGGCGATTTGGATTAAAAAGAGGAAGAGACTCCACTTTTTGTCAACCTCACTCTCTAGTCCTGAGCTACATTTAGCCAGTGGCAAGATATTTATCGAGACGACTGGAAATAGTATAGGACGCAGATTTCTCCTCACGATTTACTTCCGAAGCCTTTCCCGTAAACAGGTATCCCGTAAGGCAGTGGAGAGGGAATGACCTCTAACGTTGAGTGTCGTACCTTTTCCATAAACACAAGAAGTCGTAGGGACATCAGAGAGTCTGGCATCTCTACCCGGATGTGTTCAGTTCATTATAATTGTGTCTAAATTTCTCACACGCCAATTCCGTGAAGTTCCGCTGTGTGAGCTTAAGCGTAGTGCCATCCATACAGCCGATGTCCAGACCAATATAATCGGACGGAAGAAATCGCAAAGAACGAACGGATTAACTAATCCAAACGGAAAACAACACCAAGTTTCCGTGAACACAAGTGTAAGTCGTCGATTAGTCTTAATACCAGGCAAATCCGTGGTCTGGCGCATCCATAATGAACCAAAACAGTAGAGCAAAATAGACCTGCAGAGAGTTACGGTGCCATCTTTGTTGCTAATCAATTTACCTATATAATAAGATAAACCTCCTTGTTGAAGACCAAACTGGAGGGTTGGGTGGATGGCAGTCGTTCATGGGTAGACAACGCTTTAAATGGCTGGATAACATCAAGAGATGGACTGGAAATGCATCTCAGATTGCAGAATTACGGCAAGAGATAGAGTGCACTAGAGATCCATTGAAACCGACCTTCGATGCGGAGATGGCAACTGAACTGAATTCAACGCAAGTTGCTGACATGCTCCTATTCAACGGTTTTGATCATACTGCATCCTTGTCAGACGTCCAAACCACTGTATTTGCTTTGCTTCGATATAGTATATGTCGGGCGGCTCGAGACGAGAGAGTGAGGATAAAAAGTAGCGAAGTTAATCTTTACTAAAAATATCGCTAACAAAATTAATTATACCATCATCGTCTACGATGGACGGCGGCCTTTGCCTTTTTTATTTTTGCATTTACACACACACACACACACATATATATATATATATATATATATATATATATATATATATATATATATATATATAATATTAAAGCCCATCGCAAGCTATGATAGCCACAATATCAGACAGGTTTGCCTTAACAATGTGATGTGGGCTGTATTTAGATTATAGTGAAGAAATGAAGGCGCTGGTGATCTATCTCTCTCTTGTCCCGAGTTACCTTGGATCAGTGGCAAGACTATTGGTCGAGACGACTGGAGGTAACTCGGGATAAAGGCACTCTGGTCTTACCACCCGTGAGACCAGGGGTCGCTTGAAACGCGGGATTCGATCGCCTACCATTTTTGTTCAACACTGTGAGAGGCGAGTGCCTTAACCTCTTGACTTCAGCGACACCCGACTGTTTCGATAGAGTAATTAACTGATGCAAAAAGTAAAGTAAAGTAACCCATAGCATTACTGCCGTTGGGGTGTCAAGTGTTAGCGATCTCACATTTCAAAGGCTCGGCTATATGAGGGCGGTAGCCATATCCTCTCCCTTGCAGCTTTTACCTTCCGGGCTGTACCGGTACCTATTTAATGCTGGGTCGACCAGAGAACCGTTGCGGTCTGAAAAAACCGGGGAATGAACCCAGGACCACTGTGTAGTCCCCACCATATTTCTCAGCGGTGTTGCTGCGATCTTTGTTTGGAGATGTCGTTTCTGCAGCATGTCGTAAACGTGTCTTACGTGGGTGCCTGTCTGATAGGCCTAAAGTCATTTCAACATAGAATTTGAGCTGCATATGACTCTGTGGCGAAGTGGTCAGGCCGTTTGCCGCACGCTCAGAGGGTTGGGGTTCGATTTCCAGCTGCTTCCGTCAGTTCATGATGTCAATTATTCCGGAGATCCATGGGTTCATCGCTGGAGCTACGAAGTTCGTGCTTTGTGAGATGCTCTCTTTATATGGTACTTTATGTGGCACATTGTATGGCACTTTGTATGGCCCTATGAATGGCACTTTGTGTAGCACTTAGAATGTCACTTTGCATGACACTTTGAATTACACTTTGTGTGGCACTAGACAAAAACGGATAAACGCGTGCTGATACCATTAGATGACATTAGGCAGAACGGCGAGATACCTTTCTGTTGAGAAAGACATCCATATGAGGAAGCCCGGCGCGATGAAGTCGACCCCTCGCCTTTAAGGACTCATTAAAAAATCATAACAATTTTTTGCCAACATCGAGGACAAATTGTTGCTCCCGATTGAATACAAGAATTCAAATTATAAATTACGTTCGATGCTAACAACCTCCTAATGTCAAACAATTTCTAAAGAAACCACCTCAACATTGTGCGCTCAGTGCTTTGCAATACGCCTCCTGTGGGGGACAAACTGGAGTTGTGGTATTATTTTGATAATGACTACAAACGGGAAAAAAGGAAGAATTATAAATGATATATGAGATGTTATCTTCTAGCGTCCTCTATCAGCTATTCGCGTGTGTGGTTGATTGGCACTGCTAAGAGTTGAAGAGTAATACTGTGGTTGATTGGCACTGCTAAGAGTTGAAGAGTATTACTGTGGTTGATTGGCACTGCTAAGAGTTGAAGAGTGTTACTGTGGTTGATTGGCACTGCTAAGAGTTGAAGAGTATTACTGTGGTTGATTGGCACTGCTAAGAGTTGAAGAGTAATACTGTGGTTGATTGGCACTGCTAAGAGTTGAAGAGTATTACTGTGGTTGATTGGCACTGCTAAGAGTTGAAGAGTAATACTGTGGTTGATACTCAACTCTGTGACACACCTCTCTGTGACGCATCGCTCTGTGACACACCGCTCTGTGACACACCGCTCTATGACATACCGCTCTGTAACACACCGCTCTGTGTGTCACCTCTGACCACATAACCTGGTTGGGACAGCGCCATACTCAACTCTGTGACACACCTCTCTGTGACACATCGCTCTGTAACACACCGCTCTGTGTGTCACCTCTAACCACATGACCTGGATGGGACAGCGCCATACTCAACTCTGTGACACACCTCTCTGTGACACATCGCTCTGTAACACGCCGCTCTGTGTGTCACCTCTGACAAAATAACCTGGTTGGGACAGCACCATACTCAACTCTGTGACACACCTCTCTGCGACATATCGCTTTGTGACACACCGCTCTGTGACACACTGGTCTGTGACAGGCCGCTCTGTGTGTCACCTCTCACGCCATGATCTGGTTGTGACAGGGGTTCCTTTCTCCACTCTTTCACAAACTGCCTTCCGTGTCACCTCTGACAACTCGCTCTCCGTTAGTCAGGGATCGCATTCTGCACACTGTCCCATACTTCAATTTTGATCACATCTGACAAATTGCGCTTTGTGAAACAATTGTTTTGTACAGTCACTCTACAATCTTAAAGAGATTACACCACTCTGTCTATCTCCTTTTACGACATGCCCTCAGTATGGAAGTCAGCCTATTCGCATCTCTGTTTCAAACTCTGTGCTTCAGAAAACAACTCGCGCTAACAGAACAAATGCAGACTGGTTTTGACAAGACTTTTTCTTTCGCCCAAAGCCTTCTGAGCTGGCAATGAAACCTTGTTTTCCCTAGATACGATGTGTGCCAAATTCTCTGTATACATCTGCAGTTAATAACCTTTTGGCTGGTGTACAAGCAAGATTAATATATTGTTTTCCATGAGAACGTTAACAGTAGCTTACCAGGGTTCCGAACTAAACTGCCCTTCATCAGTGTTCGGGAAAATATAAAGAATGTGAGATAAGTTATATCTTAGTTGAATTAATTCTGTGATGTTATGTTAATAATGGACGTTATTGCAATTCTGAGCTTGGAAAATGTATGCTCCTCAACAATAGACCAAAATTGTATAGTTAGCTGCCAATTCTAAATGGTGACGGCGACCATTAGACAGTTTTGTCTTGATGACGTAACTGTGCTGTATTTGGACTCCAGTGAGGAAGACACTGCGCTGGTAGTAAACCTGACTTTCCGGTCCTGACCTACCTTTGATCAATGGCAAGACATAAGTCAAGACAACTGGGGGTAACTCAGGATGCAGAGTTTGTTTTCTTCAGGGTTTACTCCCTAAGCCTTTCCCGTAAATAGGTATTACGCAAGGCAATGGGAGTGTGACATCAAATAAGTTGGAAATGTAGTATGACCCGGACTAAATCTCTTTAATCATAACAAATAGCAGAGAAAGATGTAAGCACCCAATAATGTTCCATATATTCCCAACGGGTTCTCACATAGTGAAAGTCAAAGCCACCTATATAGTGACATACGCACTATGATAATCCGACTTCCCTGAAACCCACAGGAGGCAGGGGAGGTACTTCAGCCACATTTTGGTGATATGCTAGAACTAAAGATACAAATTACGAGGCGTGTTCAAATGAAACCGGACCTAACTGCATCAAGTGAACATACGTACGATGCGCATGGTGGCGTTACTTCGGGTCTAAGCAGCACAAACCAACCGTCAAGTTCGGAAATGTCATTATCGTCAGATTTATAGTTTCCTCAGCAGACCATTAAAAACATGGCGGGTGAGATACGGAATACGTCCAGAGTTGATCAGCGAGCGGTGATTTGGTTGCTAACAGCTGAAGGATGTCGACCAGTTGACATTCATCGCAGAATGCAGGAAGTGCATGGTGACGAGAGTGTGTCGAATACAACAGTGACGAACTGAAAAACGATGTTTAAAGAAGGACGTGAATTAACAAAAGATCTTCCGAAACCAGGTACGCGCATATTGATGTGTCAGACAAGTGTTTGCCACAGTGTATGCAGCTTCTCGAGTAGACCGTCGCCGGAGCTTACGTTCGCTAGCAGAGGAATTCACTTTGTCGCTATAGACAGTTCAAATTGTGGTTAGCAAGAAACTGATGTATCGAAGTGTGCTCACAATGGATATCGATACTTCAGTTTCTGCGCTGAATGTCAACTAGTCGACATTCTTCCGCTGTTAGAAAGCGAATCACCATTCGCTGATCAACTCTGGACGGATTCCGTATCACACCCGCTAAGCTTTCAGCGGTCTGCTGAGAAAACTATGAGTCAGAGGATAATGAAATTTTGCAAACTTGACGGTTAGTATTTGCTGTTTACACCTGAAGTGACGTTATCATGCGCTTTGCACGTATGTTTACTTGCTGCAGTTAGGTCCAGTTTCATTTGAACACGCGTCGTACAAACATATTGTCAACGGTAAGGACAAATGAATAACTAGTCGATCGTTGCTGGTAATCCATTTGTGACATCTTGACTGTGGAACGATATAAGGATGACCTAGGCCCACCTTCATCAGCACCCTCGGGATTTAAGGAGAGCTACAACATCCCGCCACTAAACGTCCTTTTCAGGGCGCACAACAGAGTAAACCTACTCAGTTTGGGCATCCACAAGAACAGCTGCGACAACAACATCTTTCGATCCAACCTGTCCGGTTTCAGTTAGTTGTTTTCGGTTCCTGGTTTTCCGTCCCAATCTTCTTCCTTCTTCTTTTCCGTGTTCTTGCTTTGCCTTTCACTTAAGATATCTTCCACTTCTTCTTCTTCGTTCGTTCTCAATCTCCCACTACCACACCATGAAAGGGCTTAAGTAGCAGAATGTAGTCCAGAAAACGGAATGCGTTGTGTCGTAGTTTACAGCTTGACTGCGATATTTGCACCTTTCGGTCCAACACATCCGACTTCAGCAAGCATTTTTTGAGTACCGGGTTAGAATTCCCTCTTCGATCCCTTCCTCTTAGCCAGTCTTTCCTGCTGCAGCCTGTTATCTAGGATCACCGCGTGTAGGTGTAGAAGGGTCTTGGCAGCTCTGGTTCGCTGGCCCTGACGCTAGCAGTCGGCTATGGGTCTCTGACCGCTGCAGCTCATGCGCTGCTCAGCGTCTTGATCCCACTGAAGAGATCCAAGGAAGGATGATTGTCTGCCTCATGCACAGTAGCACATACCAAATCTGTAATTTCTGTAATCCACCTATTATGTGGACGGCCCTTGACGTTGCATCTAAACAGCATGTCTTCTTCGAGGGGATGAACGAGGGTACGGTGTTTTGTGTGGTGATAATATTGTTACATGGTCGAACGATCCTCTTCGTCTTTCGTTCGCTTTAAAATATTGTCTATATCTGCAATGTTGTCTCTTGTATAAACTTGACTTTAAAATATTGTCTATATCTGCAATGTTGTCTCTTGTATAAACTTGACTTGAAAATATTGTCTATATCTGCAATGTTGTCTCTTGTATAAACTTGACTTTAAAATATTGTCTATATCTGCAATGTTGTCTCTTGTTTAAACTTGACTTTAAAATATTGTCTATATCTGCAATGTTGTCTCTTGTATAAACTTGACTTCAAAATATTGTCTATATCTGCAATGTTGTCTCTTGTATAAACTTGACTTTAAAATATTGTCTATATCTGCAATGTTGTCTCTTGTTTAAACTTGACTTTAAAATATTGTCTATATCTGCAATGTTGTCTCTTGTATAAACTTGACTTTAAAATATTGTCTATATCTGCAATGTTGTCTCTTGTATAAACTTGACTTTAAAATATTGTCTATATCTGCAATGTTGTCTCTTGTATAAACTTCACTGTCTTTTGTAGTTCACATACAGGTCTATAAGGTTTCTCTTCCAGTGTTGTTTCTATGGGACAGTGAGATTTTCTCTGTATATCATATTCGGGGCAGTTTTGCAGTATGTGCTCTGCTGTCTGGGGCGCCTGTCCGCATGTACACATGGCTGTGTTGCCAGTCTTCATTTTTGTGTACATGTGGCTGCGGAGTCGGTTGTGTCCTGTTCTAAGGCCCAACACAACAGTTTGCTCTTGTCTGTTCATGTTATGGTAATCGTCTGGTGTTACTGTTCGGGGCTTTCTGATTGATTTGATCATCCTTATCTTCTGTTGGTATGTAACTGGCACATCTGGTTGCTCGTCTGCAGCACCGTCCTTTGCCAGTCGATCTCCTCTCACGTTTCCTGGTATTCCACAATGAGAAGGTATCCGCTGCATGACAATCTTGCGCTGGTTGCTCAGTTCAGACAGTAGAGCCTGTAGATCTGGCAGTTTCTCAAATTGGAGTCGAACGATTTGATCTGCTGCTGTCTTTTCATGTGGTCTAATACTAACGTTGTTATCACCATTCTACTGATGTATTCGTTGAACAATAAAATCTCTTCTTGTTACACCCACAAATCAGCGTAGGTGTTTCACTTCCGTTTCCTAACTGCGTTCGCTTTTCTCTTAAACAGATGACACAAGTGCAGCATCTTTCCAGGGCCGCTACTTGGAGTCGGAATAGTGTCTTGGCACCTTCTAGTTCGCTGACCCTGATGCAAGCAGCCAGTTATTTGACGCTGGCTGTTGTAAGATGTTCACTCCTGGTCCTCTATCCCCCTCGTCAGATCAAGGCCCCGCTTCTCTTACAAGCGACTTGTTTGCAAAGCTGTTTTTTTTTCTCCGTAAAATATTTATCTTTCCTCTGTCTCGCGAGGCTAATGTTGGTCTTTTGATCCTCCTGTGTGAGCGTACAGCTTTGCAGGATGTGTTCGGGGGTTTTAGAATGTTTCCAACATGGACACCTCACTATGTTGCAAAGATCGTTAGTGAAATATTGGGCATTGGGATGTTAGAGAGCCCCTTTCTCGACCACAAATACACATAGAGACCACAAATACACACAGAGACCACAAATACCCACAGAGACCACAAATACACACAGAGACCACAAATAGAGAGACTACAATTACACACAGAGACCAAAAATACACACAGAGACCACAAATACACCTAGAGACCACAAATACACACAAAGACCACAAATACACACAGAGATCACAAATACACACAGAGATCACATACACACAGAGATAACAAATACACATAGAAATAACAAATACCCACAGAGACCACAAATACACGCAGAGACAACAAATATCCACAGAGACCACAAATACACACAGAGACCACAAATAGAGAGACTTCAATTACACACAGAGACCAAAAATACACACAGAGACCACAAATACACCTAGAGACCCCAAATACACACAAAGACCACAAATACACACAGAGATCACATATACACAGAGATAACAAATACACGCAGAGACAACAAATACACACAGAGACCACAAATACAAACAGAGACAACAAATACACACAGAGACTACAAATACAAACAGAGACCACAAATACACACAGAGACCCCAAATACACACAGAGACCACAAATTCTCACAGAGACCACATATACACAGAGACCACAAATACACACAGAGATCACAAATACAAACAGAGAACACAAATACAAACAGAGACCACAAATACACACAGAAACCACAAATTTCCTATAACTGTTTTTTTATAAAATAACAAATGAAAAACATTTATTTTATTAAAATCAGTTGTATATCTTCTTGAACGTTTTAAGTGCTGCATAATTGAATTCACTGCATCGATATTGAATCTGTGGGGATTTATAAGGCTATTTATATCCATGTAAATCCCTCCAGTGGAAAGCAGAAACGGGGTCAAACGTTGTAATAAAATTATTATTAAATAAAGTAGAAAGCATCGAAGCACTTGTCACGTACATCGTGTTGTGCTGTCTGGTTTGAAATAGAGTCTCAGAAACTGCTGGTAAAGTAGTAGTATTTGATTCAGGAAGGCAAGAGTGAATACATGGCTTCCCGCAAGGGAGCAGAACTCACTGTAATGTCAGCCTATGTTTGGATAGTTAGGTCGGGTGGTTTCCTGGATGTTTCTGTGTGTGAATTAGATGAGAGCAGACAAGGATGAAGAAGAAGAAGGAGTAGAACAAATAGTATATTCAGTAGTAGTAGCAGAAGAAGACGAACAAGAAGAAGAAGAAGAAAAAAAAGAAGAAGAAGAAGAAGGACGATAATGACGAAGAAGAAGGAGTAGAACAAATAGTATATTCAGTAGTAGTAGCAGAAGAAGACGAACAAGAAGAAGAAGAAGAAGAAAAAGAAGAAGAAGAAGAAGGACGATAATGAAGAAGAAGATGGAGTAGAATAAATAGTATATTCAGTAGTAGTAGCAGAAGAAGACGAACAAGAAGAAGAAGAAGAAGAAAAAGAAGAAGAAGAAGAAGGACGATAATGAAGAAGAAGATGGACGATAATGAAGAAGAAGAAACAAATAAGAAGAAGAGGACGAGGATTAAGAAGAAAATAAACAAGAAAGAAGTAAAGAAGAAAAAGAAAGAAGAAAAAGAAAATATGAAGATATTGATATTGGCTGTAGATATAGCTACGAAGCAGTAACTCTACGAACAGCTGGACAGCGCATAAGAACAGCATACAGCAGAACTTGGTTGAACAGATGGACCACGGGAAACACAAGGGAGAGGTCTACACGTGGGAAGCTCTAATCCAAATGGTGTCACTAATCAATTCACAAGTACGGATCAAAGCATCGAGCACTGTCTGAGAACCCAAGACATCTCACATCACATGAACAGAATCCAACCAATCCATACTCCAGAGTGTCATTTGTTTGCAAACACCCTTACAAAACAGTTGATCATCAGTTGTTTGAGTGATAGGTACTCAACAATATTAGGAAAATCATTATTGTCACACTATTTGTAGTTCATGTAGGTCTTTCATTGATAACAGTTCTCCTTAAAATGTGAAGTAACAAATAGTATACTGTCAACTTGGGATCAAGATGCTGAGCGGCGCTTGAGCTGCAGTTGTCAGCGACCCATAGCTGACTGCTAGCGTCAGGTCCAGCGAAAAAGAGCTGTCAAGACCCTTCTACACCTCCACTCGGTGATCCTGGATAACAGGCTGCAGCAGGCCGACTGGCTAAGGAGAAGGGATTGAAGAGGGAATGCTAACCCGGTACTCAGAAAAATGCTTACTGAAGTCGGATGTGTTGGACCGAAAGGTGCAAATATCGCAGTCAAGCTGTAAACTACGACACAACGCACTCCGTTCTCTGGACTACATTCCGATACTTAAGCCCTTTCATGGTTTGGTAGCTGGAGATTGAGAACGAACGAACGAAGCCAGGCCATACTGTCAACAAATACAACAAAGATGTTCATATTCCATCATCTTGACCGGTTTTCTAGTACTGTCTAAACCTTTTAATAACCTGTGGGTGTTTTTTTTCGTTCGCCTTATTTATCTATTCCCCAATGCGGTGTGCGTTGCACTGTGGTTTTTATTTTGCACGAAACCTGTGGTAATTCTTGCTTCTTCTCGTTGCGTTCCCTTCTATAACATTAACTATCTGCCTATCTCTAGGTAGGTAGACTGAAAAGGTCTTATGGTGCGCTAGCACAGGTTCCCTACTTTCATTACGGCATATATGGTACCTCTCCACGTTGGCATTTTCAAAATGATTCTTCCTCTGAGACCAGATAAATAGAGCCATGTGTATGGTACTAAACATCAACTAGGAAACACATTCAAATACCATTACATGGTATTGGGTCGTAGAACGAGAGCCCGAATTCTGCTCAATCTGTAACATAACATTTCAAGTTTGCAGATATAGTCGTGTTTCACGGTTTTTCAAACCAGGACTTGATGTTCTCAGAGGTTGCAACTTGGCGAAAAAAGTTGAGAAAGACTTATCAACTAATGTATCAGTAATCCACATACGCAGGATTATGGGAGGCGACTTACTCTGTGGTTTAACCGATCTGGACACGAAGATTAAGTATATATGTGACAGAAACGTGAAGAATACCTCTGCCACACCGACAGCATGTGGCAAGCCGCTACTAACAATTTGGCTGGACTACCTCCTCGACTCTCTGTTGGTTCATGCAAATTAGATTAATCACAGTGCCTTTATCACTATGAGGGTGGCTTTGACTCTCACCTTGTGACATCACTTTGTGAATATCTGTGCCATTCATTATGAACATAGAGATTTGACCCAGGTTTTGTTACTTTTCAAACTTATCTGATGTCACACGCCCGCTTAGGCAGAACCACTATTCATGTCTTACAACATGCTCTTGTGTGGCAGTGGTGTTATTACCGTTTCTGTCATAATCATATAATATTTTGTCTGTCTCATCTCAGTTGAGTGACACTGTTAGTATGTTACGTTGTTTGTCCATCACGTGTGAGGAAAACCACTCTCTTTGTCCGCTGAAATAGGTGGTTGTCAAATGTCTTGTGGGATACCTATTTACGGGAAAGGCTTCGTAAGTAAACCCTGAGGAAAAATTCGTATCTTCTGCGATCTCAAGTCGTCTTGATAATGTCTTGCCACTCGTCAAATGTAGCTCAGGACGAGAGAGTAAGGTTGACATATTGCGTAAACCTTCCTCACTTTAATCCAAATCACAGCGCAAGTTATCTGTGTGTCGCTCATTTCTACAGGGTTCACGTCGATTCCTCCTCTCATTAGCCAGAATGCCACAAAAACAGTTCGTTCCCAGAAAGGACTACGCGAAAATCGAGGCGAGGGTCTTGGCCAGTATATTTTGGCTGACCCTGGCTAACATGTCCGATTAGTTCGGTTTGCCTGACCCTGACTAACATGTCCGATCAGTTCGGTTTGCCTGACCCTGACTAACATGTCCGATCAGTTCGGTTTGCCTGACCCTGACTAACATGTCCGATCAGTTCGGTTTGCCTGACCCTG
The DNA here is from genome assembly GCA_036924085.1 of Ariolimax columbianus. Classification (NCBI taxonomy): domain Eukaryota; kingdom Metazoa; phylum Mollusca; class Gastropoda; order Stylommatophora; family Arionidae; genus Ariolimax; species Ariolimax columbianus. The sequence goes on from JAVGWX010000022.1 coordinate 13,699,256, forward strand.
ACTAACATGTCCGATCAGTTCGGTTTGCCTGACCCTGACTAACATGTCCGATCAGTTCGGTTTGCCTGACCCTGACTAACATATCCGATCAGTTCCGTTTGCCTGACCAGACGTTAGTCTTCCTCCCCGATAATAACGTTAAATGGCGAGTTGCAGTAACTTTCCTTACATCCCGAACGTGCTGATGAAGGGGAACAAGGATCCATCCAGGCGGTTGTGATATGTTTGGTTTCGTCCATCTGCGTTTCGCTCACTGCTACGCTATCTACGTTAATCCTCCCCTCTCTTTGGCCAGACTGCCATTAAACAGTCTGTTTTCGACGGGAACTGTGGGAAAGTGAAATGGGGCTATTGGTCAGTATATTTTGCCTGACCATACGTTAGTTTCCTCTACCAGCCTGATAAGAGTATTGAAGATCAAGTGGCAAGACAGGATACAAAATACATTAATTTTCGAAATTGCTGATATCACTTGCATCGGTACTATTCTGATGCAGGCACATACTCCCTGCGAGGGTCATGCAGTCCACATGCCAACCAATCGGCTGCCAAAGATGCAGAAGGGTAAACACTCATTTCGTGACCAAAAGAAACGCTTGAAGGACACTGTTAAGGCTGTATGGAAAGCTTTTTGGCCCAATACTCGACACTTTGGGAAGCTGCCACAACAGACCGAACAGCCTGGGGGATGGTCCATAAAAACTGCGGCTGAAAAAACGGTGACATGCGAGAAAACACGTTCAAACGAAGCTTTCACATAATCCGTACATTCCCTACCAACTCTGCCTGAAGTCTTTCCAGAATCACATCTGGCTCCTAAGTCAACTTCGAACTCATCGACTGACTGAACATACTCCAAACCGATGAACAGAAAGTGTGGTCCTCCTCAACCGCGATGGACGTACAACACGACTGTACATATACGAGAAAAGAGTTCAAACATTATCAAAATATAGCATAATCTGTTTATTTTAAAACAAATATTTCGGTTAATATTTGTCTCAAATCATAAAATCTCCAAATGGTTCAGCAAACAAGAATGAACCATTGCCAGGTCAATGTTGGCAGGGTCTCAGAGGCATACTCTTAATATAGTAACAAATACAACTCGCTCTACGTTAATCGGGTAACAGATTTACCTGAGGTTACATATGACGTCATTGGGCTTAACTCCGCCAGTATTTAGTTACTTTGGCAGAGGAGAGACACACGAGTGATGTCCGTGTTGCAAATAATAGTACAACTAACATTCCTTGCATGTCGGAAAAGGTCACTAAAGAAGGGTGTGCATGGGGTTAGCAAACCACATCATAAAAAATAATTGTTATGAAACCGCCGTCACAAATTATCGGATATAGGCTTTCTGTAAAGGAGCCAGACACAAGGGTAGCCTGTAAATCCCTTTGACAAATAAAAATAAAAATGGACGCACAATGAGAACCAGACAGACAAATTCAATCATGGCCGAACAGGAAATCCCGTTAGTACTTTACAATTAGAGTCCTAAACATTATTTACGACATGGCCGCATTGATTCCTGGAAATGGACCAAAGACCACATAAAGACAATTTCGATGGTCCAACGGCCATACCAAAGTAAGAACTTCGATTTTTGTGGGCAAAAGCAGTCATGTAGCAGGCAATTTGTTTGTTGAATGCCTACAATGCTTAGTTTACCCTTTCATGCGCCCTGAACAGGACGTTAAATGGTGGATTGTAGTAACTTTCCTCACATCATGAGCATACTGATTAAGGTGGGCGACGGTCCTCCATGCGGTTGTGCTATGATTGGCTTCATTTGCATAGCGCTCACTACTACGGGGATCACATTGATCCACATCTCGTCAGCGAATCTGCCTTGAAAACATCCTGTTTCTGGGGTACGCTACATTAAAGAGAAATTGTGTTCTTGGTCAGTGTATTGTGCCTGACCCTGACGCAACGTTTTGGTCAGTGTATTGTGCCTGACCCTGACGCAACGTTTTGGTCAGTGTATTGTGCCTGACTCTGACGCAACGTTTTGGTCAGTGTATTGTGCCTGACCCTGACGCAACGTTTTGGTCAGTGTATTGTGCCTGACTCTGACGCAACGTTTTGGTCAGTGTATTGTGCCTGACCCTGACGCAACGTTTTGGTCAGTGTATTGTGCCTGACCCTGACGCAACGTTTTGGTCAGTGTATTGTGCCTGACCCTGACGCAACGTTTTGGTCAGTGTATTGTGCCTGACCCTGACGCAACGTTTTGGTCAGTGTATTGTGCCTGACCCTGACGCAACGTTTCGGTCAGTGTATTGTGCCTGACCCTGACGCAACGTTTTGTTCAGTGCCTGACTGAACTAGCGTTTCTGTTCCCCAGCATGTACTGTAATCGTGATGACGTGTCTGAGTCTTTCTTCTTCTTCTTCTTCTTCTTCTTCTTCTTCTTCTTCTTCTTCTTCTTCTTCTTCTTCTTCTTTTTTTTTTGTCTTACTGCTCTTACTGTACGACGTCGCAGAGAGGTAGGATGCGGAGATTTCTAGCTTTCACCAAGTAGAAGACGTGTGCTATCTTTAGGTGTAACTTCCTGAGAGTGTCAGAGACACCCTTGATCCATCAACGCTGTGGGTATTCCCATTCACATATTTACTTGAGCATATATCGGCTTATTAGTCTGTGGTAGGATTATTTTTACACTATTTGTAGTTCATGTAGGTCTTTCATTGATAAGAGATCTCTTTAAAATGTGAAGTAACAAATATTATACTGTCAACTTGGGATCAAGATGCTGAGCAGCGCTTGAGCTGCAGTTGTCAGCGACCCATAGCTGACTGCTAGCATCAGGTCCAGCGAAAAAGAGCTGTCAAGACCCTTCTACACCTCCACGCGGTGATCCTGGATAACAGGCTGCAGCAGGCAGACTGGCTAAGGAGAAGGGATTGAAGAGGGAATGCTAACCCCGTACTCAGAAAATGCTTACTGAAGTCGGATGTGTTGGACCGAAAGGTGCAAATATCGCAGTCAAGCTGTAAACTACGACACAACGCACTCCGTTCTCTGGACTACATTCCGATACTTAAGCCCTTTCATGGTTTGGTAGCTGGAGATTGAGAACGAACGAACGAATGTCAACAAATACAACAAAGATGTTCATATTCCATCATCTTCTAGTACTGTCTAAACCTTTTAATAACCTGTGGGTTTTTTTTTTTCGTTCGCCTTATTAATCTATTCCCCAATGCGGTGTGCGTTGCACTGTGGTTTTTATTTTGCACAAAACCTGTGGAAATTCTTGCTTCTTCTCGTTGCCTTCCCTTCTATAACATTAACTATCTGCCTATCTCTAGGTAGGTAGACTGAAAAGGTCGTATGGTGCGCTAGCACAGGTTCCCTACTTTCATTACGGCATATATGGTACCTCTCTACGTTGGCATAGGCTGGTAACTCGTTCATCTTTCTTCTAGAAACACCACACAAAGAATAGTCGCAAAACCAAGGGCAGTGAAGGAAGCTTATTTCTACCCTGATTGATGCCATAATATTTGATAGTCAATCATTGCTTTAACAGTCATTGACCAATGACTTAAAATGAAGTAAGCAGAATGAAGCTCGTCGTAACGGTAGAATGAACTTAGTTCCATTACCATAAGAGAAAAAGGCCCTAATCGATAGGAAATGTCGATTCTAGTAAAATGCATATCTCCTGGACAAAAATATTTTCACCATCGGAGCGGGGTGATTTATTCTTACACTTAAACTGTCATAATTCATTTTAAATCACTCTATTACACTACTCAGTTGTGTCGTCTGAGTGAAAGCGTGGTTAATGCGCTTTATTGTCACATCAAAGTAACCTGATTTAAACATTAGAGAAGACACGCTTCACGCCACTCAGGTATCAATTAGAGTCGCTTACAGTTATGGAATACAAGGAGGCAAGTAACGGAAACAGGTAACATTGACTCACAAAACGCTGAGATCTGATAACAATTATAATTTTACCACTTCATCATCGATGGCATTATCTGCTATTCTACTACTGTTGCGTGTATTATCTATTGCTTAAATGTTAAAAATACCGTTAATTTACAATGTATTCTCCACGATGGATCCCAGCCTCCCATGCAGGTGAGAACAAAATACTGCCACTGCATCTCCATATATGTTTTTAAAAGCGACTGAAAAGGGTTGTGCATGGGGCTAGCTGTGTACACAAATTGTTACAGAAGCCGTCATTGCATGTACTGCTTTGGCGCAGATTTCGTAAAGAAGCCTACCTGAAATGGTTGTACCCGATACACCAGCTGGAGAGAACAAGGAGCAAGACACAAATATACAATGCATATCAGTATCAGCTATGCAACACACGTACATCTCATAGGAACACTACCCGATAGGAACCAGTTACTGACAGCTTATGTCGACACAGTTGTAAAGAGTATCTGAATTACTATTAGGAACGGACAGACAGCAAAGAAAGGTACTGGTCACCTTACCTCCTAAAATAGCTGAAACTTAATCTAAAGAGGTGTCTGACACTTCATCTCTGACAGCAGTTAACGCTACAGAACTGCCATGACCATATATGTTTACGTTACAATGTGTGCATGTTACTGTACATGGCGTAGATGTGACTTGTAAAGTGTACATGTTACAAAAAATGCGTACACGTTGCTAAGCAATGTTTCTGAATCTCTCACAACAGCCGATTTGTAGGACTCGAACTTTAGTCAGAACGTCGCTCTCACAACAGCCGATCTGCCAGTCTCGATCTAGCCAGAACGTCGCTCTCACAACATCTGGTCTGTCAGACTCGATCTTTAACCAGAACGTCGCTCTCACAATAGCCGATCTGTCAGAGTCTCGATCTAGCGAGAACGTCGCTTTCACAACATCTGGTCTGTAAGACTTCATCTCTAGCCAGAACGTCGCTCTCACAACAGCCGATCTGTAAGACTCGATCTCTAGCCAGAACGTCGCTCTCACAACAGCCGATCTGTAAGACTCGATCTCTAGCCAGAACGTCGCTCTCACAACAGCCGATCTGTAAGACTCGATCTCTAGCCAGAACGTCGCTCTCACAACAGCCGATCTGTAAGACTCGATCTCTAGCCAGAACGTCGCTCTCACAACAGCCGATCTGTAAGACTCGATCTCTAGCCAGAACGTCGCTCTCACAACAGCCGATCTGTAAGACTCTCTAACCAGAACGTCGCTCTCACAACAGCCGATCTGTAAGACTCTCTAACCAGAACGTCGCTCTCACAACAGCCGATCTGTAAGACTCGCTAGCCAGAACGTCGCTCTCACAACAGCCGATCTGTCAGACTCGATCTCTAGCCAGAACGTCGCTCTCACAAAAGCCGATCTGAAAGACTCGATCTCTAGCCAGAACGTCGCTCTCACAACAGCCGATCTGTAAGACTCGATCTCTAGCCAGAACGTCGCTCTCACAACAGCCGATCTGTAAGACTCGATCTCTAGCCAGAACGTCGCTCTCACAACAGCCGATCTGTAAGACTCGATCTCTAGCCAGAACGTCGCTCTCACAACAGCCGATCTGTAAGACTCTCTAGCCAGAACGTCGCTCTCACAACAGCCGATCTGTAAGACTCGATCTCTAGCCAGAACGTCGCTCTCACAACAGCCGATCTGTAAGACTCGATCTCTAGCCAGAACGTCGCTCTCACAACAGCCGATCTGTAAGACTCTCTAGCCAGAATGTCGCTCCCACAACAGCCGATCTGTAAGACTCGATCTCTAGCCAGAATGTCGCTCTCACAACAGCCGATCTGTAAGACTCTCTAACCAGAACGTCGCTCTCACAACAGCCGATCTGTAAGACTCTCTAGCCAGAACGTCGCTCTCACAACAGCCGATCTGTAAGACTCGATCTCTTGCCAAAACCAACGCCTCTGTCTTGTGTCCATCTTCTCCTCGGTCTGCCATTTCCCCGCTTTCCAGGCCCCGAAACCTCCAGTATCGTTCTCTCCAGGCCATTATAACGTTTGATGCGGCTAAAATATTTTAACTTTCTAGATAAGATATTGTTTACTAACCAATTGTTATCCATATCCAGTTCCTGTAGGAAATCTGCATTTCTCCTTTTACTTTGAGCACACTTCTGTAGCATGTTAGTTCAAAAGATTCAATCCTTTTCTTAAGTGTTTGTGTGGGTAGACCACGCTTTACAACCGTGCGTTGCCACCGAGAACTCGCATTGTTCTACACCCAGGAGGAGTACAGCCCACCTTCTGAAGTACACATTGAGCTGTCGGAAGAACCCCTGTAAGTGATTTGAATTACCTCAGCACGAGTGGCTTCCAGGACAACAAACAAAATGATGAGGGTATTAGTCCAATGCACAACCCTGTTCAGTCGTTGTACAACGTATTAGTAAAGTTACAATACCGCTATAGTTTTTATCCCAGGCATCACTCCACGATATCTTAACAAACCCACTTCTAAGAACTGCCATAAGCTGGACCGTGTAATGCAGGGCATCATTACGACATCTGCTTCCAGGACACGTTCTGGATCCTCCTTCCTGCGTCATCAAACTTGTGTCCAGGTCAGATTAACCGCCCCACTTCAGCTTCCTCTGTCAGACAGAAATACGCGAGACATGGATTGCGCTGGTCTTGGGACGGGGTGGGATAAGTGCTCCCCCAATAATCGATCGGAATATTACCACAGCTTAGAACAGGAAATAGATTTCATTTGTGTCAGAAACGTATGCAGCTCGTGCCAATGAAACACGTGATTGGAAGAAGAGATATATTATGTCTTCTCTTTTCTTATTCTTTATCTTCTTCTTCATCTTCTTCCTTTCTTTTAGGTTTCCTTCTTTATTCAATTTTCTTCTTCAAATTATCTTTCCACTTCGAACGAAACATATCGCGACCACTGCTGTCTGATCTTGTGAGACTACCAAATCACTGGATTAACTGTGTTACGGCAGTTGTGGTTGCTGTAGCATTTCGATTTACGTAATGAGGCTGCTAACTCCGTGTACAACCCTTTTTAGTCACATGTACACTACAACCGATACATAGTGTGGCCACAAGAGTGTTCTCACTTGCAACAAGCCTGCATCAAGGGAATGTCATGGGCTCTTGCCCTGGTGAGCAATGTCCCATTTTCATTTACATGGGAGGCGGCAAGCGCTATACACAACTCTCTTCAGTCGATGTTTGTGGCTTGCATGGACATAAAATTGCCGTATCCCCCTCTAGGGGACGAGGTGGTCTAGAGGTTAAGTGACACGTCTCACAACCCGAAGCTGCTGGGTTCGCTCCACATCACAGCATCGGCTGTTACCCCGTGGAAGCGAACACTTAGAAAATGCAGGAAGAAGCAGACATTCGCATAAAATGCTTTGCCGAAGACGGATGCACTGAACCGATAGATAAATATAGTGGAACGCATACCGCTTTGGGGAATAGAGAACTAAGATGAACGGGAAGAGGGGGGGGGGGGGAATACACCTCCTCTCCCATAAGGGCCCTATATTGTGTTTTTAAGTCTAATGCTTCTGCTTGCTTAATAAATTATGGTTTGGGCCTTATTTGAGACGAGTGTGCTCTGACAACAGGCCTCTGGAACAGGTCAAAGAGTTAAAATACCGTGTTATTGTTTTTGACCAAAGGGAGGCATTAAAGAAAATCTGACTGCGCCAAGGGCAACAACTGGTACACTTTTTCATGCAATAACTAGAGGATTCCTTAGCAAAAAAGAAATAAGGGGGAAAAAAAACTAAGATGGATGTATACCAGTTTTGACTTATGGGTGTCTTCTTCTTCTTCTTCTTCTCGTTCGTCAACTTATGGATGTGAATCATTGACAATGACTACACCACAGAAAAGTCAACTCCAAACTTCGGGAAAACAATATGGCGAAGAAATGAGGTTCAGGTAACAAGAGGAAACTTGATCTGCAATCAGGACGATACGGCAAGGTCTTGAACCCCAGTCATTGCGAACTAGAATGGAGCAATATCGGCTTCTGAGGTTTGGCAATGCCTCCAGAATGAACGAAGATTTTCTACCATAGCAGTCATGAAAAGCAAAGAGTCAATGATCCAGTGCCAGAGGACTTTAAAAGGTCTTCTAGAATGACAACATAATAGTCTGTAAGAGACTGATGAATAACCTGGAACCAGACCAAAATAGTAAAAACAGCTGAAAGAAAGGTAGGAAACATTTTCTGGTAGACATCTACACACTATATTTGAAGAGGAGCGATTAAGTAAGTAAGTAAGTACGAGTCGTGTTCAAATTAAACCAGACCGAACTTCAGCAAGTGAATATACGTACGATGAGCAGGAAGTCACGTCTGGTGTAAACAGCACATACCAACCGTCAAGTTTGCTAAATTTCTTTATCCTCCTGCTCATAGTTTCCTCAGCAGACCGTTGAAAACATAGCGGGTATGATACGGAATCAGCCCATAGTTGATCAGCGAGTGGTAATTCGGTGTCTAGCAGCTGAAGGATGTGGACCAGTTGAATTTCAATGCAGAATGCAGGCAGCGTATGACGACAAAAGTGTGTCGAAGACAACAATGAAGAGCTGGAAAACGATGTTTAAAGAAGTACGTGAGTTAACGCAACAATATGCGCCTGACCAGTTCTTGCAAGATCTTTCGTTTACTCACATCCTTCTTTAAACACCTTTGCCCAGTTCATCACTATTGTCTTCGACACACTTTTGTCACCTTACACTGCCTGCATTCTGGGATGAATGTCAACTGGTCGATATCCTTCAGCTGTTAGAAACGGAATCACCGCTCGCTGATCAACTCTGGACGGATTTCATATCACACCCGACATGTTTTCAACGATCTGCAGAGAATAAAGAAATTTTGCAAACTAGACGGTTGGTATGTGCTGTTTACATCACAGGTCACGTAATCATGCCGCATCGTACGTATGTTTACTTGGTGCAGTTAGATTCGGTTTCATTTGAACATGTGTGTATATATATATATATATATATATATATATATATATATATGTATGTGTGTATATATGTATGTGTGTGTGTATATCTATATATATATATATATATATATATATATATATATATATGTATGTGTGTATATATGTATGTGTGTATATATGTATGTGTGTGTGTATATCTATATATATATATATATATATATGTATATATATATATATATAGTACATATATAGCCAATTTGCTACTGGATATATTCTTATGAACAATTAATCGATTGTTAACGATAATTCCTTCTAATAGCGACTTTGACCTTCTGTTAGGTGGTTGGGACGCAACCTGCGGGTGGAAATGCCGATCTGATATGAAATTAGTCAGTTTGGCGCAACCTTGACTGTTGTCAGCATGGAGATATAATCAGCGTGTGATTGTCTGTACTTCTAGCATTCTTAAGAAAGCCCTCTCTCTCTGTTTCTCTCTCTTTCTCTCTCTCTCTCTGTCTGCCTCTCTTTTTCTCTCTATTGATACATACAGGTAATGGCACGTGTCACTGTGTGTTTCTTGTATTTGTTCTCTGGCATATCCTTCTCATATCCCAACACAAACCTCATGGCATCTGAGTTAGGAATATACGAAAGGACTTATGTATCCTGTTATGTTCTGTTAAGAGTCGATACGATTTCACTCTCGATATACTCGTAGTCGCTGTCAGCAAATGGCGAAGTGCGTAGACACTGGTCGTTCGCGTAGCTCACTGATTGTACACACTCCTGCTTCACCTGTTCAGTTGTCGCTCTTAACTTGACTCGCGGATACATTACAAACGTTGCAGTATGTTGCATTGTTGGTTTATCGATTACAATGTCATTGTGTAAATAGAGGTAATTGATTAGTTTCTGAATTTCTCCAGTTCTCAAATATGTACATCCTAAAAGTGTATCAATATGCATCAAATGTTTCAACCAATTGCCAACTGTGGCCATGTTTCAACCAAGCGAGAGTATATAACACCACACAGCTATGCCATAGATCAGTACGGAGATCAATTACATTCCGTATCACACCCGCCATGTTTTTAACGGTCTGCTGAAGAAAATATGAGTCGGAGGATAATGACATTTTGCAAACTTGACGGTTGGTATGTGCTGTTTACACTAAAAGTGAAATCCTCATGCTCATCATACGTATGTTCACTTGTTGCAGTTTGATCCAGTTTCATTTGAACACGCCTCCTATATACGTAGACATAAACAAGAAAAGTCAGTGTTTTGATTTAGGGCTATTTTCTACCTACGGCGGTGGTGAGGCGACCACCCCTCAACCTCCAGTTGTAGAGGAGCAGCCCTGGACAAACATCTAGAACTGCCACAAGCTGGACCTTGAATTGCAGGCCAACATTACGACATCTATTTCTAGGACACGTTCTGGCTTCTCCTTTTTCGCGTCATCAAACTTATGTCCCGGTCAGATTAACTTCAGTTTCCTCTGTCAGACGAGACACACAAGGCGGGGATTGTGGTGACCTTTGCAGAGAAAGGGGAAAGTACTCCAATAATCGATCGAGACATTACCACAGCTTAGAACAGGAAATAGATTTCTTCATTTGTGTCCGAAACGTGTGCTGCTTGTGGCCATGTTTCACGTGATTGGAAGGAGAGAAAGAAAATGTCCTTTCGTTTCTTCCATTTCATCGTTTTTCTGTTCTTCTTCAACATTTATGGGTTTTTTTCTTCTAATTTTTCTTTATTGTCTTATTTTTGTTTGCTTTGTTCTCCACCCAAACCATTTTGCGACAACTGTCGCATGATTCCTAACAGAAAGTCTGCTTGCAATAAATTGCGGTATAGAAGTGGTGATTTCAATGTATTTAGTTGTTTTGCTATCTCTATGCATATGCCTTTTTATGCAGATTTACTTCTTTTTCGTCGTCTTTTTTTTCTTTTTATTCTTCTTTGTCTTTTTCATCTGCGGAGTTCGTTCATAAAAGATTGTTAAAGGCGCTGTGTTTAAGTTTACAGAAAGGCTGTGATATCTGCGATATCTCGACACATCCGATTTCAACACATCAATTTTAGGATTGGGTTTCGCAGATTACTAATTTCTTAGACAGTCTGGCTGGCAGCAGTCTGTGTCCAGGACCGCCACTTGGAAGCAGTTATGGGGCAATAACCCTGATGCAAGCAGAAAGCTATAAGTTCTTGGCTGCTGTGAGCTCAGTCACTTTTGTATCTCCGACCGCATCCACCTTAACAATACAAACGACCACAGGAGTTGGCCTTCCCTTGCCCTCTGCTCCCTTGCAGGAAGCATATATCAAAGAACTTCCGTGCGATTATGCTATTGTGCTTCCTGTATAAATCCGATTTTATAATCCGTTTAAATACCTATGTTGGCTATGTCCAACCCTGATCGGTTCCCTTTGAAGTGAAGTAAGGTAAAGTTTAACCCATATCACTACTGCCGTAGGAGTGTGAGGTGTTAGCGATCTCACATTTCAAAGGCTCGGTTAAATGAGTGCGGTAGCCATCTCCTCTCCCTCGCTGCTTTTACTTTTCGGACTGAACCGGTACCCATTTCAGGCTGGGTCGACCCGAGAGCCGTTGCGGTCTGAAAAAAACATTTCAGCCTCAACTTGGGAATGAACCCAGGACGACTCAGATGCGAAGCCAGCGCGCTAACTACTGCACTACGCGGCTCCCTTACATCACGATTAACAGCTGACAGTTGGTCTGTTCTTTCGTCCCCGTACCATTCATGTACATGGCTTGTTATGTCACCCGGATTGATGTCAGAAATAAGCATAAATTACTGATGGAGACGCAGTGAACAGGACAGATGTAGTCGAATAATAGTTGACTGCTTGCGCCAGAGTCAGCAAACCTGAGCTATCCAAGATTATACACCGCTTCTAAGTAGAGGCCCTGTAAACAAACTGCAACCATGCAGAATGGCTAAGAAATTAGGAATGGAAGAAAAAAGGTCCTGGAAGCAAGCCGGGTCCCTGCGTCCTTGCTGAGAGAAAATGGATCACAAAGGGACCTAACCTGGTTTATGTTGTTGCTGTTGTTCGCGAATATCCACAACGAGTAGGTTACTCTTTTGTGCCCCGTGAAAAGAACCTTAAGTGGCGGGTTGCGGCGACTTTCCTCACATGAGCGTGCTGATGAAGGTCGACCTGGGTCCTTCAGGCGGTTGTGCTATGTATTGCTTCATCTGCGTGCCGTTCACTACTACCGGGATCACAAATGTGGTCTATAAATTGTATCATGCTGAAACCAGATTACTGGGTTAAAGATGCAGCAGGGAATTAGCTGACAGCAACCATTGACTCACGTGGTTGACTACATCAGGGTCAGTGAACCATAACTGACTAAGACCATATTCCGTCTCCAAGTGTCGGTCTAGGAAACAAAATACAACCATGGATCCTGGCTAAGATATTGGGTATCCAGGGTGAAGGCCAACCCTATCCCCAAACTTCTGTGCCGAAATCGGATGTGTCAGGCCAAAAGTCGCAGATATCGCAGCTTCGCTGTAAACTACAAAAATGACAGCAAAGACAAACTTGGCAGACATGGGTAGACAATGATCTTCAGACTCAGAACGGGACATTCTATAGTCAAGGCCCATCTCCACAAAATTGATTTCAGAGACACCACTACGTGCGATTGAGGGGCACCCAAGCAAGCACCAGAACACATCCTCAAGGACTGCTTACTTAAACAGTCTAACGAGAGGCGGTCTGGTCCAAGGGAGCCGTCATGCTCGGAAAGCTGTGGGGAACCGGCAGCAGCGAATGAGCTTACAGCAGCCTTTGACTCGGTTGGCTGCCTGCGTCAGGGTTAGTGAACCATAGCTGTCCAAGACCCTGTCTCCAAGTGACGGTCCTGGAAACAAAATGCAGCCATGAGACAACCTGAAACTCACAGTCTCTTTAGGGAACTTCATCGGGCTAGAAGCATGGAATCAGTTGATCGAAGAAGAACAAGAAGTAGAAGAAGAAGAAGAAGAAGAAGAAGAAGAAGAAGAAGAAAAAGAAGAAGAACAAGAAGAATCAGAGCCAGCAGTATATCTTCTTCTTCTTCGTACGCTGAACCAGCAGTATAAAAACAAATGGAAGAAAAACATGCAGAAGAGCACGAAGAAAGTGCAGAAAACAGAGAAGAAGAAAAAGAAGAAGAAGAAGAAGAAGAAGAAGAAAAAGAAGAAGAAGAAGAAGTATACAAAGAAGGAGAAGAAGAAAAAGAAGAAGAAGAAGAAAAAGAAGAGTAAGAAGAAGAATAAGAAGAAAGAACTTGAAAAGATTACAAAACTGCAATCCATGACCGATAGAAGAGACTGCAGAGCCCAGCTGCAGTCAGAGAAACTCCGAAGACTGACTGACCATCCAATGCACCAGAGACTAAACAATTTGGGAAATGGGAAACTAAAGCGGAGAAACTTTGCAGAAATAGCCAAAGCAAAGATGCACGAAGATCCCACAAACGCACTAACAACACCAAAACCCATCACTACTGTACGAAAACCTACCTGGAGGCAGGATATATTTCCAGAGGTGGTAGAAAATATACCAGGTATTGGAAACAAAAACTGCCAGACTGAAAAAGAAAGGAGAGATACTACCCTAAGCTTCATATTGAAAAGCTACCCAAGCATGGACTGGACCCATGCATACACCGACGGTTCTGTAACAAACACTACACAGAACGGAGGGGCAGGAGCATTCCTGAACCTACCAAATGGCAGAAAAATAACACTGTCATTCGCTACTGGTAAATACACAAGCAATTTCAGAGCGGAGGCAGAGGCACTGAGGGCGGCAGTGGAAGAAATGATGACACACAATGAAAATGAAAGCCATATAGTCCTGCTTACAGATGCTCTCGCCGTAGTCACAGCGCTAAAAAGCCAGAAAAACACTGAGCTTAATGACTTAAGAGCAGCACTCTGCAAACTGTGCCAGCAGTCCGCACCAAAAAGGGTAGTGGTACAGTGGGTCCCATCACACTGCAACATCCAAGGCAACGAGGAGGCATACAGACTGGCAAAAGATGGTGCAAGACTATCACAAACAGATACCAGTATGACGTACGAAGAGTCAAAACGGCTTATCAAAGTCAGATACATGACCAAATGGGAAACCGAACATACTGGTTACACCAAAAACGATGCCTATTACCAGTTGAACCGAAGAGAGCAGGTCGTTGTCTTCAGACTTCGCACTGGCCACAATAGACTGAGGTACCACCTATTCAACAAATTGAAGATAGGGTGTACCGACGAATGCCCGTGCGGTACTGGTAAAATGACCGCCGAACATCTGCTGCAGAACTGCCCGACATACGAGGATCAGAGAGAGCAGATGTGGCCATCACCAGTGGAACTGCAAGACAAGCTCTATGGCAGCGGCGACAGCCTCAGGATGATCGCCGCTTTTTTCGAAAAAATAATGGTTACTGTCTGACTGCGTACGAAGAAGAAGACGAATAAGTAGAAGAAAACAGCGCCATTAATGTTCTTTTCAAGACTAACGCCAAAGAAAAAGATAAGGAAGAAGAAAACGAAAAGCAGCCCAAGTATGCCGCGCCGAAAAGAGCAGATCCCCCCCTTCCATCCTCGCTGTAGACTTCGCCACATCAACACAAGAAGTTATAACCAAAAGTCGCCTCTTTCAACATGGTTGAGATGTTGCTATGCTCGTCTTCCCTCCCCAGGTGTAACTCGCGTGTATGTCTTCTTTCATTATCATTTCATCAATTCGCACCATAAACGCGAGGGATCGCCACTACAACCAGCCCACTTACAGGAAGACTGTACCCGACCACTTGCAGTCACAGTTTCAACAACAATTATTTTCTTGATTCTTGATTTTAGGAACCAACATGGGATATTCCCATAAGTGTCCCTTTCTCCCTTCAAGCAGCAAGTCAAGCGTATATATAAACACAGTCTCAGTCAGGTGTTGATTTCGTGTTCTTCGGATCTTTCCAGACAAAACACACTTTCTCCCTTCTCCCTTAGTCACTCCCAAAGATATTATCCTCTTCACATATGCATTTTCGCGACATTCTATCTCTTCATCATTCTGTAGACTGTCCATGACTGCCCTTATCAACTCAACCCTGTCTCTTCATCATTCTGTAGACTGTCCATGACTGCCCTTATCAACTCAACCCTGTCTCTTCATCATTCTGTAGACTGTCCATGACTGCCCTTACCAACTCAACCCTGTCTCTTCATCATTCTGTAGACTGTCCATGACTGCCCTTATCAACTCAACCCTGTCTCTTCATCATTCTGTAGACTGTCCATGACTGCCCTTACCAACTCAACCCTGTCTCTCGTCATCACCGCGTCGTTCACCCCAGCTCGTCCCGCCACTGCATCAGCTCTTTCGTAGCCCCAGACGCCTGCATGTCCCGGGCAGTAGATCCACGTGACACCTTATACACCAGAGTTGTTCAGAAGAAAGGCCCACTCCCTTTTTAGCATGCACCATTATATCGTACGGAGCATGCCCTGCGAGTCTGACTATCACTGCGCGTGTCACCGGTTAAGTCACCAACCAAGTCATTGCCCTTTTTCGCTTAACTCCATCCTCATATTCGATGTGATAGTAGGCAGCTGATTTCTCCACCACCTCCTTGCCATTTTGGTAGCCGACGAAACCCCAACCCCCACTTGTTTGCATCTCTGCCGGCTGAGCCATCTGTGTACAGAATTGGGTCTTGTGGTCCTGAGTGTTACTGGATCAGCTCCTGTATTGAAGCTTCTGTCCTAGTAACACCCCACTCGCGACACTCTCTGCTCAGTTGTATCCCCACCCATGTCAGGGAGGGGGGGGGGCTCTCGTTGCCCACTTCTACCTATTCACTACCTCTTCCCACTTCTTCCAATGCATAGACCCTCATCAAGGAGTCTTAATTTTTTCTATGTGAGACTCCTAGCCAGATTCACAACATTCTGAGAGAACTGCATAGTCGGAGGTAAGACGTCGGACTCGGATGCTGAAGGTCGAGGGTTCAAATCACAATGGAGACTGGGATTTTTTTTCACGTGAACTTTCTGGTATTTTTTCGGATCTCAGGGTAGTAGAGATCAGACGTCCGTGTGCAGTGTCGCGCACGTTAAAAAGTCTTCAGCAGTTTGAATTCGAAAAAAATAGCCGCTTCCCGGACAAAATTCGAATTATGTTGAAAATCTATCCAATCTGTTATAGGATTCTTGCCTGTTCTACGGAGTTCGTTCACTGTCCTGAGATTCTCCAAAGATAGGGAGAATAACACAGGACTAATGGGTTAAACGTTTACAATGACGATGATTCTTCGACTAAACTAAACTAAACAACTTTCTTCAATTGTTTTTTTTTTACAGCAGGTTACATGTATCCTATTCTTTCCATGTCGGATCCTACTTTAGTGAATGTCTTGTGACGGTGCCTGATGACATGTCAAATAAGCATCCATTGTTAAGTTATATCCAGTTATAAATCGTTTATATACGTCATTACGTATTCAGGTACAAATTGACATGAATAAAGTATAACGTCATTCAGTTTTCAGCTACAAACTCACGTGAATAAAGTGTATACGTCATTCAGTATTCAGCTACAAACTCAAGTGAATAAAGTGTATACGTCATTCAGTATTCAGCTACAAACTCAAGTGAATAAAGTGTATACGTCATTCAGTATTCAGCTACAAACTCAAGTGAATAAAGTGTATACGTCATTCAGTATTCAGCTACAAACTCAAGTGAATAAAGTGTATACGTCATTCAGTATTCAGCTACAAACTCAAGTGAATAAAGTGTATACGTCATTCAGTATTCAGCTACAAACTCAAGTGAATAAAGTGTATACGTCCTTCAGTATTCAGCTACAAACTCAAGTGAATAAAGTGTATACGTCATTCAGTATTCAGCTACAAACTCAAGTGAATAAAGTGTATACGTCATTCAGTATTCAGCTACAAACTCAAGTGAATAAAGTGTATACGTCATTCAGTATTCAGCTACAAACTCAAGTGAATAAAGTGTATACGTCATTCAGTATTCAGCTACAAACTCACGTGAATAAAGTACATACGCAAATTACGCTCAGAAAAAGAACCTCGCTGGCAAAGTAAGTCAAAACAAATGTTTAGTTTCTAATTTAAAGAAATAAAAGCCACTGTAGCGTTTTTGTTAGTGCACTCTTTGCCCAACCGAGTGATTTAGGTTTAGTCCTCAATTGAAGCGGTATATTTTATCGATCGTAAACGGATCTGGAATTCACTCAGCATAAAAGAATTGGGCCCTAGAGCAGTCTGGGAAGTAAAGTCGGCTGACGTGATGCTGAACATATCACCCCTTGTGGGTCGCTGGTAAAAAAAAATATGGGCCGAACACAATATTCCCAATATACCACACGGTGTACAAATGAGATCGTTACTGGCATAAATGCATGCATGACAAAAACTGACAATGACAGTTGCTTACAAACAGAATGGCCATCCGGAAAATACCCATAAGACAATTGCTCACTGAAAAATACACAGATGGAAACGTGGTCACATGAGAGTATGCACCCACAAAAATGTGCCCATACAGAGAAATGGTCATACAAAGATATGCCACACGGAATTATTCACACATAAAAATATGTCCGCACGGAAATATATCCACGCAGAAATATGAGAACACAAATGTATGTCCTCATAAAATTCAGCCCACACAAATATATCCACATACAAATTTGCCCACACAGAAATATACGAACACAAAATATTTGCCCTCATAAAATTATGCCCACACAAGTATGCCCTCCCAAAAATATGCCCACAAAAAATTTGCCCACTCAATAATATACCCACACCAAATATGCCCTCACAACGATATACCCACACTAACATATGCCCACACAAAATATGCCCGCACAAATATGCCCACACAAAAATATTCCCTCAAAATATATGTCCCCCACACAAATATGACCACACAAAAATGCCAACACAAAAATATACCCCGACAAAAATATGTTCACACAAATATGCCCACACAAAAATCTACTCACATAAATATGCCCACACAACGATATGCCCAAACAAAAATATGCTCACATAAATATGCCCACAAAAATATGCCCACAAAAATACCCACACAAAAATATGCCCACACAAAATTATGCCCACACAAATATGCCCTCACAAAAATATGCCCACAAAAATTTGCCCACCCAAAAATATGCCCACAAAAATTTACCCACTCAATAATATACCCACACCAAATATGCTCTCACAACGATATGCCCACACTAAAATATGCCCACACAAAATATGCCCACACAAATATGCCCACACAAAAATATTCCCTCAAAATATATGTCCCCCATACAAATATGACCACACAAAAATGCCAACACAAAAATATACCCCCACAAAAATATATTCACACAAATATGGCCACACAAAAATATACCCACATAAATATGCCCACACACAAATATACCCACACAACGACATGCCCAAACAAAAATTTGCTCACATAAATATGCCCACAAAAATATGCCCACACAAAAATATGCCTACACAAAAATACACCCACACAAAAATACGCCCACACAAAAATATGCCCACACAAAAATATGCCCACACAAAAATATGCCCACACAAAAATATTCCCACCTGAAATTATGATCACACAAAAATGTGCCCACACAAAAATATGCCCACACAAAAAATATGCCCACAAAATATATGCCCCAACACAAATATGCTGACACAAAAATGCCAACACAAAAATATTCCCACACAAAAATATGCCCACACAAAAATATGCCCACCTGAAATTATGATCACACAAAAATATGCATGCCCACACAAAAATATGCCCACACAACGATATGCCCACACACAAATATGCCCACATACATATGCCCAAACAAAAATATGCTCACATAAATATGCCCACAAAAATATGCCCACACAAAATTATACCCACACAAAATTAGGCCCACACAAAATTATGCCCACACAAATCTATGCACACATGAAATTATGGTCACACGAAAATATTTGTACAGAAAACATGTTAATTTATATATTTTATGTCTGCATCAATATAATGTATTTTATATAATCGTTAGTAGTTTTGTTAATCTTGACATAGTTTGATAATTTCTTGAAGTATAAGATATGTGTGTGGACTTCATGACATAGAATCGGCAAGGTCATTATATATTTAAGGTTCAAATTAAGAGGGATAGATCTACGATATGATTAGCCATTTGCCTGTGGTCCATGATTTGATTTTCATACACTGAATGATGAATGATATCCATTGTTGGAGAATGACAAAATGGACAATCAATGTTCAGATACACGCATTATTATCTTTGCGATTAAACCTTTTGGAATGAACATGATGAGCAATGTATAAGCTGTAGCAACGACCCAAAACCAAATATCAGAGTCAGCGATCCAGAACTGTAAAGGCACTTATCCACATCCACGTGGTCATCCTGGATAACAGGCTGCAACAGGGAGACTGGTTAAAGCGGATGTGTCGATCTGAAAGGTGCAGATATCGCCGTCCAGCTGTAAACTACGATAGAACGCATTACGTTCTCCGGACTACATCCTGCTAATTGCAAAGCCCTTTTCGGAGCTATGTAGCGGGTGTTTGAGAACGAACGACGAAGAAGAAAGACAAACAGGGTTTAGATTCCCCCATAATGCCCCTGTTATTAAACTCTTTATCATTAACGGGGAGAAGCGTTGATTTTTTTCATTTTTAGCAGTGATGAGGTGAAACAGATAAAAAGTTATTGGAGAATGAAGCTCCAATGCCAGAACGCATGTCTGTTACTCTAGCAAGTGTACAAATAGAGTAGGAAGTTCAGAAACGGTGCGAGTTCTGTGACAGGCTCTTCTCGACCGGATCAGACACACCGACCTTGGACCATGCCCTTGTTCAAACCTTGTCCTATCCAGCTTGCCGCAATCGAACCCTTAGGTCATCTTAAACAGGCAAGTCACTCAGACCATCAAGCTTGTCTTCATATGACCATATGCCTTCGAGCTTATCAGGGTGATAATCTGACAGAGTTGACAAGCCTGCTGTCCTCGGCCAAACCGACTTCATACAGTCGGTGTTGGCCGATATCCAGGCCCTGTCAGATGAAAATGTGGTTTTTTCCTCTACTGATCCGCACCCAAGAAGCCTTATTTCCTGGAGGGCAGCGGGCAGCAATACCCCACTGCAGTCATTTGACTTTACTAATGACCTCGGTATTGTTCCTACTTTCTGTAAGGCCCGTATTTACAAAGCCTGAAAACATTGTTCTTGTATTTCGTGATCCAAGTCTGAATGGTTTTTCCTTGTCTGCGGAAATGGAGAAAGTTTTTTGCGCTTGCTTAGCCTGGGCAGCTGATGTGGAGACTGCGTCGTGGCCATTTTGCACACACCTCCTCTAGCCTCTACTGTTTTAATACAAAGGAAAGACATCACCTACGTTTGGAAACAAACAGGGACTGCAGGAGATGAGAGAAGATGGGTTGGCAGACGGCTATCCACGGACTTCCTTAGGGTCCATCCCTCCTGAGTTAAACTAAGGTTTACCCCTTTAGTCTCCTGCAGTGCCTGGCTAATCGACAAGACAGTAGGAATTTTAAAATGATTGATTCCCTTAGTTTGCACTCTCCTATCAGCATACATATTTCCATGTTTAGTGACATCACAAGCTGAATACATGGATATGACTCGATCACGGATCATGGTGTGGCTATCAAGGTTCAACAACTGAACATACGTACGCTGTGCATGATGACGTTACTTCTGGTGTAAACAGCACATATCAAGCACATTCCCAAGTCTGTAAAATGTCATTATATTCCGAATCATAGTTTCCTCAGCAGAACGTTGAAACATGGCGAGTGTGATACGGAATCCATCCAGAGTTGATCAGCGAGCGGTGATTCGGTTTCTAACAGCTGAAGAGTGTCGACCAGAATGCAGTCAGTGTACGGTGACAAAAGTGTGTCGAAGACAACAGTGAAGAACTGGACAACGATGTTTAAAGAAGGACATGAGTTAACGAAAGATCTTCCGAGACCAGGTCAGGCGCATATTGTTGCGTTAACTCACGTCATTCTTTTTAATTGTTTTCCTATCATTTACATAACAAACAATTCTACGGCCATATTTAATGCACAGACAGCTTTATGTGCAATCAACTGAGACATTCTATGTTGAACATAAACATAACTAACCACACATGGAGAACAAAACGAGTGCTCTGTGTTAGAGAAAAACAGTCTTAACATCACTTTTATATTGTCCATGGTTCAATTATGGAGTTTACTGTTTAATTTGGTAAACATACATGTACTTGCATGTACGACTGAAGCATTGGAATATTACTATATGGTAGTGCGCTTCGCGCAGGTGAAGTAAAGCATAGCACAACAGCCTGGAGGACCAAGATCCACCTTCAACAGCACGCTTTGGATGTAAGGAAAGCTATTGTAACCCGTCACTTAACGCCCTTTTCATGGCGCACAAAAGAGTAATCCTACACGTTGTGAGCATTCGGCAAAAACAACATCAACAAATGAGGAATGTAGTTAGTGGGCGTATTCATCAACAAATGGAGATAGTCAGTTGGTGTATTGATCAACAAATGGAGATAGTCAGTTGGTGTATTGATCAACAAATGCAGATAGTCAGTTGGTGTATTCATCAACAAATGGAGATAGTCAGTTGGTGTATTGATCAACAAATGGAGATAGTCAGCTGGTGTATTGATCAACAAATGGAGAGTGTAGTCAGTTGATGTATTGATCAACAAATGGAGATAGTCAGTTGGTGTATTGATCAACAAATGGAGATAGTCAGTTGGTGTATTGATCAACAAATGGAGATAGTCAGTTGGTGTATTCATCAACAAATGGAGATAGTCGGTTGGTGTATTGATCAACAAATGGAGATAGTCAGTAGGTGTATTGATCAACAAATGGAGAGTGTAGTTAGCTGGTGTATTGATCAACAAATGAAGATAGTCAGTAGGTGTATTGATCAACAAATGGAGAGAGTCAGTTGGTGTATTGATCAACAAACGGAGATAGTCAGTAGGTGTATTGATCAACAAATGGAGATAGTCAGTTGGTATATTAATCAACAAATGGAGATAGTCAGTTGGTGTATTGATCAACAAACGGAGAGTGTAGTCAGTTGGTGTATTGATCAACAAATGGAGATAGTCAGCTGGTGTATTGATCAACAAATGGAGAGTGTAGTCAGTTGATGTATTGATCAACAAATGGAGATAGTCAGTTGGTGTATTGATCAACAAATGGAGAGTGTAGTCAGTTGGTGTATTGATCAACAAATGGAGAGTGTAGTCAGTTGGTTTATTGATCAACAAATGGAGAGTGTAGTCAGTTGGTGCATTGTTCAACAAATGAGGAATGTAGTTATTGGGCATATTGATCAACAAATGAGGGATTTAGTTAGTGGACATATTGATCAACAAATGAAAAATGTAGTTAGGGGATCTATCAAATAACAAATAAAGAAGGTTTTTGCTGTATCTATTGATCAATAAATGAAGAATGTAGTTAGTGGGCGTATTGATTTTAGCCAAACCTATAAGCTTCCAATTTAATTTGTTTACAAACACGAACTTTTCGACCAAAAACGAAATGTCCCTTTGGTTATATCACGGCATATTTCTATTAACAAAAGAATAGCCGTTCAGTCATAACTCTAAAGCAAGTCTAAATTACACAGCTCTGAAACGGCCTTATCCTCTAGAAAATTGTGGGCAGATAATTTAGCTCCTGGGTTACTGAACCTTATCCATTGTATCTATTCTCAGTGACTACAGAACATGTCATGGCTTAAGGGCATTCGTGTCAAGCGCCGTTGTACTTGGTCTCGCTGGCAGGAAACAGAACTGCCAGACACCTTCAAATTAGGCTTGATAGGGTACTATGATGAAATAGCTGTGAACTCACCAAGCCCAGACTGCCCAGTTATCGGTCATTCTAGCTCAAATATCGATAGATCGAATGTTAAAATTGATAGAACTGCAATCACGAGCTAGAGAAATGATGTAGTTGTTTAGTTCGCGTGTTTTGTTTGTAGTTGTATTTCTTTGTTTTTTGTTTGTTTTTGTTTAGCGCGTGTACTTGTTCGAGGATATTTCTGTCCTACTGCATTATTATTGCCCACGTAAGAGGGAGCCGCGTAGTGCAGAGGTTAGCGCGCTGGCTTCGCATCTGAATGTTTTTTAGACTTAAACGGGATCCGGTTCAGTCCGGGGAAGTAAAAGCGGCGAGGAAGAGGAGATGGCTGTCATCTCCCTCTACCAAGCCCCGAAAAGGACTTCGCAAGTCCGTAAGGATGTTGTCCGGAGAACAGAATGCGCTGTGTCGTAGTTTACAGCTTGACTGCGATATTTGCACCGTTCTATCCGACCTCAGCAGGCATTTTTGAGTAACGGGTTGTCTTCCCTCTTCCTCCCTAGTCTGCTCAGGTGCAGCCTGTTATCCAGGATCACCGCGTGGAGGTGTAGAAGGGTCTTGGCAGCTCTAGTTCGCTGGCCCTGACGCTAGCAGTCAGCTTTTGGCCGCTGACCGCTGCAGCTCATTCACTGCTCAGCATCTTGGTCCCATATCGTATAATACATGTGTACATACACGAACTAGTTAACTGGTGCACAATATGGCAGATGACGTGCCTGATACAATGTAGCTAAAATATATCCTTTTGTCTGCAGTCTATCTGATCGGCTTGTGAAATTTTCCTGTGTCTCCCTGAGACTCCCATTTGGCTATTAGCAGCATGTGGGTGGGTTCTTTCTTGCGACTTGCAAGGTCAAGGTATGTGAATTGTGCTGCACCGTGGCGTTCAGTGACCATGTCTTTCTCTATATAAACGTATCTGTATACGTTATACCAAGCGCATCCAGCGAAAAACAACGTTCTGAATGCTGCAGCCCTCATATGATATGGTATCGTTTGAAGTAGAGTCCTTAGTTACGAAATAGAAAAGAGTTGTCGTGAAGTATCTGTTAGTCTTGGCTTTCACACAAATAAAAATATTTTAAAAATAATTGTTCACCTTTAATTCCTGATTAACTTCTAATCATGTGCTCAGCGTGGTCTTTGAAGCAGAAGTTGGGTCATCAAAACTAGAGAGGATTGTGGATTTCCTGTTATAGAAAATCGTGGATCGCATGATAGGGCAGATTGTGGACCTCTGGGCAGATCATGAACCTCTAACAGACTGTGGACCTCTAGGGCAGATTATGGACCTCTAACAGACTGTGGAACTCTTGGGCAGATCATGGACCTCTAACAGACTGTGGACCTCTAGGGCAGATCATGGGCCTCTTTGCCAGATTGTAGACCCCATGTTAGGGCAGATCGTGGACCTCATGTTAGGGCAGATCGTAGACCTCATGTTAAGGCAGATCGTGGACCTCTATGTTAGATCGTGGACCTCATGTTAGGGCAGATCGTGGACCTCTTTGTTAGATCGTGGACCTCATGTTAGGGCAGATCGTGGACCTCATTTTAGGGCAGATCGTGGACCTCATGTTAGGGCAGATCGTGGACCTCATGTTAGGGCAGATCGTGGACCTCTATGTTAGATCGTGGACCTCATGTTAGGGCAGATCGTGGACCTCATGTTAGGGCAGATCGTGGACCTCATGTTAGGGCAGATCGTGGACCCCATGTTAGGGCAGATTGTGGACCCCATGTTAGGGCAGATTGTGGACCTCATGTTAGGGCAGATCGTAGACTCCATGTTAGGGCAAATTGTGGACCCCATGTTAGAGCAGATTGTGGACCTCGTGTTAGGGCAGATTGTGGACCCCATGTTAGGGCAGATTGTGGACCCCATGTTAGGGCAGATCGTGGACCTCACGTTAGGGCAGATCGTGGACCTCATGTTAGGGCAGATTGTGGGCCTCATGTTAGGGCAGATTGTGGACCCCGTGTTAGGGCAGATCGTGGACCTCATGTTAGGGCAGATCGTGGACCTCATGTTAGGGCAGATTGTAGACCCCATGTTAGGGCAGATCGTGGACCTCATTTTAGAGCAGATCGTGGACCTCCATGTCAGATCGTGGACTCCGTGTTAGGGCAGATCGTGGACCTCCAAGTCAGATTGTGGACCCCATATTAGGGCAGATTGTGGACCCCATGTTAGGGCAGATCGTGTTAGGGCAGATCGTGTTAGGGCAGATTAAGTTAAGTTAAGATAAGTGGTTATGTTCTTGTATTTGTCATACACAAAGACCCAGACGCCTACTGGCGACCTATTTGAGAATTATCATGGATAAAGACGAAGAAACAAAGCAAGATGTTAACAACAGGATAAACAAGGCCAGATTTCCTGTCACCTCTCTTATCATAATATGGAACTCTGCAGCATTCTCTGTGGAGAATATGATGAGACTGTTTTAACACAAATGTAAAGTCTGTCCTGCAACTTGGCTCTGAGACATGGAATGTGACTAAGGGTATCAACATCCAGGCTGCAGACCTTAGTCAACAAGTCTTCGTCACATACTTCGTGTTAGATGGTCAGAGGTAACGGCAAATACAGATTTGTGGAAAATTATACGGCAACAACCAATACAGAGGAAACCATGAGAAAGAAAAGGTAGGGATGCATAGAACACACTCTCAGATAAAAGCCTGACAGCATGACCAGACATGCGCTGGATTAGAACCCATAGGAAAAAAGACGATTGGGATGACTCAAGTCAGTTGCCATCGCAATGATGGCAATATGATCAGACGATTTTTGACTTTATAATGTAGCTTAGGCTGTATTTGGATAGTGAGGAAGTGGCTGCGCTGGTCATCAACCTCACTCTCTCGTCCTGAACTTTCTTGGTCTAGGGGAAAGACGTAAGTCAAGACGACTGGAGGTATTTCAGAATGCAGGCACTATGCTCCCACCTCTTTGAGACTAGAGGTCGCTTTCATTGCTTTGAGAGGCGGGTGCCTTATTTCTCGACCACAAAAAGAAAACTAAAGAACACCTGACGGTGAACGGTCGACGAGAAAGTCAGTTCAACGGACGTCTCATGGGCAGAACTTAAGAAGACCACACATAAATTGAAAAGATGGAGAGTATCTGTTGCGGCCCTGTGTTCCATGAAGAACAAAGGGGATAAAGGACTCTTATTTTTGCACTCGATAATTGCAGTCCGGAAGAATAACAGCGTGCGCAGAACGTGTAATGGTTTATGTATGTATATGCCAACAAGTGTTAAAGACGTCTATCGGTTATATTGTAAAGTGTTCCATAAGACAGATACAGCTATACGGCTCGCCTGACTATCCCCAAACAATTCTGTCTGGCGCCCGGGGGAAATGTGTAAGGTATTTCGGTCACGGCACATGCCAAGGACAAAACTGTCTGTCACGTCATCAGCACACAAGTACAACAAGAATGGGTAATATGTGTAGGAAGAAAGTTGAACATATCAAAACGTATGACGTACGAAGAGTCAAAACGGCTTATCAAAGCCAGATACATGACCAAATGGGAAACCGAACATACTGGTTACACCAAAAACGATGCCTATTACCAGTTGAACCGAAGAGAGCAGGTCGTTGTCTTCCGACTTCGCACTGGCCACAATAGACTGAGGTACCACCTATTCAACAAATTGAAGATAGGGTGTACCGACGAATGCCCGTGCGGTACTGGTAAAATGACCGCTGAACATCTGCTGCAGAACTGCCCGACATACGAGGATCAGAGAGAGCAGATGTGGCCATCACCAGTGGAACTGCAAGACAAGCTCTATGGCAGTGGCGACAGCCTCAGGATGACCGCCGCTTTTTTCGAAAAAATAATGGTTACTGTCTGACTGCGAACGAAGAAGAAGAAGAAGAACATATCAAAACGGGTTCAGAAGAAATACACACTTTTAAAAGATATGTATTTACCTTAAAGAAAAGTACATAAGTTCACATATTTGGGGCATAACATAAAAGAAGATGATCACAATGAGACGGGAATTAAGACAAAATATAAAAACATAAATTGCCAACCTCAAAGAAAATCGGGACAGAATTGAGGAGAAAAATAATAACTACCAATGAATAGCCAATTGAACTGTATGGGAATGACACGTTGGCTCCGGCAAAGAAGAGTGAAATAAGCTTGGAAGCGCTTGAAACGTGGTGATATCGTAGAATGGAAAGAGGGAGTTAGACAAAAATAAGATCCAATGATAATGTCCTCACTGAGATAGGCGTACTAGAAAACGATGCCTACCATCAACTCTCCATGCGAGACCAGGTGATCATTCTCCGGCTACGCACAGGTCACAACAGACTTAGATGTCATATGTACAACAAGTTCAAGATTTGCACTACAGATCTTTGTGCCTGCGGCTCAGCCCCCATGAATGCAGAACATATTTTGTAATCCTGTCCACTGTATACCGACAAAGGAAGAAGCATTTGGCAACAACCAGTGTCCTTCCACGAGAAGCTGTACGGAAGTGTACAGAGCCTAGAGTCGACTGCCGCCTTCGTTAGAATAATTGAAGTTGAGGTTTGAAGACGAACGAGGAAGAAGAGATAGGCGTACAATAATAAATAATGATAAATGATACAGAAATGTCGATTAATTTGGCTGGAACACAAAATGCGGCTTGAAAGTCTTTTACAGAAGATACTAGAGGATAAAAAAAGGGCAGTCAATACCCATCTTTACAACTCAGTCATGTAGAGAGCATTAATGATTAGCACTAGCCGAGGTATGTGGTATTATTAAATAATTCATACAAAATTCAATTGTAAAGATAGAGGTCCTCAATGTTCACACAAATAATAGAAATGATAAAACTATCACAGAAGACTAACGCCTGGTCAGGAACAACATACTGATAGACATGTTTAGTCAGGGTCAGGCAAAATATACTGGCCAAGACCCTAACCTCGGCTTCCTCGTAGCCTTCTCTGGAAACGGGCTGTTTTCATGGCAGCCTGGCTAACAAGATGAGGGATCGACGTGATCTCCGTAGTAATTAGCGACGCGCAGATGAAGCCAAGCATTGCACAACCGCCTGGAGATCCCAGTCCACCTTCATCAGCACGTTCGGGATGTAAGGAAAGCTATGAAAACCCGTCACTTTAAGTCCTTTTTAGGGCGCACAAAAGCGTAATCCTACTCATTGTGGGCATTCAACAACAACCAACCAACAACAACAAACCAACCAACAACAACCAACCAACAACAACCAACCAACAACAACAACAACCCAACCAACCAACCAACCAACCAACCAACCAACAACAACAACAACAGAAAATAATGTATCTGGAGTCGAGTACATACATGTAGTGAATTAGACGTTTGAGATTAAACTTGATTGATTATACACATGTATTTAATATGGATGCTATTGTTTTTTTATAAATTTGTAAGGAATAGTAGAATATAATTCATTCAAATCTAAACAACATATGGTACAAGTTTGACATGAACTAAAGAAAATAGTTTAGATTTCATAGATTTAATTTTCCGTCAGCTATTTTTGACGAGTGTCTACGGGTTCCATCCAGGTTATGTCTATAGGCACATAGATACTGCAGCACTCATCAGCTCATGTCTCATATGCTAAATTGAATTCTGTTTTTTGTTGCTTTCTTCGTGCAAGTTGGCAAGGAGGAACTAACAATACTTTCTATTCTATCATTTATTAGTTTATTTGTATTCTTCGATGAGCGCGTGGGCGAATGGTTTCGAGGCCTGCCTGCAGACAAGGAGGGCAACGGTTCGAATCCCCAGAATGGCATATGTTATTTTTCTGTTGGGGGGGAAATAAATACACATAGCCAGCACACGACGTGGCGACAGCAGTTGCGAAGCGCCCTGTAGTCCTCAGCCTTCAAAACCCCTCGACTACCCCAGCAATGGGGAAAATGTACCTTCAGTTCAGGTGGCGAAATTTTCATCATTCCGCAAAATGTCCGCTAGTCTGGACTGCCACAAATAGCAAAAACTGCTCTCCAATTGACTGAGTGTACTTGTAATATGTTACTGTTGTTGACACAAGTTCAAATTTACTGCCAAGCGCCTGTCTTTCATCTTCAGTTAGTCTGATTGGTTGTGACAAAATGCACGAACAAGCTTTGATGAAATCTGGTGACGCTGAATCGTCGTACGCGCGCTGGCTTCACATCTAAGTGGTCCTGGGTTCATTCCCCAGTTGAGACGGTAATGTTTTTTCAGACCGCAACGGTTCCCGGGTCGATCCAGCCTTAAATGGGTACCGGTTCAGTCCCGGAAGTAAAAGCGGGGAGGATGAGGAGATGGCTACCGCCCTCATATAGCCGAGTCTTTTATTTATGAGACCGCTAACACCTCTACGGGAGTAATGCTATAGGTTAAGGGAAGGAAGGGAGGAATCGTCAGACCTGTTGATTCTTCCAAATCTGAATCCAAGTCATTTTCACCAATAACGTCTTACGTCTCAGCGATGATCGACCGTGACTGGGCGTGACACAAGGCGTGTCAACTTTAGGGCTCTTGCAAATCTGAATCCGGGTCATTTTCACCAATAACGTCTTACGTCTCAACGATGATCGACCGTGACTGGGCGTTACACATGGCGTGTCAACTTTAGGGCTCTTGCAAATCTGAATCCGGGTCATTTTCACCAATAACGTCTTACGTCTCAACGATGATCGACCGTGACTGGGCGTTACACAAGGCGTGTCAACTTTAGGGCTCTTGCAAATCTGAATCCGGGTCATTTTCACCAATAACGTCTTACGTCTCAAGGATGATCGACCGTGACTGGGCGTGACACAAGGCGTGTCAACTTTAGGGCTCTTGCAAATCTGAATCCGGGTCATTTTCACCAATAACGTCTTACGTCTCAACGATGATCGACCGTGACTGGGAAGGCGTGTCAACTTTATGGCTCTTGCAAATCTTAGTTGTGTTGTTTGGAATAGAAAAGTCATCTACAACTACTGTTTCTACATTCTGCTCAAATTTAATTTCATCTGGATATAATCTTTTTTTTTTCTCGTAAATTTTTTTCCAAGAAACGTGCGCTTTCTTGCCAGATTAAAATACTTGGTATCACTTGGCATGGGTTGCCTCCAGCCGCATGGCATTAATATCGTCCATAGCTTTTCTTGAAACCTCGTACTGGCCCCTATCTATTTGTCTTCATTTGCCCCCCCCCCCCCAGTTCCTATATTAATCTCACCCCCCCCCCCCCCAGCTTATATCACCTTCTTTTTGTTCTCACCCCCTCTCGGCTTATATCACCTTATCTTTGTTCTCAAAAGCTTATATCACCTTCTTTTTGTTCTAACCCCCTCCCAGCTTATATCACCTTATCTTTGTTCTCACCCCCTCCCCCCTTATATCACCTTCTCTTTGTTCTCCCACCTGGATCATTATTTGGCCGTTTCCATATTTGACCACCACTGGCTTATCCGGCGCATTCCCCCTCACTTCTTACGCTCTCCTGGCCACCTTATTTGACCACTACCCTTCATATTCAGTCAAGCATCTGACCCAAGCAGTCGCTTAGACAGACTGGGTCTACTATCAGATAAGTAGACCATTTTTTCCTTATATGTTGATTTGTTAGTTCAGTATTGTTGTTATTTGTTGTCCTGATGAAGGCCTATTAGTCGTAACGTAGGTTTTGTTTGTGTTCTCGTCTCAGTGCGGTACCTGACCATACCTATTTTTACATTTTGATTAAACTCAACCTTAATCAACTTTTACATTTATTTCAATTGTGTTTTTTCCCCTTATTATCACTTGGCATTGTTGAGAATTTCAATGATTGTGTAAAATAAACTATCCCATAGCATTACTGCCGTAGGGGTGTGAGGTGTTAGCGATCCCACATTTCAAAGGCTCGGCTATATGAGGGCGGTAGCCATCTCCTCTCCCTCGCCGCTTTTACTTCGGACTGAATCGGTACCCATTTAAGGCTAGGTCGACCCGGGAGTCATTGCGGTCTGAAAAAAACATTACCGCCTCAACTGGGGAATGAACCCAGGACCACTCAGATGCGAAGCCAGCGCGCTAACCACTGATTGTGTGGATATATATATATATATATATAGGTACATAAATAAGTATATAACATATAGGGGAACTGAGACGCTAGTACCGTCAGGCACAACATACTGATCAGGGCGTCACTCCAGGGTCAGGCGTAATACACTGACAAGACCACAATCGCTCTTCCATGCAGCGTTCCATGAATACAGGTTGTTTCAAGGCAGCCTGGCTGAAGAGATGTGGATCGATGTGAGTAGTCAGTTCCACGTAGATGAAGTGAAGCGTAGCACAACCGCTTGGAGGGCCTTCAACAGCATGCTCGGGATGTGAAGAATGCAACTGCAACCCACCACTTAATGTCCTTTTCATGGCTCACAGAATAATAAAATCTACTCATTCTGGGCATAAAACAACAACATAAAACAACATACAACATAAAACAACATAAAACAACATAAAACATAAAACAACATAAAACAACATAAAACAACATAAAACAACATAAAACATAAAACAACATAAAACAACATAAAACATAAAACAACATAAAACAACAACAACATAAAACATAAAACAACATAAAACAACATAAAACATATTAGAGGTGATTTACATGTTTCCAAAGAAGAAGCATGGTAAGAAAGAGGATATCGGCTAAATGTGAGTTTGGGATCAAGATGCTGAGCAGCGCATGGGCTGCAACGGTAAGCGGCCCATAGCTGACTGCTAACGTCAGGGCCAGCGAGCCAGAGCTGGCAAGACCCTTCTACACCTCCACGTGGTGATCCTGGATAACAGGCTGCAGCAGGGGAGACTGGCTACGGAGAAGGGATCGAAGAGGGAATGCTAACCCGGTACTAAAAAAATGCCTGCTGGAGTGTTGGAACAAAAGGTGCAAATATCACAGTCAAGCTGTAAACTAAGACACAACGCATTCCGTTCTCTGGACTACATTCTGCTACTTAAGTCCTTTCAGGGTTTGGTAGCGGGAGATTGAGAACGAACGAAGCCAAGCCAAGCCAAGTGTGAGTTTGTTTACTATGCACGGCATAGATTGTAAAACAAGTTTTTTTTAAAATCCTAATTAAAAAAGTGCCCAGAGAAGTAAACCTGAATACAAAGTGAAAAGTCTATTTTAGCCTCAATGTCAAACAGCTTAAAAGAAGAAAAGACAAAGAGCGTAACAGATGGATCACGGGAAACACAGATATGGATGTCTACATGCGTTTGGCAAACCCTAATAAAAAAAAAAAGAGTATCAATCAATTCACAAGGAAGAATCAGAGCATCATTTTCCGGTTGAGATCACAACATATTCCACTTAACAAACACTTTAACAAAATCCAACTATAACACAGTCCAGAGTGCCGTTGATCATCATCTCTTTGAGTGCTCGGCGCTCAGCGATGTGAAAAAAATGCTTCTTCCTCCGAGGTCAGATAAATGGAACACTTTAGCATGGCGTTAAACAACAACTTACTAACACGTGCAGATACCCTTACACGGTATTGGGTTAAGGGAGAGAACCCAAACGGTGCTGGATTGTAACCAAAACAATAGCAAATCTCATTGTCCAACTCATGCTCCCGTCGGCAGGTTTTCCTCAAGCTCTTTCATCAACAGCCAGTCTCAGCCCAAAAAACAATTTGTACCGGCGAAATCGGAGTAATTAAGCTTTTCATCTATTCTTTCCTTTACTGAATTGTTTGTTGACAAATTCTTCTCAAATTACATTGTGCCATATTCTTGCTGGAAGATCATTTGAAATGTGTTCGGTTGGTTGGTTATTGATCCAGTGGCCTATCGGCTCCTGCCCTTTGGTCCAATGCCATATAGTGGTATCTGCAAGTGTCTGTAAGCTGTTGTTTAGTTCCGTACAAAGTGTTTCATTTGTCTGGCCTCGGTAGAAGCTCTTTCCTAACACCAGTAAACGCCGGACATTCAAAAAGATAACGCTCAACAGTTTCATAGGGATGTGTGCACAGCCGGCACTCTAGAGTTATGTTCTGGTTGGATTCTGTTCAAGAGACTGTTAAGTTGTATGTGTTAGAGTGCGAAGTCGGAAAATGGTGCTTTGTTCTCTCCTTTTCAGGGGGTTGATGCTGTCTTTGGTATTTGGGATGGCCATGTGTTTGCAGATTTCTTTCCAAGTATTGCCCATCTATGTAATGTGTTGGAGCTGTGATATTAACTGTTGCAGTATGTATAATTATTGTAACTGTTACTGCGAGCATATATAACGAAAGGGTTAAAATTCTTAGTTGCTAACAGTAACTTTTCTTTCTACTGTAATAGTTTTAAACAGATATTGTCTGAAGAAATGCTAATCAGTATTTTAAAACATACAGATTTAGTCTGAAGAGGTTCTTATATTTTTTGTAATATTCTGAAGACATTATAATTCTTTTAAGTACATAGATTTCTTCTGAAAAAATGTTGATCATTATTTTAAAATTCATAGATTTAATTTGAAGAAATGTTGATATTTAATTTCAAATACATAGATTTAGTCTGAAGAAGGACGGATCATTATTTTAAATACGTAGATCCGAAGAAGTGCTGATCCGTATTTTAAAATAGGAACGCAATTTACTTCTTCTAAAAAAGTTGACGGGTTCCAGTGGCTCTCCTCACATCCAGAGGCGTATTTGAAAAGGTGGACCGCATTTCCCCTGGCTGAAGTGTAATGCTAAGCTACTCGGTATATTCCCTCATATCATGATCACAGTGCCGATCCCCACTCGGTCAGCCAGACTGACATGAAGCATGTTTCCAGTGGGAACTATTGGAAGTGATGTTGGGCCTCCATCAGTATATTTTGCCTGACCGTGCCAAAATTCTTCTATCCTCAGAAGAAGAAGAGAAGAAGAAGAAGAAGAAGAAGAAGAAGAAGAAGAAGAAGAAGAAGAAGAAGAAGAAGAAGAACAACAACAACAACAACAACAATGAGAAAAAAGAAAAAGAAGAAGAAGAAGACAAAGAAGATGAGAAGGAATAAGAACATGTACAAGAATGAGAACAAGAACAAGAGAAGAAGAACAAGAAGAATAAAAGAACAACAAGAAGAAGCACAAGATAACAAGAACAACAAGAACAAGAACAACAAGAACAAGAACAATAAGAATAACAAGAACAACAAGAAAAACAAGAACAAGAACAACAAGAACAAGAACAACAAGAATAACAAGAACAACAAGAAAAACAAGAACAAGAACAACAAGAATAACAAGAACAAAAAGAACAAGAACAACAAGAACAAGAATAACAAGAACAACAAGAAAAACAAGAACAAGAACAACAAGAATAACAAGAACAACAAAAAGAACAAGAATAACAAGAACAACAAGAACAAGAATAACAAGAACAACAAGAAAAACAAGAACAAGAACAACAAGAACAAGAGAACAAGTACAACAAGAACAAGAAGAACAAGAAAAACAAGAACAAGAACAAGAACAACAAGAAGAACAAGAATAACAAGAATAACAAGAACAAGAACAACAAGAAGAACAAGAACAACAAGAACAAGAGAACAAGAACAACAAGAATAACAAGAACAAAAACAACAACAACAACAACAACAAGAACAGCAACAACAAGAACAGCAAGAACAACAACAACAAGAACAAGAACAACAAGAATAACAAGAACAAGAAGAACAAGAAGAACAGCAAGAACAAGAATAAGGAGAACAAGAACAACAAGAACAAAAACAAGAACAACAAGAACAACAAGAACAAGAACAACAAGAACAACAAGAACAAGAACAACAAGAACAAGAACAACAAGAACAAGAACAACAAGAACAACAAGAACAAGAACAACAAGAACAACAAGAACAAGAACAACAAGAACAAGAACAACAAGAACAACAAGAACAACAAGAACAACAAGAACAAGAACAACAAGAACAAGAACAACAAGAACAAGAACAACAAGAACAACAAGAACAAGAACAACAAGAACAAGAACAACAAGAACAAGAACAACAACAACAACAACAACAAGAACAAGAACAACAAGAACAAGAAGAACAAGAAGAACAAGAACAGGAAGAACAAGAACAAGAAAAAGAAGCATAACAAGAAGAAACATAAGGAAAGGGATGAGCTCTACTAAGATGCAGCCTACCAGCAGTTCAACTTGTCCTCTGGCTGGTGTGACTTTACAGTCCCTGTCATTTGGCTGTAATGTGATTGTGTTTCAACTATCCTACGACATTACTCCCATTACGTGTGTAGTCAATGGGCTTCCAAAACTAAGGACTGTAGGCCTCTTCGCCTCTGTTGTCCCCAAGTCGTGTGCTGGCTCATCATCATGTAGCATGTCCTTTGTAGAACG
Source organism: Ariolimax columbianus (assembly GCA_036924085.1). NCBI lineage: Eukaryota > Metazoa > Mollusca > Gastropoda > Stylommatophora > Arionidae > Ariolimax > Ariolimax columbianus. The sequence continues at coordinate 13,734,583 of JAVGWX010000022.1, forward strand.
TCGCTCCCATCACAGTCTGTCTGAAAGAAACTCGTTCCCTTGTAAAAACTCCAGCCTCCGCCAGTCATACTCAGGCATTCCTGGATATCTTGGCGCCATCGTCTTCTTGGTCTACCCCTTCCTCTTTTGCCTGGCACCATACCTTCCATCACCGTTCTCTCGAGACCGTTGTGTCTTTTGATGTGACCAAAGTATTTGCATTTTCTAGCCAAAATGGAATTGATAAACCAGTTTTCCTCTTTGCTCAACTCTTGCCGAATGTCTACATGTGTTTTTTTCTCTGCCCAGGGTATTTTGATGATCTTTCTGTAACATTTTGACTCGAATGAATCGATTCTTTGTCTAGATGGTTTGGTATTCGTCTATGATTCACAGCCATATGCTGCCACAGGGAAACACAGGCTCTCGAGACTTTTACTTTTACCATTTTGTTGGTGCTCTGCCATAATTTCTTCAGGCTGTTCAGTCTCTGCATTGCCATAGCTAGTCTTCCTCTGATTTCTTTCGAGCAGTCGCCATTTTTGTCAATTCTGGAGCCCAGAATGGCTATCTTTGTTTACTGCCTTTATATAGGGATCCGATCCATTGCCCTCCTTGTCAATAGGCAGGCATCGAAACCATTCGGCCACGCGCTATTCAACTGACTATGGTTTGGTCGGCAGACGAAGTGAGACTAACATGACCTAGTCTAATGAAGCAGTCAATTAGCTGGCGTCTCGCGCAACCGGAACCGGAACTATGACACCCCAACACGTCTCGTCACTTCTCGCGCTGTCTGTGTACTGGACGTGTGACTAACCAACCGACTGATCTAAGTAGCCACGGGGACTCAGACCACGAAAATCACCAGTTGGGGAAAATGGCGCAGATTCTTACACCACAAAGTGAATGCTTCGAGCTAAAATCTAGTAGAAGAATTGAGCAATATGTTCTATATATGGACATCATTGTATGATCCTAGAACGGAGTTATAAATCTAACTGTAAAAACTACGTATGTTGCAATCAATAACAAATTACACAATTGAATAAGTCGGTTTTAGTAACAAAGACCGCCCTCTCCGTAGGGACATCACCGTCTAACCCAATCTCGCACAGGGGGCGAGGGTGGAGGGGGATGCAGATGGGGATGGGTGCAGGCAATGACTGTGTGGGCCCCATTGAACTAGTGAGGTAAATTGGCGGCAGAAGCCGTGTGTTCCTGACAGGATCAACAAATATAAGTTAACAGTCACTTGAACAGAATCCAAGCAGAACATACTCCAGATGTGACCACATCCCCATGAAACTGTTGAACATCCTCTTTTTGAATGTCCGGCGCTTGCCAGTTTTAGGAAAGAGCTTCTTCCTCCGAGGCCAGACAAATGGAACACTTTGAATGGCACTAGACAACAACTGACAGACATATGCAGATACCATAATATGGCATTGGAGCAACAACAACGAAAAAAAATAGAATATACGGATTACTCAGAAAAAAAAAGGATCTAGCTGAGGTGGTGGGGACTATTACATTCTAACGAACAGAGAGAAAGAAAAACGGTATTGCTAATAACTTGAACAAACTCTAATAACGTCCTTGAGGAAGCAGAGGCAATGTAGTTAAAGATATCATCCATTAAAACTTGGTACTCCTGACTGATGCCTCGTCAGTATTAGCAGTTCTAAAACAAACATAAAGATGGAGATCTTGAGCAATGATTATACTCACTGACACGGCATCAAGACGCTGAGCAGCGCATAAGCTACAGCGGTAAGCGAACCATGGCTGACTGCTAGCGCCAGGGCCAGCGAACCAGAGCTGCCAAGACCCTTCTACACCTCCATGCGGTGATCCTGGATAACATACTGCAGCAGGGCAGACTGGCTAAGGAGAAGGGATCGAAGAGGGAATGCTAACCCTGGTACTCAATAAATGCTTGCTGAAATCGGATGTGTTGGACCGAAAGGTGTAAATATCGCAGTCAAGCTGTAAAAAACGACACAGCGCATTCCGTTCTCTGGACTACATTCTGCTATTTAAGCTCTTTCAGGGTTTGGAAGCGGGAGATTGAGAATGAACAAAGCCACGCCAAACTCACTGACACAGCTCTCGGCAGGTCATAACATTTTAGTGAATTAGTATATCACATCGCATTGCAGTATTGAAGGCAATATCGAAGCTACAGGCATACTAGCAAAGTTCGGAGAAGCGGCCCCCAAAACAGACCGAGCATAACATAAAATGAGGCAATGACCGTACAATGAAGTACATCTACTTGGGCTAAGAAATTACGAAATCTCATGACATGCATACAGAGATCTCACGAAGGATGACAGCGGGGAAGGGGGGGGGTTCGGCTTCAACCGCGTCAGGACCCTGTTTCAACAGATGAAACAGAACAAAGTGAGAGCCCACATCTTGAACAGTCTCAGTTCGGCCATGTCGCAAATAAGGTGACTGTGTGGCCATAACAACGGGTCTTGGGTATGTGGTTAGTGGAGAGGTTTAGGGCTTAGCTGGCGCCTGACAGGCTGTGGGTCTACCTCGCTCAAATTATGCTTCCACCTCGACCAGTCTAAAAAATAAGTGATCGTATATTCCAGGGGCTAACAAATGCTGGGATTTACCTGGCAAGTCACCAGTGGATTTTCACCTGCCAAAAATAATGAAACAAAGGAGATCGCACCTCCCCACGAGGTCTAATGACATAAGTGGACTGAAGACAGACAGACAGACAAACAGACAGACAGAAAGAAAGAAAGACAAACAAACAGAGAGACAGACAGACAAACAAACAAACATACAAACAAACAAACAGACAGACATACAGATAGATAGGTGTGAAACCTTCGAAAAAGTGACATGGCACGGCTCTAAGTTACTCAACGAGCGATGGAGAGTAGAACACTGTCACTATCACTACGAGATCACATTCGAATCACCGCCATCAGGAGTCAACCCTGCTTCAATGGCGTTGCAAATAAACTCAGATTGGCAGGCCACGTGGTACGCATGCCTGACAATAGATAAACACGTAGAGTGACGTCATTGTGGTCTTACACCTTTAATGCTCTCCCCGGACTCCACCAATGAGATGGAGACATGGCCTTCGACAAAACCTTGGTACGGCATGGTACTTGAAAGCAAAAGACAGAGATGAGTTCAGACGTCATTTTGGCTGCCTGGTATTGAGCACATAATGTGCCTGAATAAGCACCAGGAATACAGTTTTATGTTGGAACATGACCTGAAAACTGAACTTAACTTTACGTCTTTATACTGATTTAGAAGACTCTGCAGAGTCAGAATACAACCAGTTTCATTTACATTACCTTGCTCTAAAAGCTATGCGCATCCAATTTATTCTTAAATGCATTAATTGTCTTTGCCTCCACTATCTCCTGTGACAATGCATTCCAAGCATTCCCCTCTCTCTGTTGAAAGTCAGTTTCAGGACCACAGTCCACAAATTAAAAGTCAGTTTCAGGGACACAGTTCACAAATTAAAAGTCAGTTTCAGTAATACAGTCCACAAATTAAAAGTCAGTTTCAGGAACACAGTTCACAAATTAAAAGTCAGTTTCAGGAACACAGTTCACAAATTAAAAGTCAGTTTCAGGAACACAGTTCACAAATAAGTGGCTCACAACCAGAAGGTGTTGGGTTCGATCCCCATCACAGCACCGGCCGTTTCCCCGGGGAAGCAAACCCTTAGAAAATGCAGGCGGAAGCAGTCCCTTACATAAAAGGAAAGCTGGTCGGATGCACTGGGCCTACAGGCGCAAAATAAACACCACAGTGCAACGCACACCGCTTTTGGGGATTAAGAAAATAAGGCGAACGCACAAAAAAAACAACAACTCCTGTTTGCATATTTAAAACACTTTTCTTTACCACCCCCGGAAAATCAATCAATACTCCTTGATAAACACCGACAAATTCAATTGAACAATTTAGAATGGGGAATGGGGGAAAGTTGTGGGCAGTTTTGCACTTACATGACCTATCTACATGTCTTCACTGAGGCATGCTGTTGAGTACGTCGGTCTGGAACAACCATTGATTTTTTAGGGCGAGTTTTTCGCCTGATTTCAGTTTACACTTCCGTGGTCTGAAATACGAAGACAAAAATAGGATTCACAAACAACATGGGGGATTAGCTCAATTGAGAGAATAAAGGAGTCCAGATTGGTGAATGGTGTGTTTAAAATAGATTGTGTGGAGACCAGACTTGATCTGGCGATGTTAGTCGGGGTCAGGTAAAACATACTGGTCATACGATGTTAGTTTGGGTAAGGCAAATTATACTATTTGACGATGTTAGTCGGGGTCAGGTAAAACATACTGGTCATACGATGTTAGTCAGGGTCAGGCAAAATATACTGATCATACGATGTTAGTCAGGGACAGGCAAAACACACTGATCGGACGATGTTATTCAGGGTCAGGAAACATATACTGATCATACGATGTTAGTCTGGGTCAGGTATAATGTACTGACCGGACAAAATTAGCCAGGATCAGACAAAGTATACTTATAGCACAATGTTAGTCAGGGTCAGACAAAGTATACTGATCGCACGATGTTAGTCAGGGTCAGACAAAGTATACTGATAGCACAATGTTAGTCAGGGTCAGACAAAGTATACTGATAGCACAATGTTAGTCAGGGTCAGACAAAACATACTGACCAAGACCACCAGCTCTCTAAACACACAATGTTTTATGACAGACCGGTTAACGAAATGAGGTAATGACGAATTCGCACCCAGAAAAAAATCCATGTCTACCTAGCTAGACACGACGGGAATCACACCCGGTGCGTTTTGGGATTGTGAAACCGAACAAATTAGTACAAATAAAAGAAAAACAAATAACGGAGAATTTTGAGAAATTAGTATAATGAGTAAAATTGGAAAGTTAATTTAATGTATACAAGCATGACAGTTCCTTACCAGGATTCGGGGAAGTTATTGGGCCGGGTGGGACACATCCGGTCCAGGCAAAACAAGCCTCTTCAATATTAAGCTTTCTATGAGGCGATGAGGAACATAATAGGATGAGCAGCAAAGATGGCGCCATAACTGGGTGCGGGTCTACATTGCTCTTCTGTTTTAGTTCATTATGGATGTCACCAGAACATGGATTTGTCGGGAATTCACACTAGTCGGCGACATACACTTGTGTTCATGGAAACGTGTTGTTGTTTTCCATTTGGACTGGTTCATTCGTTCGTTTTGTGTGTTTTCTTCGTCCGATTATCCTGGAATGGACATCGGCTATATGAATAACACTACGCTTAGACATGTCATATTTCACGGTCTATTCATCCGGCTGAACTTCACGAGATTGGCGCCCTTCGTCCAAGCTGAAGACAGTGTCAGCTTTGCTGTATGAAATTTAGTCACATCTATTATGAACTGCAGCCTGGAGAGAGATGGGCTCCGTCAGGTGTGTGACGGCCCATGACTAACCGATGTTGTATGGCGAGAGCTGGTACAAACTGCAATAACTGTGCCTCGACGACCTTCTAGGTTATGGGACTGACGATAACGCGATGGCACGACAGTAGACATCGTGTCCATGACAGCAAAATTCGCGGATGACACAAAATTATGCAGCGGGGTCTCTTCTACGGTAGAGGTGGATCTATTGAGATCGGATTTAAAGTCAAATTTTTAAAATGTCGCAGAGCTAACCGGTGGAGTTTAACGTCGAAATATGTGCAGTCATCCACATGGGAAGATTAAATAAGGATAAATAAGGGACCTGGGGTTATAATAGATCATATAGGTAAGGTGTAGGAGCAAGTCCAGATGGCAGTGAAAAAGGTTAATACAATGGGCATGATTAAAAGAAACATTACAATTAAGAGCAAGGGGGTGATAATCAAACTATATAAATCATTGGTAAGAACTAATTTGGAGTAACTGTTCAGGTGTGGATATAAATATGCTAGAAAGGATACAAGGAATAGATACAAAAATGATCGTCGGATTCCAGAATTATTGTTACGAGGAAAGACTCAGAAAAATGGATCTACTGTGTCTAGATCAGAAATGAATTTGAGGTGACTTAATGCAAGTTCATAAGATAATAAATGGCAAGGATAAATTAGACTATACCAAGTTTTTCAACATACAACAAGAACAAGAAGACATAGTTTCAAATTGTTTAAAAACAGGTCCAGATTACATATCAGGAAATATTTTTTTAGTCAGAGATTGGTGAATATTTGGATTGCATTGGTCACAGGGTAGAGTGGATTGAGGCAGGTCAGTTAATGCATTTTTTTTTTATTTTTTTTTTATTTTATTTTTTTTGGCGTTCGCCTCATTTCTCTAATCCCCAAGGCGGTGTGCATTGCACTGCGTTTTTTTTTGCGCCTGTCGGCCCAGTGCATCCGACTTCAGCATGCATTTTATGTAAGGGTCTGCTTCCTCCTGCATTTTCTAAGGGTTTGCTTCCCCGGGGTAACGGCCGGTGCTGAGATGGGGATCGAACCCAGCACCTTATGGTTGTGAGCCGTGTTTCATAACCACTAGGCCACGCCGTCCCCAGTTAATGCATTTAAAAATTGACATTTACCATTTTAGTATAGGTAGAATGGAACAAACTGGTTGTATACAGACTCTGTAGAACTTTCTAAACAAGCATAAAGAAGTTAAGTTAAGTGTGTCAGCTTAATCGAGACGTCACCAACAGTAAAAGTTCACATATAAACACCGTTCATCACGGTCGGTCTAATAGTTGTATCTAACATTTGGAATATCCTCCAAAGGAGGCAGGCATCGAAGTAATTCATACACAGAAGTTGAACATCACTGCCTTAAAAACAGTAATGATCATTACGAATATCCACAAAAATCAATAATAATCCAAGAAAAGGGGGAGTAGAAAACACAGAAACAACCCACGGCGGCCATTTTTGTGACGTCATATGTGGACATCATTTTGACCAAAGCCAGTCCGTGTGTCTATTATTACTCCATAGCTTGAAACGTTTTTGCGAGTGTGCTGTTAAACTCCTTTTTCTTAACATATACATTGAGATATCCCTAATTCTAACAAGGCTTGTTGACGAGTTATTCTGTTTTTTCGTAGTTTAAGCCTAACTTTGTCCATCTTTATATTGTGACTTGTACCAAACAATTACTCCAATGTGAACAAAGATTGTTTACATTTCTAGTGTATGAAGATGTGGTCAATTTGATTGTGTCATGTCATGATCTGGAAATATCTTGCTGCTAATGAATGTTGTTGTGTTCTTTCAATGATATTTGGTTCAGTGTCCAAAATTCTGCATATATCTCACCATTTTCATTCATTACTCTCAGATAATTTTTACCAACAATATGCTCGTAGCCTGCACTGTCCTCCCCTACATTGGTTAAGGTCTCTCATCGCAACAGTTATACTCGTATACCTGGAATGTGTACATCCAATAGATGTATCAGTTTGTTATAGAAACTGACTTTAATTTATTCTTATTTTTCTTTAATTTGAGAGTAATGCTGTGAGACGTTTAGTTTTAGTTTAAATTTTACTTTGTATGACGTTCAGTATAAGTTTAAATTTTACGTTGTATGACGTTTAGTTTTAGTTTGATAGTCACGGTGTATGACGTTCAGTTCTAGTTTAAGTCACGTTGTATGGCGTTCAGTTCTAGTTTAAGTCAGGTTGTATGACGTTCAGTTCTAGCTTGAGAGTCACGTTGTATGGCGTTCAGTTCTAGTTTAAGTCACGTTGTATGGCGTTCAGTTCTAGTTTAAGTCAGGTTGTATGACGTTCAGTTCTAGCTTGAGAGTCACGTTGTATGGCGTTCAGTTCTATTTTAAGTCACGTTGTATGGCGTTCAGTTCTATTTTAAGTCACGTTGTATGGCGTTCAGTTCTATTTTAAATCACGGTGTATGACGTTCAGTTCTAGTTGGAGAGTCACGTTGTCTGACGTTCAGTTCTAGTTTAAGTCACGTTGTATGATGTTCAGTTCTAGCTTGAGAGTCACGTTGTATGGCGTTCAGTTCTAGATTGAGAGTCACGTTGTATGGCGTTCGGTTCTATTTTAAGTCACGTTGTATGGCGTTCAGTTCTAGTTTGGGAGTCACGTTGTATGGCGTTCGGTTCTATTTTAAGTCACGTTGTATGGCGTTCAGTTCTATTTTAAGTCACGTTGTATGGTGTTCAGTTCTATTTTAAGTCACGTTGTATGGCGTTCAGTCCTAGTTTGAGAGCTGCGTTGCATGACGTTCAGTTCTATTTTAAGTCAAGTTGTATGGCGTTCAGTTCTAATTTAAGTCACGTTGTATGGCGTTCAGTTCTATTTTAAGTCATGTTGTATGGCCTCCAGTTGTAGTTTGAGAGTCACGTTGTATGATGTCTAGATCTAGTTTGAGAGTCACGTTGTTTGACGTTCAGTTTTATCTTGCTAATTTCTTTTCTAAATGATGCCACGATCAGCCTTGATCCAGCTGTATTTCCCTCATTAAGTTTACTCTGGGCTTATGGTAGTGACACAGGTACTACCGCTTCACTGTGTGGATCGTTCTCTTCTGTGTGGCCTGAATATGTACCTGTATCATCTAGTGCTACAAGAAGAAAAATAAGAAGAAGGCGAAGAAGAACAAGAAGAAGAAAAAGAACAAGAAAAATAACAACAACAAAATGAAGAAGAAAAATAAGAAGAAAAAGAACAACAACAACAACAAAAAGAAGAAGAAGAAGAAGATTAAAGAAGAAGAAGAAGAAGAAGCGAACGAAGAAGAAGAAAGAAAAAAAGAAGAACAACAACAACAAGAACAATAAGAACAAGAATCAGAAGAAGACTGAGAGCACACATATTGAAACTCCTCCACAACTGCGGCTCGCTTAGAAAGATCGTGTAATACGGACATGAGATTTGGATACTGTAGACCTACTGAAATCAATCAATGGCCGCATGGTATTGGGCGAAAACGTAATAGACCATTCCTGATTACCGACTAAATGCGCGAGTACATTAAAACTCAATATCCATAATACCTAAAACACAAACAAGAGACACTTTTAGTAAAACAAATAGCAGCAGATGTGTCGTGGCGTGTCGACCTAAATATATATATATCAAGGATTGGAAAAACGAAATCAATTCAGACTAAGAACATGTGAAATAAGCTAAACTAAAACAAGTTTTAAGGTTAAATCTGAAACACGATACTGGATCATTGTTTTTCCAACTAAGCCCAAGCTATGGCGATACTGAAGGTCTATAGACGATACAAACGAATGTAAGTAATCGTTCCATGACCGCACGAGGACACAACCAAAAATGTAAGCCACGATATCGCCGCATGGCTTTCGTCAGGTACGAAGGCGTTCAAATCAAACCGGGACTTTTTGTTCTAGTTCTAGCTAGATGAATATAAGTTGATAGATGCTTTAAGCTACATAGTATGGATATATATTTTCACTGGCGTAGATGTGCAGAAAGATTGGGATCAATTCAAGTCTATACTCGATCACCTGAAAAATGAATTGGTTCCAAGTGGGAGATATAACCCCCCACCCCCCCCCCAAACAAAAATGGATAACTCGATACGTGGTTAAATGTAGAAGAGGTAAGCTTTGGAAAATGATGAAAAGTCTAATGAAATATATTTAAAATATTTGGAAATACCACAAACAAATTATAATTAGGTAATTAGATCTGCAAAGATTGAATTTTAAAAATTACTTGCTGAAAATATCAAAACTGATAGCAAGAGTTTATTTTTCCTATGTTAGACATAAACAGAGAACAAAAGACACCGTATGCCCACTCCAAGATAGTACGGGAAGTATAATAAGTGAACATTTTGAATCTGCAAATCTACTTAACCGTTACTTTAGATCAGACTTCACTAAAGAAGACTGCTCCAAGATCCCAGAGCTCTTGGATATCTTCCAAAGGGACATATACACAGATGGATTCCACTGGAAAGATGCAGGTGTGATCCCCTTGTTCAAAGAAGGGCAAGAAATCAGATCCAGGCAATTACAAAACAGTGAGTTTGACAAGCATACTCTGCAAAATTTATCAAAGACAACATAACTATGCATTTAGACAGGTTTAATCTCATCAAGAAGAATCAGCATGGTTTTACTAAGGAGAGATCATGCTTAATAAATCTATTAGAATCCATGGAAGAGGTTACCTAAATGTTGGATGTTGGAGAGCCAGTAGATATTATGTATCTGGCTATTGCAAAGGCCTTTGATAGAGTACCTTATCAGAAATTGTTTCGGAAATTGAAATCAAATGGTATAGACGGAGGAGTTGCCAATTGGATAGAAAATTGGTTAACAGGCAGACGGTCGAGAGTAAGCATAAATAAATAGTTATCTCACTGGTGTGATGTTATAAGTGGAGTTCCTCAGGGATCGGTCATGGGAACAATTATGTTCTTGATATACATACATGATTTGGATAATGATATTGTATTCCTGATTGCAAAATTTGCGGAGGAGACACAATTATGCAGCGGGGTCTCTTCTCCGGTAGAGGTGGACCTATTGAGATCAGATTTAGCTACTATTCATAAATGGTATGTGAGCTGACAGATGGAGTTTCATGTAGACAAATGTACCGTCATTCACATGGGACGATCATATATGAAACATAATTACATGATGGAAGTGAACAATATTGTAAAGATAGAAAAGGAATGGGACCTAGGGGTTATAATAGAGCATACGTGGAAGGTGCGAGAGCAAGTCCAGATGGCTGGGAAAAAGGCTAATGTAATGATATGTAGGATTAAAAGAAACATTACACATCGAAGCAAGGAAGTGATTGTCAAACTATATAAATCATTGGTGAGACCTCAATTGGAATACTGTATTCAGGTGTGGAGTTCTGATCATAGTGGATATAGACAAGATAAAAAGGATACAAAGACGAGCTACAAAAATTATCCAGGGATTCCAGAATTATAGTTATGATGAGTGCCTTATAAAAACTCGTCTGCAGTGTCTAGAAAAGAGAAGAATTCCAGGGGATTTAATACAGGTTTATAAATGAATCAATGGAAACGATAAATTAGACTATAACAAGTTTTTCAAAGTTCAACCGACTACAAGAATTAGAGAGCATAGCTTCAAATTATTTAAAGGCAGGTCCAGATTGGATATTAGGAAACATTTATTTCAGTCAGAGAGTGGTGAATGCTTGGAATGCATTGCCACAGGATGTGGTGGAGGCAGGGTCAGTTAATACATTCAAGAATAGATTGAATGATCACAGTCAATGTTAAAGTGGAATAAACTGGTTGTATACAGACTCTGTAGAGTCTTCTAAACAAGTATAATAAAGTTAGGTTGAGTTAGCTGAATTGGTTTCAGCGTGCTGGAACTACTATCATTAGTTAGCGGCACCGGCACTTGTGTGTCTTATTACTGCTAGGTGGCATGCTTATATGGTCCAGTAACGTGACAGATAAATAACAAAATGGCGGACAACACTTTTAGTGCTTGCGTGGAACAGCGTATTTTGATGAAGTTTCTTGTGAAAGCAGGCGTGAAGTCTTCGGAAATTTACGGAAGACTGCAATCACAATACAAAGCTGAAACACTCAGTCGCAGCAGGAGATTTGAATAGTGTGAACGTTTTAGAGAAGGCCGTACATTCGTAGTTATTATCCCGCCCTGGTCCTGCAAGATAACGCTCGACATCATATGGCTCACCTCAGTATATGTCATCTGCAGCAACTCGACTGGGAGGTATTGCCACATCCACATTACATCCCAGACCTCGCTCCAAGCGATTGTCACCTGAAAGAATTTCTGGCAGGTCAGCATTTCAACACTGATGACGAAGTGTAACAGGCTATCCCGGATCGGAAACATGTCAGCACTGATCTCGAAGTTGTAACAGGCTGTCTCAGATCTGAGACTTCTAGCATTGACTCTCACTGATGGAATATCCATTTATACATAACATCATTTTCTCATTTTCAGTTAGTAAATAACGATTTTGGTGTCCATTTATATCTTTGAATTAACATGGTGACATAAAGTCAGCAAGGAGAACTATATATGTTGAGGTTACAGTACCATACCATATTGTGTCATAGGTCTTTTATTGTAACATTACATTTAGCATAATAATGATGGGATTGCTGGGCTGGATGACCCGCTCGTTAAAGAAAAGTAAAGCGTCAGATATAGCCTTTCCTTTCCAGATGTAGAGATCGCCGCTGGATTCACTGTTCGGCTTGCCGTTGTGGAGTTTCATGTCAATGGCCTCTCCTACATTATTGTGTCCCCAGCAGCACATTCATGAGGGGCCGCCTGTTTCTTATAGAGCCTGTTGTGGGGTGCGACCGAGTACCTGGCGGAATAACAGGGCGGGCAGATTGGGCTCATTAGCCTTGGTTGACAGCCAATCTAAGAGAAGGTAAACTCTGACTCTAAACCTGGGTAGACGAAGCTCGTTAGCCTGTTCAGGCAGTTCGCCTGGGAGAGGAGGAACTCTGATTTTAAACACACAAGTCCCAGAGAGTGCTGGCTAGTCTCGGGACGATGAAAGTATCATCGGATGTCTCGAGTACCTAGCATCTGCGGGCAATGACTCCACTGCTTTGTGGAAACCTTAGGAGAAGGTAGGGCTACGGGAGTTAACACAGACAGAAAATCCGGAGTGGTAGCCCCTAAGGCGGATGGTTTCAAAATTGCGAACTCATTCCGGCAGCTCCTGCTGCTGAGCTGGTGCCAGGTTGTCATGCTTTGCATTCCTTTGGATTACATCAGCGAGGCCGAGAGGGAGATCCTGCAGTTTGGACAGGATCTCCAGGGTCTCCATATTCAGCGCCCTGAGAGGCTACTCACAGGGTGTCACGCTCATGGTCTCAAGAAAAAAAACTGAGACGCCTTTGAATGAATGAATAAAGCTGACATGTGTTTTTTCGACTTTTAGAATTTGCTTCATCTTTAATACTGTTTTTTTTAAACCCGGTTCCCTGTTTACATTTGTTTATTTCCGTATGTTCAGTCTGTTCTCGTTAAACTCCATTTTTAACGTTTCTTGTATTTCAGGTAATATAGGAGTTTAGAATCAAACGATGGTGTGTACAATGTGCGAGCTATATAAACCATCATCATGGAAACCATTTGACATCTGTTGAAACAGGCTGAGCTCCTGTGGAACTCCCCGGAGTGCAGTCATGTCGCCTCTGGTAACATGTTCAATGCTCATATACATTTAATTTAGCCTACAGCTTGATAACGCAAGACCGACAACCTCAATGTACAGATGTTCTGGCACGTTGACAACGGTGATTTCCCGTTGTAACTCTCAAAACAAATGTTTACAACTTTTTGCTTTTTTAAAAATTACATTACAGAAAGAAAGAATTGAGATGTCAAATTTGCACAGTTATATATAAATTTTACAAAATAAACTTATGTAATGACTATTTTCAATTAATATTTTTACCGATTAATATTTTAAAACATTGTCAATCTGTCTTCAAGACTTGTTAGCATTTTAAAGATGGCAGCCTCCATGGATGTACACATCTCTGCTTCAGACGAAGAAAAGGACGAAGGTAAAACAACAAATTTAGAAATGAATCGTCGGAATGAGCACTCTACACGTGTTTCAAGTCAACTTCTTTACCCGGATAACTATGCGCAGTGTAAGTATATAAAGGCCAATCCATTGTTATGACACGCATGTCTTTGATGTGTCGCTCGATTGTCACACGGTCGACGAAGACCAAAGCCAAATCAAATATAGTAATAATAGTCTAACAATTGAATTACAAACACATGTTGTTGATGGTATCAGTATGATTAGTATGTTTCATCCTACTTTCATCTCTGTCACTTTCTGCCATCAATCACATGTGAACGACAATAATTATAAATAGTGATCTTGTCGTAATAGATATTGAAAATAATTGTCATTGCGGCTAAACACATCATTCTTCCAGTATTCAGCGAGACTACATGGATTGCCCTGCCGTTGCCACTCAGCAGGTCGTCCATACTGCAAGTCTCTGGGAGATTTGGGTAGATCATTAGGTGATCTTGGTCTTGTGTTGTTCCACTGATTCACATAGGAGGTAGATTTTATTAGCACGGCAAAATGCAATTTTGGAAGAAGTAAACCGGTTAGGGCTAAAAGTGAAAGGGCAGCTAAGTTAAATATTATTATTTTTAGTAATATAGTATCCCCATTTTTTGTTTTGTTTTTCCTGCGTTGTCTTTCACTAGTTCTAAGTCCATTTAGTGTTTCCCATGCTGCATAAGGCAGGTGGTGTCCAGGCGGAGGTTCCTCCCATAACTCGATCCAGTGTACCTGTGGTGTAGTACTGTAGTGTATCAGCTTCTCCGTCTTTCATTTTGCTCTGTAGAGGCTGGGTTGACTGTAAGAAACTTAAACAACTGTGTCTTGTTCACTGCACCTGATTACCAAATGACAAAAAAGTAAACTTTCTCACTGTGGACATTAAGCAACAGCTGTAATTTGAAAACTCAATCTTCTGCACTAATGAGATGTCTTTGCTTACAAAGCCAGATGATATTTACCAATATACAGGCATGATATTAATTGAAATGCAACGCACACAATAGAGTATTACACTGACATTCATGTCTCGTGTCATTTACCTGTTTCTATTTATTTCTGATGACTGACGCGACAATTGTGTGTGTCTCAAGTTGCACTTTGCCTATTATGGGATACATTTTATCAGTTGGTGTAGGTCTTAGGCATCCAGTGACTATCCTGCCTGTCTCATTCATTTGCTGTGTCAATAAGTTTGACATGTACTGAATTCTTCCAGACTTGTGCAGTGTACTCAGCTATGGAGAAACATAGGGCGAGTGTTGATGTTCTGAGGACATCAGGCTTTGCTCCCTATGTTGTACCAGTCAGTTTTCATATAAAGATGTTTCTCTATTTATTTTCAGTTTTTTTCTCCTGGCAATGTACCACATAGAACATCATGTAATCCAACTATACTCCCAGGTATTTGGGAGCCAATGTTCAAGCTCCTGTCTTTGCCATTTGATCTAGCTTTCTTCGTACTTCTTTGTTTCTGAGATGGTAGGCACATACTTGGGTCTTACATGGGTTTGGTTTGAGGTGATTTTTATAGTAGTATAGAGCAAGAGCATTTGTCAGTTTCTGGGGAATATTATTAAAGTTAAGATCGATACATTTTTGCACACTTATCTTTCTTATTGGCAACATCCATCTTAATTTCTTAATTTGTCCTTCCCATCTGATCTACAAGTATTTCTCTTGTATTTGTTATATTTCTATTCTGTTAAAAAAAAGAAAATCGTTGTTTACTAGCTTAACATGCTAAAATCAACATTGTTCTGTATATAACTGTCTGTTATGTGTTAAGCTAATCTCTATTTTTCTAACAGGCTATCGAGAAGACAAATTAACTGTTGTTGGAAAAGCGAACAGCTCTTTGGTCAAGGGACAGTTGAAAACTGTTGATGTGCCTCAAAGCTCAGGTATCCTCTAACATAGTTAATTATATTGATTTCTTGTTTTCAAAGCTAGTCTCCTATTGAGATTAAAAAGTGTACACTAGATCACTAAAAGGTAAAATAATTCTAGAGCAATAAATAAGGTAAAGGTCATCCCATATCAAACACTGCCATCAAGGATGAAGTGTTCTTTAATTCACTGTGAAAGGGTTCAGCTTCTTCTAAAGTGGCGTTACCAGTTTCTTTACTTTGCCTTCCCTAGCTGTAAATCGGAAACCCTAGTCTGGTCTGGCACAACATACTGAACAGGACGTCATGTCAGGGTCAGACACAATATACCGACCAAGACCACAATCTCTCTTTCATGTAGTGTTCCCTGGAAACAGGCAATTTTCAAGGCAGTCTAGCTGATGAGATGGGAATCAACATGATAGTAGTGAGCATCACGTAGATAAATCCAAACATAGCACAACCACCAGCACACTCAGGATGTGAGGGAAGCAACTACACCCCACCACTTAGCACCATTTCAGGGTGCACAAAAAAAGTCAACTTTCTCATTGTGGACAGCAACTGTAAATTGAAAACTCACAGACAGTTAAATTACCATCTAAAAGCTAAATAGGACATTCTTCTTCTTTGCGTTCAGTTTCGTATGCTTGTTTTATGCCACCAGATGGGCTGCCTCCATGAAGTGACACGTCAGTCGCAGTTCCTCAATGGTTTCCCACAGTTTGTCATGTGTATTTCTCTCCTCGGGCCAGGTCTTCTCACAGGAGTCTTGGTGCAGTGGACATGTTTGCAGGATGTGTTCTGGAGTTTGAGGTCCTCTCTGACATGTACACCGTGCAGTCTGTGATTCTTTCATTTTATGCATGTGTGCATTTAGTCTGCAATGACCTGTTCTGGGGCGAAAAATTGTGGTATACTGTTTCCAAATAGGACATTCAATTACTGCGGCTACTGAAGAATGACTTGGATATGAAGTGAAACAAATCTTACATAAACACTATATGCAGTAAGTTGTTTTGGGTGACCATTTAAAACAATAGTAAAATTGCTATTATTATTCTTAATATTGTATCATCTGTCCCGTAACTTATGTTATCTTAGCTGCATCACATCTCAGTAAATCATGAACTATCCGTCGACATCCTACTCTATTGCGTGCCTAGCGTTTCAATTAATATCATGCCTGTCCATTGGAAAATATCATCTGTCTAGCACATCTTAGGTTGGCCTCTTCTTCTTTTGTCAAGGACTGCGCTTTCGTGATTTGATAATTAAAAGGAGGTCCGTAAGCGGTCCGATAGACTGTCGGACAGTATTGCGCACTGACATTCATACGTGATCTCGATATGATATTCCAAGCATCTTTCTGAAGCGCTTAATTTCTATGGCCTGAATTTTCTGTTCTATCACAGCATTTAATGTCCAATTTTTTCAAGCTTGCAAGTACACAGAGAGGATCAGCATCCGCATTAAATTTATTTTTAGTGACATGGGATATGTCTCTTAATATTGTAGCAATTACTTATTAGTCTCGCTCATTTACCTTAATCCATACTTATCTTAGAGTGATTATTTATGAAAGTTATTGATCAAATGTTAAGGAATTACGGAGGGTACATGCCTTGGAGATGAGATGTTTCCTAAGACTTCCAAACGTCACATATAAAGATGGAGCAACAAATGAGGAAATATGAGAAAGAATTACAACAGCAATAGGGCCTTTTGAAGACCTCTTGGCAACTGTCAAAAGAAGAAAACTCACGTGGTACTGGTACATACTGAGATCAAATAGTCTTGCAAATACGATCCTGCCTGGAAAGATGCAAGGCAAACGATGAAGGGGTCATCCCAAAATGAAGTGGGAGGACAACATAAAAGGATGGACCAATCTCCAACTAGAGGCTGTGGAAAGAGAGGGATGTCGTGGGGATGTCTTTATGTGTGCCCCAACGACCTCACCGGTTACGGACTACCTGACTGAAAGTAACTAATAAGGTTGCATCGATCAATTCGCAGATAATCGGCCATGTCAATCATTTTGTCAATTAATCAATATCAGCTATTTGGACGATTAATTGGTTGTGATAATCAGTCATTCTATTGTATCAGTCCGTTCTTTATTATTATTGCTAGGCATGTATGTTGTTGCAAGAAAACCGCGAATGACAGAAATATTTGGAAAGCTAGCTTATTGAATTCAACGTGCCACTTTCATTCGCTACTGGAAAATACTCAAGCAATTTCAGAGCGGAGGCAGAGGCACTGAGGGCGGCAGTGGAAGAAATGGTGACAGGTAAAAGGAATGAAAGCCACATAGTCCTGCTTACAGATGCACTGGCCGTAGTCACAGCGCTGAAAAGCCAGAAAAATTCTGAACTTAATGAATTAAGAGCAGTACTCTGTCAACTATGCCAGCAGGCCGCACCAAAAAGAGTAGTGGTGCAGTTGGTTCCATCTCACTGCAACATCCAAGGCAACGAGGAGGCAGACAGACTGGCAAAAGAATGTGCAAAACTACCACAACCTGATACTAGTATGACATACGAAGAGTCAAAACGGCTTATTAGAGCCAGATACATGACCAAATGGGAAACCGAACATACTGGCTACACCAAAAACGATGCCTATTACCAGTTGAACAGAAAAGAGCAGGTCGTGGTCTTCAGACTTTGCACTGGCCACAATAGACTCAGGTACCACCTATTCAACAAATTGAAGATAGGTGGCACCGACGAATGCCCGTGTGGTACCGGCAAAATGACCGCTGAGCATTTGCTGCAAAACTGCCCGACATACGAGGATCAGAGAGAGCAGATGTGGCCATCACCAGTGGCAACACTAGACAAGCCCTATGGCAGTGTCGACAGCCTCAGGATGACCGCTGCTTTTTTCGAAAAAATAATGGTTACTGTCTGACTGCGTACGAAGAAGAAGAAGAAGAAGGATTCAACGTGAAAAAATACATAAGAAACATTATTTCCTAGGACGCACAATCTAAGCCCCAATGTTTTAATTTGCTGATCTACACATCTGGAAACTGGAAAATATTTTTGGTACTGCCTTCTCAAACAAAAAATAAATTTGAGAATTCTTAAATTATAATGTAAAAACGTCAAAATAACATTTAGTAATTGTGATTAATTATGAAATATAATAATAAATTTCCTACGGTAAATTGCAATATACTTTTCATGCCACAACACAAAATTATATTATAAATAATCAGCAGCAGATTATTCAATATTGGCCAATAAGGCAGGGCGGTTAATCAGTAATCAGCCAAGTTGCTTATTGGTCAACTCTAGAATAAACTGTGTACTTTCAATGAGCTCTGTATGTATCAGAGATGAGATATGGAGTACTGCGAAACAACAGCATCTCATTTTAGCCAACTGAAAGCGGAATCTAATTCGTCTAAGGTCGACTGCTCTCAAACTCATGCCTTTGCACATCTCACCATTCATACAGACAAAAACATTGCTGAAGTTGGATTGGGCATCTGAATTAGAAAGCTCTAGAAACATCAAGAATATGCAGATAAAGTAAATGTTCATGTACTAAAAGTATTAATTTCAATTTTTGTTGGTCATTTGAATGAATAAAAACAGCCTGTTCTTTATATTTGTGTAGTTATACATTATTTTGATTTTAACCATTTCTCATATTTGTCCTATCTCTAGGTAAATTTTTCTCTCTGTTCTTGTATTCTATCCATCTTGTTAAATGTATCCTTTTTTTTTTTTTTTTGGCAATCACCTTATTTCTCCATTCCCCAAGCCGGTGTTGCACTGTGGTTTTTATTTTGTGCCTGTCGGCCCAGTGCATCCGACTTCAGCGTGCATTTTCTAAGGGTTTGCTTCCCCGGGGTAATGGCCAATGCTGTGATGGGGATTGAACCAAGCACATTCGGATTGTGAGCTGTGTCACTTAACCACTAGCCCGCACCCTCCCCCAATGTATCCTTTATTTTTCATGATAATTTATTTTTATTTAGTATTTCAAATCCTTTCTCTCTTTTTCTTCCATGTCTCTGTTTGAAATACCGTATTTAACATTATACTATTCTATACTTACAACTCAACATTTTCTTTTTTCCCCTCTTCATATTGTTCTCTTCATTTCTTTATCTCACCATTTGCTGCTTCTATTATTTTTCTATTTTTTGTATCCATTATAACCAGTACTTTCAAGAATTAAGAGCTTTCTTCCGGAGTTGTCAATGGCAAATACGAAAATGGCCTTAAACCTTGTCAGTGACCCTGACAGTGCAAACAAGTACAATATAGAGCATCTGGATGATGGGGATGGTGTCCATGTTGAGATGGTGAGTGGAGTGATGTTGCTGTTGTGTCTGTGTGAAATGATATGCTCTTTGTCTTCCTCTTCTTCATACGTTTTCAGACTTCAACTTGGAACATATCTAAAGGTCACAGTGGTTAGCCTGATGCTACTGGTATCTCCGTAGAGCTTGTCCAGGAATGGTATCGGGGATGGCCACACATGCTTTCTCTGTTCCTTGTGTGTAAGACACCATTGTAATGTGCTGTTTGTGACAGGTGTTGTAGCTAGAGAGGAGCTTGTGGCCGAATGGTTTCGAGGCCTGCCTGCCGACAAGGAGGGCAGCGGTTCGAATCCCCGGTATGGCATTTGTTGTTTTTCTGTTGGGGGTGAAATTATCAATCATAACCAGCACACGACGTAATGACTGCAATGGCGAAGTGGCCTGTAGTCCTCAGACTTCAAAACCCCTCGACTACCCCAGCAAAGGGAAAAATGTTGTACGAGTTGGTTGGTCGGGTTATAGCTGTATCTATACCATGTCTAAAAAAGAAAAAAACCATCTTGTGTTTGAGTCGCTTGGTTTATAGCCCTTATCATCTAATTTGCCCATGTCACTCTCTTTATGACCATGCTCAGGAAGATTGAGATGGGATGGGGTCGAAGACTGTGACTTGAGTCTCTGACAAGAACAAGACTGACAAGACCAAAACTGACAAGAACAAGACTGACAAGAGCAAGACTGACAAGAACAAGACTGACAAGAACAAAACTGACAAGAACAAGACTGACAAGACCAAGACTGACAAGAACAAGACTGACAAGAACAAGACTGACAAGACCAAGACTGACAAGACCAAGACTGACAAGAACAAGACTGACAAGAGCAAGACTGACAAGAGCAAGACTGACAAGAACAAGACTGACAAGAACAAAACTGACAAGAACAAGACTGACAAGAACAAGACTGACAAGACCAAGACTGACAAGACCAAGACTGACAAGAACAAGACTGACAAGAACAAGACTGACAAGAGCAAGACTGACAAGAACAAGACTGACAAGAACAAAACTGACAAGAACAAGACTGACAAGAACAAAACTGACAAGAACAAGACTGACAAGACCAAGACTGACAAGAACAAGACTGACAAGTACAAGACTGACAAGAACAAAACTGACAAGAACAAGACTGACAAGACCAAGACTGACAAGAACAAGACTGACAAGAACAAGACTGACAAGACCAAAACTGACAAGAACAAGACTGACAAGAACAAGACTGACAAGACCAAAACTGACAAGAACAAGACTGACAAGAACAAGACTGACAAGAACAAGACTGACAAGAACAAGACTGACAAGACCAAAACTGACAATAACAAGACTGACATGGTTCATTTTCGTTTCAAGTCACGTGGTGTAAAGGGAAATGCTTGCAGGTAGTGCTACTGTGGACCGGGCTGATATTATGTATGCCCTTAGAGCCCTGGAAGCCAAATGGGACTAGTGAACCAACACAGAACTGGTGTCCTGAGCCGACATACGCTGGGGAATATACTGAAGAAGAGAGCTGAGCGCCTATGGACTTGTTCGATGTGCAGTGAGGCTGATCTGTTGACTAACTAACTAACCTCATCAGAGCAAGAAATGCAGTCCACCATAATTGCGGCATCCAGCAACTATGGTCTCACGATCAACGCTAGAAAAACTGAGGTCTGCTCCTGGAAAGTCATATGTTGAACCTAACATTCCCATACACAACCAGCATCTCTAGGTGGTTGACAGCTTCACCTACCTCTGTAGTACCCTCACTAGAGAGGTGAATATTGACTTTGAGGTTACCAGCATGATTGCAAAGGTGAGCTTTGCGTTTGAGAGGCTGCAAGCAAACGTCTGGAGTCGACATGGTATCAGTGTTGCCACCAAGGTTAAAGTGGATTGTGCTATAGTGTTGTCCACTGTGCTGCGCGCTTGTGAAACATAGTGTATAGCTGTCATGCTAGACAGCTATATTTTCACTTGGCTGCTCGGGATCAGGTGGCAGGACAAGATGCCTAACTCTAAAATTCTTCGTATCCATACGCTTCTCCAAAAAACCCAGTTAAGAAAGACGGGACGTATTGCTCACATGCCCAATGAGCGCATCCCCAAGCAGCTGATATACAGTGAGCTCAGAACAGGCAGCCGCTCATTAGAAGGACAGAAGAAACGCTACAGAGACACCTTGAAAGTGTTTCTGAAATGCTTCGATATTGATGTCAGCTCCTCAGAGTTGCTTGTACAGAGCTGTTCCACTTAGTATCACGCAAGTTGCTCAGATCTCAGAGCAAAACAGAATGCATGATGCGTCCACAGTCAACCACTGCTGTGCCAGAATAGATCTCTATAGCCAGATGAGAACACATCTCGCAGCACTAGTCTGATGCTGTCGTCGTCTTCACTTGTGATGGCAACTGTTGTTACCTGCACTATTATTAATTTCCCGAGTGGTCCACCGGGGTCTTTGTATAAGACAAGGACAAAAATAGCACCACTGTCCCACAGAGAGCTTGTCATAAGAGGCGACTAACTGTGGGACATTGCATAACACTGGCCATGGTTAAGTGGTTTGTTTAGAGCAGCATAGATGGCGACTAACAGGCTGCGTGTCTACTTTGCTCTAGTGTTTGAGTCTATTAAGATGAACTCCCACATCATTTAACCACCCTCCATCGTACTTGTCCCAATGTAGCGGAGTAATAAGCTGCTTGAGCCTAGCCCACTGTGCAGGAAATTCTTCTTCCGGCTACATCTAGCTCATACCAGAGCTGGGACCTGCACAGGGGAATCTGCTACTGTAGAAGTACATATCAACTAAGAACTATTATTAATAGTAGTAGTCCTCTGACTTACAACACATCATTGTTAGGAGATTTGAAAAATAAAACATTTGTATTTATTTTATTGCTTTCGGTTTGTAATGCAAGGTCAAGGCTAAACACTGTTGTTCTGTTTATGAAGCAGACGTGACTGAGTTGCAGTAGAGACTGGTTGAAACCTGGACTGAATTACAGAAGAGTATCATGGATGCGGTGATTGATCAGTGGCGTTGTAGACTATGTGCTTGTGTCCGTGTCGATGGAGGACATTTTCAACACTTGGCTGCTCTGTGTTACATTGCAATAGTATATGTTAGTTAGTTGCAAGCGATGATGGTGATATTCATCATCACATGGTTTGCCACTTGCTTTGTATTTGGATTATACTGCTCTGGTCATCAACCTCACTCTCTGGTCCTGAACTACATTGGAGCAGTGATCAGACGAAGTCGAGACAACTGGAGGTAACTCAGGCTGCAAGCACTCGGGCCTCACCTCCCTTGAGACCAGGGGTTGCTTGAAACCCACGGGACTCAATTCTCCCGCAGCTTACGTTCTTCGCTTTGAGAGGCGAGTGGCTTATCTCTCGACCACAATGACGCACCCCCCATCTCTTGCCAGTATATATTGTACAGGATAGTGTACAATGGTAGACATTTTGTGGTTGGATGGTTTGACCAAAGACCTAGATCTGCTCTAGTACAGCACAGAATAGGATCGGATTACGTTCAAAATGTTGTTGGCTTCCTCGCACACAGCATACCTGCCAAATTGATGCTGAGGATAGTATTGTGTGAAGTTTACAAAGAGGTTGTTGTTGCGTATACCGACAATGAGTATGAATACTCTTTTGTGCGCCCTGAAAAGGACGTTAAGTGACGGGTTGCAGTAGCTTCCTCAACATGCTGATGAAGGTGGACCGGGGTTCCCCAGGTGGTTGTGCTATATTTAACTTTATCTGCGTGTCGCTCACTACTACGGGAATCACATCAATTCCTCACCTCGTTAGCCAGGTTGCTATTAAAACAGCCCATTTCCAGGGACTTTTCTAATGGACACCTGTTTTTTTTTTTAAATTTTCTTAGCCGGAGACAACAGTTGCTTCTATTTCATGGACTGTCTCTAACTCTCTGGTTCGTAATTGATGCACCCAGGACTCACCTTCTGCCACAATTTGATGGAGACAAATATCTCAGGAGTATGATGGTTCAAATGCTCCTGACAAATCATCTGACGTGCATGCTTGTGATTATCCAACATCTGAGCTGACCCCATCTGCTACACACTTTCTTGTAACTGAGGTTATCATTAACAATTTTGTGCGCAAAGCCATGACTCATATTGAAATCTATGGTTATTTCATCTATAGTGACTTGAATGTTGCCACGACTACCTGGTTCATCTGCTGTTTCACTGTGTCGGTTGCTTTGCTCGCTGGTATCTCACACTGCGGTTCATGAATGACGTTTTGAAACCTTATAGCCCATTCATATACTCTCCTCTCAGACAACTGTCTCAATACTGAACCGTCATTCTTCTCCAGATTTCAATAGTTTTCACGCCTTCTGACAAAAAACGAAAAACACCTCGTTGTTCTTCCCTGTTGCAAGTCAACATTGGAGCGGCCATGTTGTACACTATATTGCACATGCACATACTGCTCAATCATCACAATCCCTACATAAAGTTATTGCCCATCGCGAAGCGATGATGGCCACATCAGACTGTTTTATCTTAATAATGTGATGTACACTGTTTTGGATTTTGGTGAGGAAGATTATGCGCTGGTCATCAATCTCACTCTTGTCCCAGGTTACCTTGGATCAGTGGCAAGACTATTGGTCCAGACGACTGGAGGTAACTCAGGATGCAGGCACTCTGGTCTTACCTCCCATGAGACCAGGGTTCGCTTAAAAAATTGTGAAATTCAGTCGCTCACCGTTTC
The DNA here is from genome assembly GCA_036924085.1 of Ariolimax columbianus. Lineage (NCBI taxonomy): Eukaryota > Metazoa > Mollusca > Gastropoda > Stylommatophora > Arionidae > Ariolimax > Ariolimax columbianus. Next base: position 13,759,125 of record JAVGWX010000022.1, read on the forward strand.
TGTTCATCACTGTGAGAGGCGAGTGCCTTCACCTCTTGACTACAATCCCTATATGGAGTATTGCTAAAGAACCATTTTGTATCCTGAAATAATATTTTCTGTTGTCGTACTCTTTCATGCAACTTTATAATTGCTGTTACTTATATATTTATATCTTTAGAATTTGTCTGTGATTCCACCTGATCTGCTGGGAGAAGATGACTCAAGCTCGGACGAGACTTTGTCAGAATCTGAGAGCGAGTCAGACTCAGAAAAGAGCAATCCAGAAAATGGAGATCCATCCTTAAAAGAAGTAAAGCCCTCTCTGAAACTCCATCCAAAGTCAGCATCAAAGTGTGCCAGACCTGGTATTGAAATCATTGAAGAAGCTCAACCAACAAGGAAAGATCTGACTGACAGATAGGGTTCATGCATGTTTGCTGTATGTTTGTGTACATTTCTATATTTACAAAGTGACTTTTTGTCAAACTACTTTGACAATTTCCAAACCTGATTATCTTTGAGCTCTGGCTAACCGGTAGACTAAAATCTCATTGCGCTGAGCTCCTGAGAAAATACGCGCATCTGAGGAAAGCCATTTCCTATGACAAAACCATGTGGTCTAATTTCATTATCTGACTGACTTGATCATCTCTAATGTTCCTGTATGTTATGTCAGTAAATTGTGGAATATATTTATTGAAGACCATCCTGTATCAAATGAACTTGATTGACATTCTGTCTGACTCTCAGAAGGACATTAATAGTTTTTGTTACTATCTTCCTCACATGTGTAATTCAAATAATCAGTTGTTGTTTTTCAGAATAATCACCATCTATATTCAATGGCTGGTTCTGTTGTTAGTCTTTGAGTACGGCCATTTCCTGAATTTTCAAAACTACTTTCCATCACGAAAATTAAAAATTCATCTAAACAATATTTTATTTTATGGGTGCAGCCATATTTGTTATCTTGTGTAGATAGTATGGTCGAAATCTAATCAGTACATCCCGACAACGCTTTAGAATTATTGTCCACCCGTCAGACCGATTCATGGGTCACTCAGGAAGTGGAGTATTTACACACATATCGGTGTCATGGGTTCAAAGGGTTAAAACAGAAACCATTTAGACCAGTGTTTTCCAATCTTTTAACACCTGCGGACAGTTCAAAATGGAAAACATTTTTTGTGGACCGGTGAAAATAGGAAACATTTATAGAATCTTTAAAAGTTATTGCAGTTTTAATTTTTGGTTGTCTCCATCCTGTAGGAAATGAACATTTTTACAACACAATAACACACAAAAAAGCTTTCCAAAATATCAATTGTTGAATGACTTAATAGAACTTGAAAAGATTACAAAACTGCAATACATGACCGACAGAAGAGACTGCAGAGCCCAGCTGCAGTCAGAGAAACTCCGAAGACTGACTGACCATCCAATGCACCAGAGACTAAACAATTTGGGAAATGGGAAACTAAAGCGGAGAAACTTTGCAGAAATAGCCAAAGCAAAGATGCACGAAGATCCCATAAACGCACTAACAACACCAAAACCCATCACTACTGTACGAAAACCTACCTGGAGGCAGGATATATTTCCAGAGGTGGTAAAAAATATACCAGGTATTGCAAACAAAAACTGCCAGACTGAAAAAGAAAGGAGAGATACTACCCTAAGCTTCATAAAGAAAAGCTACCCAAGCATGGACTGGACCCATGCATACACCGACGGTTCTGTAACAAACACTACACAGAACGGAGGGGCAGGAGCATTCCTGAACCTACCAAATGGAAGACAAATATCACTGTCATTCGCTACTGGTAAGTACACAAGCAATTTCAGAGCGGAGGCAGAGGCACTGAGGGCGGCAGTGGAAGAAATGGTGACACACAGTGAAAATGAGAGCCATATAGTCCTGCTGACAGATGCTCTCACCGTAGTCACAGCGCTAAAAAGCCAGAAAAACACTGAGCTCAATGACTTAAGAGCAGCACTCTGCAAACTGTGCCAGCAGTCCGCACCAAAAAGGGTAGTGGTACAGTGGGTTCCGTCACACTGCAACATCCAAGGCAACGAGGAGGCAGACAGACTGGCAAAAGAAGGTGCAAGACTACCACAAACAGATACCAACCAATATGACGTACGAAGAGTCAAAACGGCTTATCAAAGCCAGATACATGACCAAATGGGAAACCGAACATACTGGTTACACCAAAAACGATGCCTATTACCAGTTGAACCGAAGAGAGCAGGTCGTTGTCTTCAGACTTCGCACTGGCCACAACAGACTGAGGTACCACCTATTCAACAAATTGAAGATAGGGTGTACCGACGAATGCCCGTGCGGTACTGGTAAAATGACCGCTGAACATCTGCTGCAGAACTGCCCAACATACGAGGACCAGAGAGAGCAGATGTGGCCATTACCAGTGAAACTGCAAGACAAGCTCTATGGCAGTGGCGAGAGCCTCAGGATGACCGCCGCTTTTTTCGAAAAAATAATGGTTACTGTCTGACTGCGTACGAAGAAGAAGAAGAATGACTTAATTTCCATATCGAGATATTGTATGAATTTTCCACCTAAAACCTCACCAAATTTGATAAACAAACACGCCAAATATAGATGAGCTCTTTTGTTTGAAAAGTACTGGTACTTGTGAAGCTGATGTCATTTCAGTTCAAACATTAGCCAATCAGAGCTTAGATCACCTCAAACCAATTTCCGAAGTTTGAGACTAAAGCCGCAATTCCTTTTTCGCGGACTGGCAGGAAATTTGTTGAGAAACACTGATATAGACCCTGTCTTCAGGTGGGTAAAGATGACAAAATTGTTGACACTGTTTTTATTTTTGATGAAATTTGTTGGAATGAGGACATGAAATCATCTCCGTTTGTTTAGACAAAATTTTGGAAACTAAAGCGGAGAAACTTTGCAGAAATAGCCAAAGCAAAGATGCACGAAGATCCCATAAACGCACTAACAACACCAAAACCCATCACTACTGTACGAAAACCTACCTGGAGGCAGGATATATTTCCAGAGGTGGTAGAAAATATACCAGGTATTGGAAACAAAAACTGCCAGACTGAAAAAGAAAGGAGAGATGCTACCCTAAGCTTCATATCGAAAAGCTACCCACGCATGGACTGGACCCATGCATACACCGACGGTTCTGTAACAAACACTACACAGAACGGAGGGGCATGAGAATTCCTGAACCTACCAAATGGAAGATAAATATCACTGTCATTCGCTACTGGTAAGTAGACAAGCAATTTCAGAGCGGAGGCAGAGGCACTGAGGGTGGCAGTGGAAGAAATGGTGACACACAGTGAAAATGAAAGCCATATAGTCCTGCTTACAGATGCTCTCGCCGTAGTCACAGCGCTAAAAAGCCAGAAAAATACTGAGCTTAATGACTTAAGAGCAGCACTCTGCAAACTGTGCTAGCAGTCCGCACCAAAAAGGGTAGTGGTACAGTGGGTCCCATCACACTGCAACATCCAAGGCAACGAGGAGGCAGACAGACTGGCAAAAGAAGGTGCAAGACTACCACAAACAGATACTAGTATGACGTACGAAGAGTCAAAACGGCTTATCAAAGCCAGATACATGACCAAATGGGAAACCGAACATACTGGTTCCACCAAAAACGATGCCTATTACCAGTTGAACCGAAGAGAGCAGGTCGTTGTCTTCAGACTTCGCACTGGCCACAATAGACTGAGGTACCACCTATTCAACAAATTGAAGATAGGGTGTACCGACGAATGCCCGTGCGGTACTGGTAAAATGACCGCTGAACATCTGCTGCAGAACTGCCCGACATACGAGGATCAGAGAGAGCAGATGTGGCCATCACCAGTGGAACTGCAAGACAAGCTCTATGGCAGTGGCGACAGCCTCAGGATGACCGCCGCTTTTTTCGAAAAAATAATGGTTACTGTCTGACTGCGTACGAAGAAGAAGAAGAAGACAAAATTTTCACGAGTCATTGAAGACAGGGTTGTAAATCTTTAATTCAGTAGAAGACCTCAAATTTGTCATCAGTTACTTGGATGACAGTAACCAGAAGAAAGATGTCATTTTACTAATGAATGACAACAAAATAAGACAAGTAATGGTGAACACAATTTTTTTAAATTACAAAGAGATTAAACTGATATTGATTACATATATAAAACAATGAAGATGTGTTATATCTTCTTCTTCTTCGTTCGTTCTCAATCTCCCGCTACCAAACCTTGAAAGGGCTTAAGTAGCAGAATGTAGTCCAGAGAGCGGAATGCGTTGTGTCGTAGTTTACAGCTTGACTGCGATATTTGCACCTTTCGGTCCAACACATCCGACTTCAGCAAGCATTTTTTGAGTACCGGGTTAGCATTCCCTCTTCGATCCCTTCTCCTTAGCCAGTCTGCCCTGCTGCAGCCTGTCCAGGATCACCGCGTGGAGGTGTAGAAGGGTCTTGGCAGCTATGGTTCGCTGGCCCTGATGCAAGCAGTCAGCTATGGGTCGCTGACCACTGCAGCTCATGCGCTGCTCAGCATCTTGATCCCAGATGTGTTATAAGAAATGTAAAATATGCCAAATAAAAGAGGCCTATTTTGGAATTTGTAAAATAGCACAATCTACCTGGAAGAGGGTGAAAGAGAGATCAAACTAAGGATACTCGCTGAGGATTCGTGGAAACTGAAGAGAAGATCATGAACAGAGCAGGGACACCTAGGATTTCTTTATCTTCTTCTGTATGTTCATTGTGAAACTTGTCAACCCACCTCACAGCAGCTAAGACGCTACGCTAGAGGAAACTTGTCAACCCACTTCACAGCAGCTAAGACCCTATGCTGGAGGAAACTTGTCAACCCACCTCACAGCAGCTAAGACCCTACGCTGGAGGAAACTTGTCAACCCACCTCACAGCAGCTAAGACGCTACGCTGGAGGAAACTTGTCAACCCACCTCACAGCAGCTAAGACGCTACGGCTACGCTGGAGGAAACTTGTCAACCCACCTCACAGCAGCTAAGACCCTATGCTGGAGGAAACTTGTCAACCCACCTCACAACAGCTAAGACCCTACGCTGGAGGAAACTTGTCACCTCCGCCTCCTGAAAGCTAAGACCCTACGCTGGAGGAAACTTGTTACTTCCGCTTTGTGAAAGCTAAGACCATACACTGAAAGGAACTTGTCACATTCGTCTTGTAAAAGCTAAGACTGTACACTGAAAGGAACTTGTCACATTCGTCTTGTAAAAGCTAAGACTGTACACTGAAAGGAACTTGTCACATTCGTCTTGTAAAAGCTAAGACTGTACACTGAAAGGAACTTGTCACATTCGTCTTGTAAAAGCTAAGACTGTACACTGAAAGGAACTTGTCACCTCCGCCTAATAAAATTTAAGACCATTGGCTGAAAGGAACTTGTCACATCCGCCTAATAAAATTTAAGACCATTGGCTGAAAGGAACTTGTCACATCCGCATCGTAAAAGCTAAGACCATATGCTGAAAGGAACTTGTCACATCAACTTCATTAAAGCTAAGGAAAAACACTGAAGGGAACTTGCCACTTCCACAACATAAAAGCTAAGACAATATGCCGATAGAAACCTTTAACAACTCATCCCCTATAGCAGTGACAACGATTGAACAACATATAAACAGGTACATTGGTCCTACTCTCTAGGGTTGTTCCACGTTTGTAGAAAGGGAATTACCTTCAGATGCTTGTAATGAAATGGGATTTTTGTGAATTGTAAAACCTAAAGGGAGGCAATCTATTTTAGTATTTTCTGCATTATTTCCCTTGGATCGCATTCTTGAGTCAGTGATTTTGTTTTCTTCTTTTACGCGATTTGTGTAAATTACACAGTCATAAGACTGTGGTATCTATATCATAGTTTCTCAAACTTGTTATCATCATATTCATGTTTTCAACAAATTAAAGATAAGTGGTACCGACGAATGCCCGTGCGGTACTGGTAAAATGACCGCTGAACATCTGCTGCAGAACTGCCCGACATACGATGATCAGAGAGAGCAGATGTGGCCATCACAAGGGGAACTGCAAGACAAGCTCTATGGCAGTGGCGACAGCCTCAGGATGACCGCCGCTTTTTTCGAAAAAATAATGGTTACTGTCTGACTGCGTACGCAGAAGAAGAAGAAGATATTCATGTTTTAAACTTTGCAGCTCGCTAACCTAATGCACTGTCCTAATTTTGTTGTTTGTTTGCGAATGCCCACAATGAGTAGGTCACTCTTTTGGAGCATCCTGAAAAGGACGTTAAGTGGCGGGTTGCAGTGGCTTTCCTCACATCCTGAGTGCTGATGATGGTCGAGTGGGCTCCTCCAGACGGTTGTGCGAGGCTTGTCTTCTTCTTCTGCGTGTCACTCACTACTATGGAGATCACGTTGATCACTCACCCCGTTAGAACAGGCTGCCCGTTTCTAAGGAGGGCTACTAGGAAGCCACAGTAAGGGTCTTGACCCGTATGTTTTGCTGGACCCTGACTAACATGTCTGATCAGTATGTTTTGCCTGACCCAGACGTTAGTCTTCCTCCCCATGTCCTAATATAAATTATTGTAAGTTGTTGAATGACCACAATGGGTAATTATTGCCCATCGAAAGCAATGACCATAAACAGATTTAACAAAAGAAATATATTGACATTCAAACATAAAACAAATAAATTAAAAGTGAGAGTCGCTAGGTGATATATAGATATATATATTCATTATCACTATACGGTGCAGAAATGAAGACAACATAGAAACCCTTGAAATGGGAATGAAAAGAAGAATGGATCGTATTTCATAGGGACAAGAAGTAAGGAAGTAAAGAAGTCCTGACAAAATTAGTAATGGGAAGGGAAATACTGAAAGACATGCTTACTTACTTAGTCGCTCCTCTTCTACCGTGAGGTGTAGAGGTTTGCCAAAGAGAACGCCACACTGCTCTATCCGCCGTCTTTTTCCTGGCCTCTTTCCAATCCAGCCCTCTATCACTTAGGGACTGTCGTATGTTGTCTTCCCAACGTACTTTGGGACGTCCTCGGGGTCTGCGTCCTTGACTTTTGATCTCCCATGATCGATTTGGTATCCGATCTTCTTCCATTCTACAGACATGGCCAAACCACTGAAGTTGGGACTGCTCCACTCGTGTCTGCAGGGGTTGAACTTCAAGGTTGCTGAAAGACGTGCAAGTTAGGTAATTCAAATATTCTGGACTTGTAAAGGGATGCGTGGGCTAGTGATTAAGGGACACGGCTCACAACCAGAAGGTGCTGGGTTCGATCTCCATCACAGCACCGGCCGTTACTCCAGGGAAGCAAACGCTTAGAAAATGCAGGAGGAAGCAGGCCCTTACATAATATGCATGCTGAAGTTGGATGCACTGGCCGACAGGCGCAAAATAAAAACAATGCAACGCACACCGCCTTGGGGATTAGAGAAATAAGGCGAACGCCAAAAATAAAAAATAAAGAGAAGCAATAGACTTCTGAAAACAGTACTGGAGGTAAAGGTTGAAGGAAGGCTGGCAAGAGGTAGACAGTGCTTTAAGTGAGAGAACAATATCAAGAAGAGAACTAACAACAATCTCTCAAAAAGTTGCATCAAAGAAAGAATGTTCAAAGTCCATTTCTGTCAGCCTTTGATCTGGAGACTACTTACCTGCAACATTAGATCCTGATTTAGACATTTCCATGTTATAAGTAAATAAATTACTAAACTTTAACTGAACCATTGGTGAAAAAATTTGTCTGGGACATTGTCTGTGTATACTCACCGGTGTATTCATTGTGTTAACACCAGTGTCTGCTATAGAAACGGTTGAATCTAAAACTAGACAATTTCCACCCGTCTTAAGAACAAGATGGCTATATTGACTTTAAACAATTTTTTCTATATTTCACATGGATTTGGATAGTTATTCCATTATTGATTGAAGTTAAGTTGTTGCAATGATTTTTCTGTTTAGTTTGCTTATGTAGATGTTAAAAATACGTTTGTAATGAAAACTAGCAGATATGCTGATCTGGTTAGGAACACTATCAGTGCTTTGTGGCAATTTCATTGGTTTGCAAGGCAACTGGTGTACACATAAATGGGTAAGTCTAAATGTTTGTGACATAATTTTTAAAATATGGAAACTGGAAGGTTAAAGCATTTCCCCCTTTTCTGGTATCCTCCGGGAGATTTATAAGGCTAGGAATACATAACAATTGCCTCGCCAGTTAATATTTAGTGCGCACATTCAGTCAGCCCCTTATCGAGGTATGTACCCACATTTTCAAAATTCCCAGCATCCTTGGTGGGACTAAATAGGAACATGAAGACAATCAAGTTGTTTAAAATACCACTGTAAGCAAAGAGTCAGAATCACCACTGTAAGCAAAGAGTCAGAATAACCACTGTAAGCAAAGAGTCAGAATAACCACTGTAAGCAAAGAGTCAGAATAACCACTGTAAGCAAAGAGTCAGAATCACCACTGTAAGCAAAGAATCAGAATAACCACTGTAAGCAAAGAGTCAGAATTACCACTATAAGCAAAGAGTCAGAATAACCACTGTAAGCAAAGAGTCAGAATTACTACTGTAAGCAAAGAGTCAGAATCACCACTGCAAGCAAAGAGTCAGAATAACCACTGCAAGCAAAGAGTCAGAATTACCACTGCAAGCAAAGAGTCAGAATAACCACTGTAAGCAAAGAGTCAGAATCACCACTGTAAGCAAAGAGTCAGAATCACCACTGTAAGCAAAGAGCCAGAATCACCAATGTAAGCAAAGATTCAGAAGCACCAGGGAAATAAAAGATTAATACCAAGTTAGCGATTATATAATTTCAATGTCAAGTCAGTATTCCTGTATGGCTTGGCTTCGTTCGTTCTCAATCCTGAAAGAGCTTAAGTAGCAGAATATAGTCCAGAGAACGGAATGCGTTGTGTCGTAGTTTGACTGCGATATTTGCACCTTTCAGTCCAACACATCCGACTTCAGCAAGCATTATTTGAGTACCGGGTTAGCATTCCCTTTTCGATCCCTTCTCCTTGGCCAGTCTGCCGTGCTGCAGCCTGTTATCCAGGATCACCGCGTGGAGGTGTAGAAGGGTCTTGGCAGCTCTGTCTGGTTCGCTGACCACTGCAGCTCATGCGCTGCTCAGCATCTTGATCCCAGTACTCCTGTATGAACCAGAAACTTTGGGAAATGACACAGGCAATACATAGAAAATTCTAGTCATTTGTGAATAAATGTCAATTGAGGATACTGGGTATAGACTGGCTAGACATGGTGTGGAAGAAAGACCTACGTGAAAGGAACCAATAACAACCAGTGGAGCAACAGATCAAATGCAGGAAATGGGGTTGGATAGGACACACTACAGAAATCCCTATCAAATGTGGCCTGACATGGAACCCACAGGGGAAGAGTAAGAGAAGTAGACCAAAACACATCTGGAGAAGAGATTGTGAAATTGAACTTTGAACCTCATTTGGAGAGAGACAGAAAGGTCTGCTCAAGATGAACTTTATTGAGGAGGGTTGTCAATGGACTATACCCAAAAAGAAGCAATGGGCTTTGATGATGATGATCATAGCTGCTCGATTGTCCACTCACCAGTCTCTCTCTTCATCCGATGTACAAGTCATGTGAATTATTTTGTCACAACAGATTGTATGTGGATAGAACCAAGTCACACTCAGTGACTACTCAAGTGCCTCCACTTTAATGTGTACTTGAAGAGTAAAGAAACACAATGTTCCCACTTGCATCAATGTTAAGTGAAGCTGTGTTCACTTATTGGCATCTTGCCACCAAACAAACACCATTAACCCTTTACAGTCCAACCTAGTTTACTAAATTTGTAATTTGGTATGAACAGCAACCCCATTTGTTCAATGTTTTTCTAAAGCACACATACTAGATATTGTTGCTATGTGTCAATGACCAACACAGGAAGTTAGAAGGCTTTTCTAAAGCACACATTTTAGATATTGTTGCTATCTGGCAATGAAAAACACAGGGAGTTAGAAGGCTTTTCTAAAGCACACATTTTAGATATTTTTGCTATGTGGCAATTAAAAAACACAGGGAGTTAGAAGGCTTTTCTAAAGCACACATTTTAGATATTGTTGCTATGTGGCAATGACCAACACAGGAAGTTAGAAGGCTTTTCTAAAGCACACATTCTAGATATTGTTGCTATGTGGCAATGAAAAACACAGGAAGTTAGAAGGCTTTTCTAAAGCACACATTTTAGATATTGTTGTAATGTGGCAATGACCAACACAGGAAGTTAGAAGGCTTTTCTAAAGCACACATTCTAGATATTGTTGCTATGTGGCAATGAAAAACACAGGAAGTTAGAAGGCTTTTCTAAAGCACACATTCTAGATATTGTTGCTATGTGGCAATGAAAAACACAGGAAGTTAGAAGGCTTTTCTAAAGCACACATTTTAGATATTGTTGCTATGTGGCAATGACCAACACAGGAAGTTAGAAGGCTTTTCTGAAAAAAATCTGGATGTGATATTAAGCTATAAGTCGAGCGGTTTTGACCGATTCGGACTGTTAAATACTATGGCTATTTTCTTAAGTTTTTTTTTAACTTAGTAAACTAGATATTAATTTGACCTGACGTTCATTTTTATGAATCTCATATATGAACTGGAATTTGTTCATTGCATGCAGTATTCTTTTTATGATTTTACACTAGAGTAAGATTGATTGTCATGAAATTTATATTCAGTGGGCCTGAAGATTCAGCGCAGTAAATGAGCTGACAACAACTCAGATGGCTTCTTGCATCAATGTCGTGAACCAGTAAATGAGCTGACAACAACTCAGATGGCTTCTTGCATCAATGTCGGAGAACCAGAGCTGACCAAGACCGTATTCTGTCTCCAAGCGGTGGCCCTGGAAACAGGCTGTACTAGTGTTGTCTGACTAAGAGAATAGGGATCGCAGTTGGAAGGCAAATCTGGCACCAAATCATCTAACTGAAACTAAATGTGTTCAGCTGAAAGGTACAGATACCGCAGCCTTACTGTAGATTACAAGACAATGTTACAAATGTCCTTTTTAGGATGAACAAAGAAGAAATAGTATTCATTAAAAAAAAATTTTTTTGCCTCAATATTCGGTTTACGTCATTTGCCCTGAAAAGGACATTCTGCCGCAGTTTGCAGGGAGGCTTCAATATCTGTACCTTTTGGCCCGACACATCCTTTTTCAGCTGGCTTTTTTTTTAAGGTATTGAATTCGTCTTCACACTGTGATCCATATTCTCTTAGAATGACTGCACAAGGCCAGCCTGTTTAAATTGTCGCTGTTTGTAGGCAGAATAAGGTCATTGTCAGTTCTGGTTCGCTGACCTTGATGCAAGCTATGAGTCGCTCGCTGGCTCTTGTCAGATTATTTATTGTCCTGCTTCTTTGGTCCTGTCCAAATAATTGTTACCAGCTTTAATATGCAGAATTTTGGGTTTTTCCTTGTTGGGTTTTTATTTTGTATACATTTTGTAGGGAAGTAAGGATGGCTGAGTACACTATATGTAATTGTATATTTACTTGTTTTGTGGGGAAGACTGCTCACGAAATTGTTATTAATGTAAATTGTATGTTATTTTTCTGACTAAATGAGAGAAAAAAATTTTTAAAACGCTTCAATATTTTGTGAAACTTGAGTTGAATTGGTTCCGGGTTATATCATGTATTATCTAACCTTGTATCAAATTCATTCTGGCTTACTGTTAATTTTTGCTTTCTGGAATATGCGTGGTTTATGTGTGACAAGTAATGATGGTGGCTGTGCAATGGTACATGATGATAGTTATGGTTGTTGTTTGCGAATGCCCATAATGAGTGCACCCTGAAAAGAACGTTAAGTGGCAGGTTACAGTAGCTTTCATCACATCCTGAGCGTGCTGATGAAGGTGGACCGGGCTCTTCCAGGCGGTTGTGTCATACTTGGTTTCATTTGCGTGTCACTCACTACTACGTGGATCATGTCTAGCCCTCACCTTGTTAGCTATACTGCCATGAAAGCAGCTGTTTCCAGGGAGAGCTACGAGGAAGCCACGGTGAGGGTCTTGGATAGTATGTTTTGTCTGACCCTGACTAACATTTCTGATCAGTATTTTTTGCCTGACTAGATGTTAGTCTTCCTTCCCGATGGTTATGGTGGTGATGTGTACTGGCACGTGAGATGTTATTGGGGAATTCTATTACAGCTTTCAGGAAGCCTGCACTAAAACATACGAGGCGTGTTCAAATGAAACCGAACCTAACTGCACCAAATGAACATACGTACGATGTGCATGACGATGTCACTTCAGGTGTAAACAGCACATACCAACTGTCAAGTTTGCTAAATTTCATTATCCTCCAACTCATAGTTTCCTATTCGCTGTGTCGCTACTTCTTAGTTCCAAGTCGACCTGCACTTCTACAGGGGAAAATTCCCATGTGCAGGTCCCAGCTCTGGTATCATCTGGCTGTAGCCGGGAAGAGGATTTCCTGCTTAGCGGGTTAGGCTTAAGCAGCTTATTACTCGTCTGCGCTGGGACAAGTGCTGCGGAGGGTGGTTAACCGATGTGCGAATCCATCTTAATAGACTCCTAACACTAGAGCAAAGTAGACCCACAGCCTGTTAGGCCCCATCTATGCTGCTCTCAACAAACCACCTAACCATGTCCGGTGTTATGCCATGTGAAAGAGTTAGTCGCCTCTTATGACATGCTCTCCATGTAGCCACTAGGTGACATCCGTGTATCATCCATGTAGCCACTAGGTGACATCCGTGTAGCCACTGTGACATCCGTGTATCATCCATGTAGCCACTGGGTAACATCTGTGTATCATCCATGTAGCCACTGTGCCATCCGTGTATCATCCATGTAGCCACTGTGACATCCGTGTATCGTCCATGTAGCCACTAGGTGACATCCGTGTATCATCCATGTAGTCACTGTGACATCCGTGTATCATCCATGAAGCCACTGTGCCATCCGTGTATCATCCATGTAGCCACTGTGCCATCCGTGTATCATCCATGTAGCCACTGTGACATCCGTGTATCGTCCATGTAGCCACTGTGCCATCCGTGTATCATCCATGTAGCCACTGTGCCATCCGTGTATTATCCATGTAGCCACAGTGACATCCATGTAGCCACTGTGCCATCCGTGTATCATCCATGTAGCCAGTGTGCCATCCGTGTATCATCCATGTAGCCACTGTGACATCCGTGTATCGTCCATGTAGCCACTAGGTGACATCCGTGTATCATCCATGTAGCCACTGTGACATCCGTGTATAATCCATGTAGCCACTGTGACATCCGTGTATCATCCATGTAGCCACTGTGACATCCGTGTATCAACCATGCGTTGTCATTTCCCCCATTACAGGTACTACCCCTCCCTGACACCCAGCTATAACCAAATTGAAGGTGTATGCAACAGTCGTCTCGTCTTACCAACCCTTTTGTACACCTGTTGAATCTGGACTGTGTACAGTCGACATGCAAAGAAGCTTGACCACTTCCATCTGGGCTGCCTACAGAAACTGCTGAACATGAAATGGCAAGATAGGATCACAGATGTAGAAGTTATTTCGCGGGCTGTTATTACAAACATCCACATAATTATGTCAAAATCGCAGTTTAGATGAACCGGCCATGTTATCGCATGTCAGATGAGCGGCTTATCACAAAATGTTTTTTGGCGAACTTGAGTCACGCAAGGCAGCTCGCTGTGGCCAAATAAAACGTTACAAAAACACTCTGAATGCCTCATTGAAGAACTGTGTCATCATCATCATGTAGCATGTTCTTTATAGAACGTCGCTCCCATCACAGTCTGTCTGAAAGAAACTCGTTCCCTTGCCAAAACTCCACCTTCCGCTACAGTCATATCCAGGCATTCCTGGATATCTATGTGCCATTGTCTTCTTGGTCTACCCCGTCCTCTTTTGCCTGGCACCATACCTTCCATCACTGTTCTCTCAAGACCATTGTGTCTCTTGATGTGGCCAAAGTATTTGCATTTTCTAGCCAAAATGGAATTGATAAACCAGTTCTCCTCTATGCTCAACTCTTGCCGAATGTCTACATTTGTCTTTTTCTCTGTCCATGGTATTCTGAAGATCTTTCTGTAACATTTTGACTCGAAGGATTCGATTCTTTGTCTAGAAGTTTTGGTAATCGTCCATGCTTCACAACCATAAGCTGCCACAGGAAAAACACAGGCTCTCAAGACTTTTACTTTTATCGTTTTGTTGGTGCCCTGCCATAATTTCTTCAGGCTGTTCAGTCTCTGCATTGCCATAGCTAGTCTTCTTCTGATTTCTTTCGAGCAGTCACCATTTTTGTCAATTCTAGAGCCCAGATATTCAAAACGTGTGACCTGATCTATTTCCTCACCACCAACTGTAAATTTATGCTGACATTGTGTTTTATCGGAGGTCATTATCTTTGTTTTGTTTGTGTTTATAAACAGATTTTTATCTTTACTATGTCCATTAACGGCTGAAAGTAGCTGCTCTAGCCCTTCTGCACTTCTTGATAGTATCACTGTGTCATCTGCGTATCGTAACTCTGGAATCTCGTACCCCCCAATCGTAAATGGGTAGAAACATTCAATGTTCTCATCTTCTCGAACATTTCTCATTATACATTCCGCATATATGTTGTACAGATATGGTGAGAGGATACATCCCTGTCGGACACCCTTTTGTACTGCAAACCAATCTGATGTTTGGCCAGACAGCGGCTTGTTGATCTTGGTGTAAAGTTTCAATTAGATGGACTATATGCAAAGGAAACCCCATTTCCTTCATGATTCTCCACATATTTTGATGTTTTACCGTGTCGAAGCCCTTAGTGTAATCAATGAAACACGTGTACATGTCTACATTTTTCATAGATATTCCTTAAATTGAATATGTGCCATTGACCCTGATAATTGGGAGAATATTGCTGCTGATAGCTCTGCCTGGCGTAGCAAAGTCTTTGCTGGCACGAAGCATATGGAGCAGACAAGAATCAAGGAAGATACTCGGAGACAGCGCTACGCGAAAGGCAAGAGACGAGCTGTCTCCGTCTGACGGTCAGATAGTGTTTCTCTGCCATCAGTGTGACAGACGATTTCGGGCTCGCATTGGTTTGATCAGCCACCTACGAACCCACTCCAGGGTTGACAGATGACAATGTGGTTCTCTTCGGAATCGATTGACAAACAACACTTAATATATAGAGGGAGTTATCATCAGACTGCAGAAATTGTATAGGAAATATTAATGAATAGTCAGGTCATCCCGTAACCGGTGAGGTCGTTAGGCACACATGAAGACATCCTCACAGCACCACGCCACCTTTCTCTGTCAGCGGCCGTAGCCTGTGCCTCTTCTGGTTGGAGATCGGTCCATTCTTTTATGGTGCCCTCCCACCTCTTTTTGGGAAGGCCTTTTCGTCGTCTGCCTTGCACCTTCCCGTGGAGGATCGCATTTGCAAGACCATTTGATCTCGATATATGACCTTGCCAGGCGAGTTTCCTTCTTTTGACAGTTGCCAAAAGGTCTTCAAAAGGCCCTATTGCTGTTGTAATTCTATCTCGTATTTCCTGATTTGTAACTTGATCTTTGTGCGTGACGTTTAAAAGTCTTCGGAAACATCTTCTTCTTTTCTTCTTCTGCGTACACAATCAGACAGTAACCATTATTTTTTCGAAAAAAGCGGCGGTCATCCTGAGGCTCTCGCCACTGCCATAGAGCTTGTCTTGCAGTTCCACTGGTAATGGCCACATCTGCTCTCTCTGATCCTCGTATGTCGGGCAGTTCTGCAGCAGATGTTCAGTGGTCATTTTACCAGTACCGCACTGGCATTCGTCGGTACACCCTATCTTCAATTTGTTGAATAGGTGGTACCTCAGTCTGTTGTGGCCAGTGCGAAGTCTGAAGACAACTACCTGCTCTCTTCGGTTCAACTGGTAATAGGCATCGTTTTTGGTGTAACCAGTATGTTCGGTTTCCCATTTGGTCATGTATCTGGCTTTGATAAGCCGTTTTGACTCTTTGTACGTCATACTGGTATCTGTTTGTGGTAGTCTTGCACCTTCTTTTGCCAGTCTGTCTGCCTCCTCGTTGCCTTGGATGTTGCAGTGTGACGGGACCCACTGTACCACTACCCTTTTTGGTGCGGACTGCTGGCACAGTTTGCAGAGTGCTGCTCTTAAGTCATTAAGCTCAGTGTTTTTCTGGCTTTTTAGCGCTGTGACTACGGCGAGAGCATCTGTCAGCAGGACTATATGGCTCTCATTTTCGCTGTGTGTCAACATTTCTTCCACTGCCGCCCTCAGTGCCTCTGCCTCCGCTCTGAAATTGCTTGTGTACTTACCAGTAGCGAATGACAGTGTTATTTTTCTGCCATTTGGTAGGTTCAGGAATGCTCCTGCCCCTCCGTTCTGTGTAGTGTTTGTAACAGAACCGTCGGTGTATGCATGGGTCCAGTCCATGCTTGGGTAGCTTTTCGTTATGAAGCTTAGGGTAGTATCTCTCCTTTCTTTTTCAGTCTGGCAGTTTTTGTTTGCAATACCTGGTATATTTTCTACCACCTCTGGAAATATATCCTGCCTCCAGGTAGGTTTTCGTACAGTAGTGATGGGTTTTGGTGTTGTTAGTGCGTTTATGGGATCTTCGTGCATCTTTGCTTTGGCTATTTCTGCAAAGTTTCTCCGCTTTAGTTTCCCATTTCCCAAATTGTTTAGTCTCTGGTGCATTGGATGGTCGGTCAGTCTTCGGAGTTTCTCTGACTGCAGCTGGGTTCTGCAGTCTCTTCTATCGGTCATGGATTGCAGTTTTGTAATCTTTTCAAGTTCTACAATTGGCGTTGACTTCATGCCACCTGTTATAATTCTCATGGCTTGGTTTTGAAGTTTGTTAACTTTATCGAAGTTCGCCTTCGCTGCTGTTGTCCATGCCGCAATGCCATACTCGAGAACTGGTCTCACTCTTCCAGTGTACAGTTTCTTTAGTATGCCTTCGTCTGCTCCCCAGCTTGTGCCAGCAAGTTTCCTCATGATTGCCATTCTTTCTCTGGCTTTCATTCGGTTTCTCTCAATCTGACTTTTCCATGTCATGCCCCGATCAAATGTGACTCCCAGATAGGTTGGGTTGTCGTTTGGCTGCAGGATTTTGCCATTTAGACTTAATTTGGTACTTTGGGGTTTTAATGAAAGCGAGAATATTGTGCATGTGGTTTTCTCCTCGTTTATTTTGACCAGCCATGAGTTCGCCCACTCTTCCAGCGATGTTAGGGCCGTCTGCATCCGATTTCTTGCTATGGTGAGATTCTTTTCAGAGGTCCACATAGCCAGATCGTCTGCAAACATTGAGCTATGGACTCTTCTTGGTATATTCTCTGTAATATCGTTTATATATACCAGGAAGAGTGTGGGTGACAATACTCCCCCTTGGGGTACTCCCTGCTCGAGTGTCACCTTTTTGCTCATATGCCCTTGTACTTGGACTCTGGCCGTTCTTTGTTTGAGGTAGTGGTTGATCCACTTGTACATCTTCCCACAGACATCACTTCTTCTTAGCTTGACTCTAAGTCCGTCCTTCCAGACTTTGTCAAATGCCTTTTCCAGATCCACCCAAACAGCTACTGTGTGTTTCTGTGCCTGGTAGGCATCTTCTATCTCCTGGGCTATGAGGATGACCTGGTCCTCAGTGGATCTGTGCTGTCTAAAGCCGGCTTGCTGTGGAATTAGTATTCGTTTTTCTTCCAGATGCCACATCAGTCTGGTGTTTATCATCCGTTCCATCAGCTTGCCGACACAGCTCAGTAGGCTGATGGGCCTGTATCCATTTGGATCTGTTTTATCCTTTCCTGTTTTTGGTACTGGTACCAGTATTGCGTCTTTCCATGCCTGGGGTACAATACCCCTTTTCCAGCTTTGGTTCAGGACTAATAGTAGTTTCCTCTTCGCTGTTTGGCCCAGCCCCATCAGCATTTCGTTTGTTATCCCGTCTTTTCCGAGAGATTTCCTTTTCTTTAGTGTTCTCATAGCCTCTTCCATTTCGCGCATTGTTAGTTTGGCCATCATGTGCTCTTCAGGAGCCGTATTTATGTTTTCGTGTCCCTTTAGCTCTTCGCTAATGTCTGTATGCTTATCTGCAGGGACCTCGATGTGGTTTGCTCTGGCATAGTGATCGACAAAGGCGTTTGCGGCTTTCTTACCTGTGATCAAGTTCTCGCCCTGCTTGATAGTAATTTGTTTATTTGACGGGGTTTCGTCGTTCATGGCTCTGACTAGCTTCCATAGCTTGTTCCCGTCTCTGTCCAGGTTTAGACTTTCCGTTTTATTTTTCCAGCTTTCTCTTGCTGTTTGCTTGAGAGTGTGTTTATACTTCGCCTCGGCGGCTTTGAGGGCGATGTTTGCCTCCATGGATTTTTCTCGCTCTGCCATGTTCCTAGCATTTGTTACTGCATCTTCCACTTTCTGCAACTCATCATTCCAGTAGGGCTTATAGTTTTTCCTAGCTCCTCTTGGGATGGTTTCAGTGGCGGCTTGCATTATTGCCTTGCTTAGGCTCTCTACCATGGGCTTCATTTTGGTGTTTCGTGTGTTGATGGTTTCACACAGCCCATCTGTCAGGATTGCAAATCTGTCCCAGTCGGCTCGTTTGTAGTTCCAACGTGGGAGCGGTTTTGTTTCCTGTGGGCCTACTTCCATGTCAATGGTTAGCCTGATCGGCCTGTGGTCGCTACCTGCCAGTTGGTTTAGCACCTGGCGGTCTATTTTATGGTGTATGTCCTGTGTGGAGAAGGCTAAATCTGGAGTCGAGGTGGTGTGCCATGTTCTTGAATAGAAGCTAGGGCTATCCTCCGGCCTATTGATTAGGGAGAGATTTGCATCTATCTCCCAATCTTCCACTTCGTCACCTCTGCTGTCTGTGTCAGAGTATCCCCATCTCTCCGAGTGGCTGTTGAAATCTCCAACTACTATGCAGTTGGAGTCTCTGACCTCCATACTCGAGAGCGATAGGTCTCTATTTGGTGGTCCGTACAGATTGTTGTCAACTCCTACAATTTCTGCTTGTCCGGTGTGATTGACAGATACCGCGCTACTCGGTATGCAGTTTCTGGTCAGTATCAGGACCCCTCCCTTGTGGCCTTCTCTATCTAGACGGAAGGTCTGATATCCTCTGATTGAGAATTGATGGTTATTGTTGAGGTGCGTTTCCTGGATACATGCCACGTCGATCTTACCTTCATGCAGGTGGTGTGTTAGGGAAAGTTTTTTGTTAATGACTCCCTCCGCATTCCACTGTAGTATTTTGAGGGTCTTGAGGTTTTTGCCAATAGAGGTTGCCCCATAGCCATGTGCCTTGACTCCACGACACATGGGTGGGTGACCACCAGTAGTCAAGGGTGGGCCCCTTCGAGGCGTGGGGCCCGGCACTATCGCTGCCTGGCGGGACTCCGCAGGATGAGCGCCATGCGTTTTTCTAATAGGTTGTACTGCCATCATACTGTGATTTACGTTGCACTGTTTTGTTAGGCTTGCGGCCCCGTGCATCCGATTTCAACAGGCGTTTCTGTAGGGATGCCCTCCTTAGCCTTTGGCTGTCCCCAGCCTATTTGCAAGGCAGCAGTTGTTTATGATCAGAGTTTTCTCTCTTATGGAAGTTGTCTTACCAGACTATCGAGTCTTCACTACTCGTGTCTATAGGGTGCAATGATGATATGTGATATGATAAATGAGATGGACTGGTTTACCCGGAAGAGAGGCAGTCCAGTGTGTCTGTATCCCAGGATCGTCACGTCCTGCCAGAAACGTAGCATTTGCATGTGAGTATCTCTTTTTCCCTTTATTTTCTTGGCTTCTATGCAGGGATGGTACGCCTAGCATTCCCCGCCACCTGGGGTATTGACACAGTGGGGCAGGTGTGCAATGTCCGCTGGTCTGCATCTCTTCTGCGTCCAGCATGATAGTTATATGGCTGATAACGTACAGAGGTAGATATCGTAGCCGGAGTGCATTTAGCCAGAGGACAAGCCTGGTAATGTCACAGAGATGTTGTTCGCCTGGTGTGCGGACAGCTCTCATGGTCAGTGGTTGAGTCTTGACAGTTCACAGTGAGGTGGCTGCTCTACTGTTTTCGACACCCCGACCAGGTACTAAGTCTTTGGTTGGTGGTTTCGCACCCCATCGCCGTATAAGGTGAGTATCGAGCAGTTGTCCGCCCGCTTTGATTGGCGGACGGCAAGGACCTCTTACTGTGGCTCTACATGATAGGGCTGGGGCGCAAGCCCCAGGTCCCGAGCATGTAGGAGCCTCCCATTGCAGTGGTGCTGAGATTTTGGGCGGGATTGCGGCTTACAAGGGTTCGGCCGTAATCCCCCACATGGTAGCCTTCGCGCCCTTGGCTTATCAGCCTGGTACGTGAACCAAAGTGTCTGCGGCTCCTCTCGATTTGCGGAAACATCTGATCTCCGAGGCCTGTATCCTTCGCTAAAAATCAGCTGTAACTGTCCATGTCTCACAAGCATAGAGGAATATTGACAGGACCAGTGTACGCATTAATCTGATTTTCGTGCATAGTGCTAACCGTTTATCTTGCCAGATTTTGTTACGCCGGGTAAGCGCCGCTATTGTCTGTGCTATTCTGGCCAACACCTCACATGTTGATCCTTCATCACTGACAATCGACTCTAGATATTAAAAATATATCTAGGGTCGATTAATGAATAACTTAGTAGTAAATGACATACAATGTGCTGTTTGTCGGGGAGACACAAACTCATTTGCTTGGAATAGTGGCCTGACATACGCGACACCGTAAGCTGCATCTTGTTGCCCAGTGACTGTCCTTTTTTTTAGGCTTCTGATTACCGATCGAGAGTTTAATGTAGACATGTACACGTGTTTCATTGATTACACTAAGGCCTTCGACACGGTAAAACATCAAAATCTGTGGAGAATCATGAAGGAAATGGGGTTTCCTTTGCATATAGTCCATCTAATTGAAACATTATACCAAGATCAACAAGCCGCTGCCTGAGTATCTGGGCAAACATCAGATTGATTTGCAGTACAAAAGGGAGTCCGACAGGGATGTATCCTCTCACCTTATCTGTACAACATATATGCGGAATGTATAATGAGAAATGTACGAGAAGATGAGAACATTGAAAGTTTCGACCCATTTACGATGGGGGGGGGGGGGGGGGGCGGCGAGATTCCAGAGTTGCGATACGCAGATGACACAGTGATACTATCAAGAAGTGCAGAAGGGCTAGAGCAGCTACTTTCAGCCGTTAATGGACATAGTAAAGATAAAAATCTGTTCATAAACAAAACAAAGATAATGACCACCGATAAAACACAATGTCAGCATACATTTACAGTGGGTGGTGAGGAAATAGATCAGGTTACACATTTTGAATATCTGGGCTCCAGGATTGACAAAAATGGTGACTGCTCGAAAGAAATCAGAAGAAGACTAGCTATGGCAATGCAGAGACTGAACAGCCTGAAGAAATTATGGCAGGGCACCAACAAAACGATAAAAGTAAAAGTCTTGAGAGCCTGTGTTTTTCCTGTGGCAGCTTATGGTTGTGAAGCATGGACGATTACCAAAACTTCTAGACAAAGAATCGAATCCTTCGAGTCAAAATGTTACAGAAAGATCTTCAGAATACCATGGACAGAGAAAAAGACAAATGTAGACATTCGGCAAGAGTTGAGCATAGAGGAGAACTGGTTTATCAATTCCATTTTGGCTAGAAAATGCAAATACTTTGGTCACATCAAGAGACACAACGGTCTTGAGAGAACGGTAATGGAAGGTATGGTGCCAGGCAAAAGAGGAAGGGGTAGACCAAGAAGATGATGGCACCAAGATATCCAGGAATGTCTGAGTATGACTGTGGCGGAGGCTGGTGTTTTGGCAAGGGAACGAGTATCTTTCAGACAGACTGTGATGGAAGCGATGTTCTATAAAGGACATGCTACATGATGATTACCGATCGTACTATGTCCCATGTGGGTTCACGTTCCTTCTTTTCGTTCGACATTATTGAAAGTGGATGCTTTGTGGTTTATTCGTAGATCGTTCCGCAGCACTTCCTCCATCTTTTCAAAATATCTTTTATTATCTGTTAATATGTTGTCCTCTTTATCATTGGTGGTACTGGTTAGAACTCTCTTATCAGTGTTTTTATCTCATTAAAATCTCTCCCTCCCTGGCTTGACGTGCAATGTTTTTACAGGTGTCCAATATATACCTGTTCTTGTCTTTGTACCGTTTGTTTCTTTCAAGTCTCTAGTTTTAATTTGTATACTATTTTCTATGAGCTTCATTGTGTCTTCCGATATGTAGCTCTGCTTCTCGTGCTTCACTCTGGGAATCACGTTTTTGCGCAGCAGAGATTAAAATGTCCCTTGCATGTGTGGTCAACTCACCCGATGTCATCACTTATTGGACTACCATCAGCCCCTCAAACTTATTTTGTACTTTGATTAAAAAATATTCGCTTAGGCGTCAACGGTCCATGGCGTCGAACGACCATTCCCACGTCCAACTGCTGAGGAACGTCCATGTGCAATGTGTCGACTAAAATCCCTGCAGACTCCCCAGGTAAAGCCGAGTACTCCGCTGCCTTAGGATGGGTTCAGCGAGGAGTGTGTGTTTGACCAATTTTTGTGTCTGGCTTTCTTTGTCCGTTCGTGTCTGACTCCCTGTTTTCTTGCGTTCCTCCAATTAGACCTCTGGATTTTGTTCACTCTCGGGTCAGCATGACTCCTGCTGTGCTGAGAATACGAGGTTGGGCTAGGCAACCTGTAACCTCCAGTGGGAGGGGGAGGCAGGAGGAATGCGGCTTCAGTCCGATCACGTGTGCCCTTGTGTAGTGATAACCGGGCATGCATTCTGGTGTGCAGTTAAACGGAATCTTGGACTGGTTTCCCGGGGTTTAAGCCAGGAATGAATTCTGGTGTGCAGTTACACGGAATCTTGGACTGGTTTCCCGGGGTTTAAGCCAGGAATGAATTCTGGTGTGCAGTTAAACGGAATCTTGGACTGGTTTCCTGGAGTTTAAGCCAGGCATGAATTCTGGTGTAGAGTTAAACGGAATCTTAGATTGGTTTCCCGGGGTCTAAGCCAGGCATGAAATGCAGCATAACAAACAGGATAACCGATCGAAAGCGCACGAATTCTTTAGAATAAAGTCTTTGATATCACCTAGTAAAGGAGTTGTTAATTATAATCCCAACAGGCACTAGCAAACAGCAGAAAACCACACAAACACCGGTGTGAGTCGAGAGCGCAGCCATCTTGCTAAATTCAATTGGTATCGATCTCAGTCTCATCTTGAAAACTGCAACCGGTAGCTCGTGATCCGCGTCGCAGTCCGCTCCTGTGAGCGTTCTTGTTGACAGCACACATGACCTCCATCTTTGTTGTACAAGGAAGTAATATATCTGGTTCATGCTGTTGCCATTAGGGGAGGTCCACGTGTACAGTCCTCTGATATTGTTTGAATAAGGTCTTGGCAATGGAGAGGTTATTTTCAATGCATAATTCAACTAGTTTTTCTCCTATCTCATTTCTGTGTGTCAAACCAAAATATCATCCTTTTTCGGGCATGTTATGAGAAGCGGCGGCTTGGAGCACGTTGTGACAACGGGAAAGATATCAGGAAAGAGAGACGGAGGAAGAATATGTTTGACAGCGTGGGATAATCGATTGGGCGACAATCAACAGCAGAGTTGGTAAACGACACACGTGATAGAAGTTGATGTAGGTCCATGATCACCAAACGGCACGGCACCTGATGATGATGATAAAATCAAAAGGTCGTCCGCACATTCTTCTTCATTGCACTGTCCTTGCATACTTTCGCGTTGAAATCTCTCTCTATCCGAGTACGCTACTCAAATCCCCTTCTCTGTCAGTACTCCACCCCCGTACCAGATTTAGAACAAAGTCGCTATCAGCCCTTGATTTGTTTCCCCTCGTCTCTGAAGTATTTTTTCCCCTCTCAGTTCACATATATTCTCTAATAGGAAACATACAAAGCACAGAGAGACAGGAAACAACAAATCTGCATTTCCGGTGTTTGACATTTCATAGTCTGACCCTAAATAACAGCTGGTGGTGGTGTTTTGACAGAAAGTGTCCAATTTGTGGAGAACTCCAACGTGCAGCTGGATGGCTCTCAAACTCCGACGAATCTTACTGGTGTGTGGCCCGCGACGAGGGCGAGTGTAACTGAATTATTAGGAGACAATCATGGAATTAGCTACATAATTCCGCGGCGAAGCATATTTTGCTTGACCCTGACTACATGTCTGATCAGTATATTTTGCTTGACCCCGAATAACATGTCTGATCAGCATATTTTGCTTGACCCCGACTAACATGTCGGATCAGTATATTTTCCTGACACTGGCTAACATGTCTGATCAGCATATTTTGCCTGACCCTGACTAACATGTCTGATCAGCATATTTTGCCTGACCCTGACTAACATGTCTGATCAGCATATTTTGCTTGACCGTGACTAACATATCTGATCAGTATATTATCCTGACCCTGACTAACATGTCTGATCAGTATATTTTCCTGACCCTGACTAACGTATCTGATCAGTATATTTTGCCTGACCCTGACTAATATATATGATCAATATATTTTGCCTGGCTCTGACCAACATATCTGATCAGTATATTTAGCCTGGCCCAGTTGACCTAGCCGTAAATAGGTATCAGACTTACTGTCAGGGAAAGAAAGACAGAGATTAAAAGGACTGGACACCACACGTCATACACTACAGTCTCTCTAACAGCTCATCTCTTACCCTTCCTTATATGTTTTAAGCATATATATTTCTCTCTCGTGTATGGTGAAACCTGCATTATTATCTGGGCTCAATCGTCAGTGATGAGATATCAAAATGTGATGTGTTGGCCAGAAAAGGACAGAAAATAACGACGTTTGCAATAGACAAACGGTTAGACATATGCACGAAGATCAGGCTAATGCGACATTGGTCCTGTCAATATTCTTCTATATTTGTGAGACATGGACAATTACAGCTGACCTGCAGCGGTGGATGCAGGTCTTGGAGATGAGATGTTTCCGAAGACTCCTAAACGTTGCATACAAAGTTCGAGTTACAAATGGGGAAATATGAAGAATTACAATAGCAATAGGGCCTTTTGAAGACATCTTGACAATGTCAAAAGATGGAAACTCACTCGGTACTGGCACATATCGAGATCAAACGGTCTTGCAAACACGCATACCCGATGTGCATGTAACAGATTCCTCATCAGTTAAAAATGTATGAAAGTTGAATTTAGGGCGCTGGCTGATTGAAGGAAATTACAATATGCAGTCTGCCTTCGCACCTTCCTCCTCACCCCCTCCTCCCCCCCCCCCCTCGCCCTATCCCCAGGCATAATATTTGCAGGAAGTAGAAAAAATGGGAGTTGTAACGTGTGCTATCTGACAGCAGACATACACATACCTGTTAAAATACAAGGATTCCAAGTATTGATGTATTTCTGAACAATACGAACTTCGGTGTGCTTGAACAAAATGTCCTTCTGAAAGTGTAACGCAGTGAAAACTATTAGGGTACCATTGTTCTGGGCAGAGATTCTCTCAATTTTGATATTTACACAATCCTAAACAAGCCAATCGCTTCCAGTCGAATATACTCCATGTTGGAAGATGTTCATACAGTATCACCGAATTAGCTCTTATAGTTTTCACAATATTCACGTTTTACTGAAGACAAGCAAAGTTTAAAATTTCAATTATTTTGAACAAAATCGTAAACAAATTGCGACATGTCTCAACAAATATTGCGCTTCAAGTACCCCAGAAATGCCTCCATTGCATACCAAAATGGCGGCACACAATTCTTAAGTATTTATGAACGTGGAATTGACAAATAGGTGACTTTTGAATTCAAAATATGAGTGGAATATGGGATATTTTTCAAGATTGTTTGAGGAGACGATACATCGGATCGTGGCAGTGAATGAGTTAACGGGGAGTATACATATCAGCTGGGATCTAAATAATTTATGTACAGAACTCTTCTTCTTCTTCATACGCTGTCAGACGTCAACCTGTATTTTTTCCAAGAACACAGCGGTCATCCTGAGGCTGTCGACACTGCCATAGAGCTTGTCTAGTGTTGCCACTGGTGATGGCCACATGTGCTTTCTCTGGTTCTCGTATATCGGGCAGTTTTGCAGCAGATGTTCAGCGGTCAACTTCCCTGTACCACAGGTGCATTCGTCAGTGCCACCTATCTTCAGTTTATTGAATAGATGGTACCTCAGTCTCTTGTGGCCTGTGTGGAGACTGAAGACCACGACCTGCTCTCTTCTGTTCAACTGGTAATATGCAACATTTTTTGTGTAGCCAGTATGTTCTGTTTCCCATTTGGTCATGTATCTAGCCCTAATAAGCCTTTTGGACTCTTCGTAGGTCACACTAGAATCTGGTTGTGGTAGTCTTGCACCTTCTTTTGCCAGCCTGTCTGCCTCCTTGTTGCCTTAGATGTTACAGTGGGATGGAACCCATTGTACCACTACTCTTTTTTGGTGCGGACTGCTGGCAGAGTTGACAGAGTACTGCTCTTAAATCATTAAGTTCAGTATTTTTCTGGCTTTTTAGTGCTGTAACTACGGCCAGGGCATCTGTAAACCGGACTATCTGGCTTTCATTGCTTTCGCCTGTCAACATTGCTTCAGTCTGGCTGTTCTTGTTTCCAATTCCTGGTATATTTTATACCACCTCCGGAATGAAATGCTGCTTCCAGGTGGGTTTACGTACAGTAGGGATGGGCTTTGGTATTGTTTCGGTGTTCATAGGGTCTTCGCTCATCTTTGCTTTGGCTATTTCTGCAAAGTTTCTCCGCTTTAGTTTCCCATTTCCAAATGTATTTAGTTTCTGATGCATTGGATGGTCTGTCAGTCTTCTGAGTTTCAAGTTCTACAATTGGCGTTGACTTCATGCCTCCTGTTATAACTCTCATGGCTTGGTTTTGAAGTTTGTTAATTTTATCAAAGTTCGCCTTTGCTGCTGTTGTCCATGCCGCAATGCCGTACTCGAGAACTGGTCTAACTCTTCCAGTGTACAGTTTCTTTAGTATACTTTCGTCTGCTCCTCAGCTTGTGCCAACAAGTTTCCTCATGATTGTCATTCTTTGTCTGGCTCTCATTCGGTTTCTCTCGATCTGACTTTTCCATGTCATGCGCCGATCAAATGTGACTCACAAGTAGTTCGGGTTGTCGTTTGGCCGCAGATATTTGCCGTTAAGACTTATTTTTGTATTATGTGGTTTATTTGAAAGCGAGAATATCGTACATGTTGTTTTTTCCTCGTTTATTTTGACCAGCCATGAGTTCGCCCACTCCTCCAACGATGTTAGGCCCTGCTGCATCCGATTGTTTGCTACGGTGAGATTTTTTTCAGAAATCCACATAGCTAGATCGTCTGCAAACATGGAGCTGTGGACTCTTCTTGGTATATTATCTGTGATGTTGTTTATATACACCAGGAAACGTGTGGGTGATAGTACCCCTCACCCCACCTTAGGAAGCATCCTCTATTTCCTGTGCTATGAGAGTGATCTGGTCCTCAGTGGATCTGTGTTGTCTAAATCCTGCTTGCTGTGGGATTAATATGTGTTTTTCTTTCAGGTGCCACATCAGTCTGGTGTTTATCATACGCTCCATCAGTTTGCCTACACAGCTAAGTAGACTGATGGGCCTGTATCCATTTGGATCTGTTCTATCTTTTTCTTTCTTTGGCACTGGTATAAGTACAGCATCTTTCCATGTCTGCGGTACAATTCCCCTTTTCCAGCTTTGGTTCAGGACTGATAGTAACTTCCTCTTTGCTGTTTGGCCCAACCCCATCAGCATTTCGTTTGTTACCCCATCTTTTCCGGGCGATTTCTTTTTCTTTAAAGTTCTCATGGCCTCTTCCTTTTCATTCATTGTTAGTTTTGCCATAATGTGCTCCTCTGGTGCCATCTTGATGTTGTCGTGGCTATTTTGTTCTTCACTAATATCTGTGTGCCTGTCTGTAGGAACATCAATGTGGTTTGCTCTGGCGTAATGTTTTATAAAGGCGTTTGCTGCTTTCTTTCCGGTAAGCATGTTGTCGCCCTGCTTGATGGTAATTTGTTTATTTGATGGCGTTTCGTCATTCATGGCCCTGACTAACTTCCATAGTTTGTTCCCTTCTTTGTCTAAAGAAGGTCGTGAGTTAACGCAACAATATGCGCCTGACCTGGTCTCGGACGTGAGTTAACGCAACAATATGCGCCTGACCTGGTCTCGGACGTGAGTTAACGCAACAATATGCGCCTGACCTGGTCTCGGACGTGAGTTAACGCAACAATATGCGCCTGACCTGGTCTCGGACGTGAGTTAACGCAACAATATGCGCCTGACCTGGTCTCGGACGTGAGTTAACGCAACAATATGCGCCTGACCTGGTCTCGGACGTCAGTTAACGCAACAATATGCGCCTGACCTGGTCTCGGACGTCAGTTAACGCAACAATATGCGCCTGACCTGGTCTCGAAAGATCTTTCGTTAACTCCCGTTCTTCTTTAAACATCGATGCCCAGCTCTTCACTGTTGTCTTCGGCACACTTTTGTTACAATACACTGTCTACATTCTGCGATGAATGTCAACTTGTCGACATTTATCAGCTGTTAGAAACTGAATCACCGCTCGCTGATCAACTGTGAACGAATTCCGTATCACACCCACCATATTTGCAACGGTCTGCTAAGGAAACTATGAGTCGGATG
Organism: Ariolimax columbianus; assembly: GCA_036924085.1. Classification (NCBI taxonomy): domain Eukaryota; kingdom Metazoa; phylum Mollusca; class Gastropoda; order Stylommatophora; family Arionidae; genus Ariolimax; species Ariolimax columbianus. The sequence goes on from JAVGWX010000022.1 coordinate 13,787,967, forward strand.
ATAATGACATTTTGCAAACTTGACGGTTGGTATGTGCTGTTTACACCAGAAGTGACGTCATCATGCCCATCGCACGTATGTTCACTTGTTGCTGTTTATTCCTATTTCATTTAAACACGCCTCCAATTTTTTTTATGACAGTATCGATTTTAAAGTATGTTTCATGTTGACTCTTTGACTGGCTAAATATAGAAATCTAAGTCGGTGATCGCAATTTGTTTGACCGTTTCTGGCGCAGTATCAGGACCACTCTAACACGACTGCTGAGTTCAATCAATTTCATAATAGCAAAAATATATGTACCCTACCTCTCTCACTCCATCCCTACCTTAATCCCTCCAACAACCCACGCAGTCCACAATCTAAGTCTGTCCTTGGAGTCTTTCAAATTCTGAAAGTGAAGGACATGCGCAGATAACACAGAAGCAAAAAAACCTGGCTGACGTTACGCACTTTAGCAGAATGTACGGGCTTCTTGAAGAGTGTACGTCATTATATTTGCTTTAACTGCAACTGCGCGAGAAGATTGGGCATACTGTGATACGATCTTAAAAGGTAAATTCAAAATAGGTCAAAGTATTTCAAAATGGCGGTGTTATATTTCCGCTACGTCACAGGGTTTAAATTACAAATAAATTAACAACACACCCACTTCAATTCGCCCCCGCGGATGAATATTTCTTGGTGTTACTTTTAAACGGATCTTGTATCTTCGTAAAGAAAAGGTTTGTCCCATAGTAGTTACATTACTTTCTGGGAACGAAGTTGTTAGAGACTTCAGTAAAGGTTTGTCCCATAGTAGTTAAACTACTGTCATTGAATGAAGTTGTTAGAGACTTCAGTAAAGTTTGTCCTATAGTAGTTATACAACTGTCATGAAATGAAGTTGTTAGAGACTTCAGTAAAGTTTGTCCTATAGTAGTTATACTACTGTCATGGAATTAAGTTGTTAGACTTCAGTAAAGGTTTGTCCTATAGTAGTTATACTACTGTCATGGAATAAAGCCGTTAGAAGCTTCATTATACTAAACCATAGCTTGTATTTGGTAGAGTGGTCATTTTCTTTCCCGTTTATTTTTGTCACTAGTTGTATGTCAGGAACTCATTGAAAGCCTGGATGACTGGAGCGTACAGAGATCAGATTTCAAACCCTTTCCCCTTACGATGAAAAGCGAGCGCCCTACCGCTATGCAAATTCTACGTCGCTATCTTCGATCCTCGGTTAACGATGGACAAGACGATCATCGATAATCACTGCTAACAATGTCTGGACGACAACTCCCTTCACCTCACTTCAACTCTTTCAGTGACTCAGGTCTGTGTCGCCACTCTTTTCTCGGATAACCCTCTGTCTGTGACTCAGGTCTGTGTTGCCACTCGTTTCTTGGATAACCCTCTGTCTGTGACTCAGGTCTGTGTCGCCACTCTTTTCTCGGATAACCCTCTGTCTGTGACTCAGGTCTGTGTCGCCACTCTTTTCTCGGATAACCCTCTGTCTGTGACTCAGGTCTGTGTCGACACTCGTTTCTCGGATAACCCTCTGTCTGTGACTCAGGTCTATGTCGCCACTCGTTTCTCGGATACCCCTCTTTCCGTGACTCAGGTCTGTGTCGCCACTCGTTTCTTGGATAACCCTCTTTCCGTGACTCAGGTCTGTGTCGACACTCGTTTCTCGGATAACCCTCTGTCTGTGACTCAGGTCTGTGTCGCCACTCGTTTCTTGGATAACCCTCTTTCCCTGACTCAGGTCTGTGTCGACACTCGTTTCTCGGATAACCCTCTGTCAGTGACTCAGGTCTGTGTCGCCACTCGTTTCTCGGATACCCCTCTTTCCGTGACTCAGGTCTGTGTCGCCACTCGTTTCTCGGATAACCCTCTTTCCCTGACTCAGGTCTGTGTCGACACTCGTTTCTCGGATAACCCTCTGTCTGTGACTCAGGTCTGTGTCGACACTCGTTTCTCGGATAACCCTCTGTCTGTGACTCAGGTCTGTGTCGCCACTCTTTTCTCGGATAACCCTCTGTCAGTGACTCAGGTCTGTGTCGCCATCTTTATTTCGACTGACGTGATTGTTAGCCAAGTTGTCTTAGGTTGGCCTCACTTTTATCTTGTCTTTACCGAACGATTTTGTTCTGGTAGGCTGTTGTATTTTGAAGACAAAAAAACTTGCTATAGTCTAATTTATCCTTACCACTGATTATCTTATAAACCTGTGTTCAATCACCTCGAATTGTAGAAGTGATGGAAAGAACAAGCCATACCACAGTGAAGAGAGAGATGAGTCATGGCCAACTGTAATAGAATGGCCATGGATGAGTAGTAAGCGCTGGATAGGGAACAAATAAATAACATTAGCTAGAGGTTGAAGATGCTGCAGTCAATGAGATGGCAGTAACCAGGGACTTAAAGATGGTTACTTGCGTCAGGACCAGTCACACATAACTGACCAAGACCGTACTTCGCCTCCAAGCGGGGCACTGGAAACAGACTACAACCATGCAGCCTTTCTATGAGAAAAGGGATCGAAAAGGAAATCAAAACGCAGTAACAAAAAGCCTGTATTGTTAACAGCCAGCCTTGTGTCGCTGACTGCTACAGCTCATGCACTGCTCACCATCTTGATCCCAAACATTATCTCACAGCCGAATGTACAAACACCCAATAGTTAGTGTGCTGGCGTCCAAGCCGGGCAATATAGGTTCCATTCCTAATTAGTGGGAATAATCTATCGATCGCAAATGGCCTCTGGGGTCGACCCAGCATTAAAAAATGGAATGGTAGAATAAGTTTGGAAAGTGAAGACGGCCAGCTTGATGCTGACCACATCATCCCTAGTGTGGCATCAAGTCAAGATGATTATGTTCGTCCATCACACACGATGAAGACCAATCTCTTTGTTCAGCTGCCTGGACAGTCTCTTGCAGTGTCCGCTGAAATTGATGACTTGCGCTGTGATTTAGTGAGTCAGAAACTGCGCCTTTTGTTATTCTCTTGTCCTGAGCTACGTTTGGACAGTGGCAAGACTTTATTGAGACGACTGGAGAAAGCACAGGATGCACATTTTTCCTCAGGGTTTACTCCCGAAGCCTTTTCCGTAAAGCGGTATCCCGCAACGCAGCGGAGGTGGGATGACATCTATCGTTGTGTGTCTTGCCTTTTCTATAACGGCAAGTGGTCGTAGGGACGTCACAGCGCGTGAGGGATGTGTTGGGCATCTCTTTCGCGTTCTAGTCACGTGTCCAATTTTCCCAGTCGACATCAGGAACAAAACATTTTCTTCTATCTAATCTGGACCTTCAATTAATTTGTAGCTGTGCCCACTTGTTCTTGTAGGTTGATGTACCTTGAAACACTTGTTATTGTCTAATATATTATTTCTCTTCATTATCTTATTAACATGGAATTCTTCTCTTTTCTAGACACAGAAGGCCGGTTTTTCTGAGTCCTTCCTCATAACTGTAATTCTAGAATCTCACTATTGGATATGTCGCTCTTTCTTCCATCAAATTGATATCCCCTCTACGATAAGAACTCTAAACATGTACACAGTACTCCAATCTAGGTCTAACTAATGATTTATACAGTTTGACTATCACTTCTTTGCTCCTATGTTTAATATTTCTTGTTATCATACCTAACATTGCATGTGCCTTATTCACTAGCATATCAATAGAGCCTATTCAGGAATACTACTAGTGATGGCCAAATGCGCTCTCTCTCTGTTTCTAGTACTTAACTTAACATCTTTATACTTTTTTAGAAGACCCTGCAGAGTCTGTATACAACCAGTTACATTTACATCACCTCGCTCTAAAATCTATGCGCATCCAGTTTATTCTTAAATGCATTAACTGTCCCTGCCTCCACTACCTCCCCTGGCAATGCATTCCAAGCAGACACCACTCTCTGACTAAAAAAATATTTCCTAATATCTAACCTGGACCTCTCTTTAGTCAGCTTGTGTAACTATGCCCTCGTGTTATTGTAGGTGGTTGTATTTTAAAAAACTTGTTATAGTCTAATTTATCGATTCCTCTGATCATCTTATAAACCTGTATTAAGTCACCACGAATTCTTCTCTCTTCGAGACACTGTAGGCCGGTTTTTCTGAGTCGTTCCTCATAACTGTAATTCTGGAATCCCACTATCATCTTTGTCGCTCTTTTTTGTATTCTTTCTAGCATGTTTATGTCCCCTCTATGATAAGGACTCCACACCTGTACACAGTACTCCAATCTAGGTCTAACTAAAGCTTTATACAGTTTGACGATCACTTCCTTGCTCCTATGTTCAATATTTCTTTTTATCATACCTAACATTGCATTTGCCTTTTTCACTGCTACCTTAACTTGCTTTAGACAAGTACTTTAGACAAGTACTTTAGACAAGTACTTTAGACACTTTTGCAACAAATGCGCTCTCTCTCTGTTTCTAGTACTTTAGACACTTTTGCAACAAATGCGCTCTCTCTCTGTTTCTAGTACTTTAGACACTTTTGCAACAAATGCTCACTCTCTCTGTTTCTAGTACTTTAGACACTTTTGCAACAAATGCTCACTCTCTCTGTTTCTAGTACTTTAGACACTTTTGCAACAAATGCTCACTCTCTCTGTTTCTAGTACTTTAGACACTTTTGCAACAAATGCTCACTCTCTCTGTTTCTAGTACTTTAGACACTTTTGCAACAAATGCTCACTCTCTCTGTTTCTAGTACTTTAGACACTTTTGCAACAAATGCTCACTCTCTCTGTTTCTAGTACTTTAGACACTTTTGCAACAAATGCTCACTCTCTCTGTTTCTAGTACTTTAGACACTATTGCAACAAATGCTCACTCTCTCTGTTTCTAGTACTTTAGACACTTTTGCAACAAATGCTCACTCTCTCTGTTTCTAGTACTTTAGACATTTTTGCAACAAATGCTCACTCTCTCTGTTTCTAGTACTTTAGACACTTTTGCAACAAATGCTCACTCTCTCTGTTTCTAGTACTTTAGACACTTTTGCAACAAATGCTCACTCTCTCTGTTTCTAGTACTTTAGACACTTTTGCAACAAATGCTCACTCTCTCTGTTTCTAGTACTTTAGACACTTTTGCAACAAATGCTCACTCTCTTTGTTTCTAGTACTTTAGACAAGTATTTTAGACACTTTTGCAACAAATGCTCACTCTCTCTGTTTCTAGTACTTTAGACACTTTTGCAACAAATGCTCACTCTCTCTGTTTCTAGTACTTTAGACACTTTTGCAACAAATGCTCACTCTCTCTGTTTCTAGTACTTTAGACACTTATGCAACAAATGCTCACTCTCTCTGTTTCTAGTCCTTAAGACACTTTTGCAACAAATGCTCACTCTCTTTGTTTCTAGTACTTTAGACAAGTACTTTAGACACTTTTGCAACAAATGCTCACTCTCTCTGTTTCTAGTACTTTAGACACTTTTGCAACAAATGCTCACTCTCTCTGTTTCTAGTACTTTAGACACTTATGCAACAAATGCTCACTCTCTCTGTTTCTAGTACTTTAGACACTTTTGCAACAAATGCTCACTCTCTTTGTTTCTAGTACTTTAGACAAGTACTTTAGACACTTTTGCAACAAATGCTCACTCTCTCTGTTTCTAGTACTTTAGACACTTTTGCAACAAATGCTCACTCTCTCTGTTTCTAGTACTTTAGACACTTTTGCAACAAATGCTCACTCTCTCTGTTTCTAGTACTTTAGACACGTTTGCAACAAATGCTCACTCTCTTTGTTTCTAGTACTTTAGACAAGTACTTTAGACACTTTTGCAACAAATGCTCACCAGTATTTCGTCAATGTTGCAGTCACATTCATATGGGTTTCCTTTCATTAGTTCATTGAATGGACAGTACACACTTCGTACTTGTCCTTTCAGGTACTCGACCTGCGTGATTCTGCATAAGTTGGTTTCCTCCCTTCCCCCCTCCTCCGCACTCGCCCCCGTTTTAGTGTCAGCCTATATCGGTCTGAGATTAACATTGGAAAGACACAATGATCAACAACGCCGAGGGCTTCAATAGTTGGGTAAAATGTAATGGCCGAGTACTCAGAGTAAGTAAAGTAAAGTAAAGTAACCCATAGCAATACTGCCGTAAGGGTGTAAGATGTTAGCAATCTCACATTTTAAAGGCTCGGTTATATTTGGATGGTAGCCATCTCCTCTCCCTCGTCGCTTTTACTTCCCGGACTGAACCGGTACCCATTTAAGGCTGGGTCGACCATGGAGCCATTGCGGTCTGAATAAACATTACCGCCTGAACTAGGAAATGAACCCAGGACCACTCAGATGCGAAGCCAATACGCTAACCACTGCGCTAAGAGTAGTCAACCGTTTTAGATACATTGGATCAGTTGTCAGTGAAGAATGATCAAAAGGTGAGGTGATGGTCAGAATAGAACAGTCAACTGATGCGCATAGATAAATAGAGGTACATAGACAATTACAGCTGACCTGCAGGGAAGGATTCAGACCTATGAGATAAATTGATTTCGTAGACTTCTAAACGTCGCATACACAGACCGAGTTACAAATGAGGAAGTACGAGAAATAATTAAATCATCAGTAGGGTCTTTGAAAGATCTCTTGTCAATGGTCCAAAGGCGTTAACTTGTTGTTGTTGTTGCTTAGATGTTTGCCTCACTAGTTTCTACTGGCGGAGGCGCGCCATTTTCCACCCCAGACCGTGGTCCATTGGGCGATATCAGGACGCATAAACCAGTGCTTAGATGCATGTATGCGTCTGTCTGTACCTATGCTAGGTTTGTGCGCCCTCAGAAGCTAGCCCAACCAAAGTGCAATGGAAGGGCCTCACCATGAGGGCGCGTGTGAAAGTTGTGCAAGAGTGTGAAGAGGACTTTAAAAAAAAAGCGGATGGAGGACAACAGAAAACAAAATGGACCATTCCCCGACCAGAGGAGGCACAGACAGCGGACACCGACAGAGAGGGGTGGCGTGGAGTTGCGGGGGTGTCTTCGTGTGTGCCCCAATTACCTCACCGGTTACGGGATGGTTATTGTTCGTAAACGTGTGTACGTGTTCATATGTACACACTGTATATATAATGCGTGTTTTTGTGTAACCACATTGTTATTTGTTTGTTGCGTACACTGTAGCATACCGTAATTCCACAAATGTATGGCTACTTTATAGTTATTACTGCCACGGCAGGTTGTTTTGCGTCCTTTGTTAAATCATTTTAAATGATGTTATTGTGATTCGTTCGTTGTTCGTTTGTTATTATTCGTCCCCGATGAAGACCTGTAGTCCAAACTGGGGTTTGGGTTGTTTTTGTCGGCCAATCTGCGATAACTGAACATCTATTGAAGTTTTCATCGGCTGTAAATTGGTTTAGTCTCTACCTGACTCTCCTCCCTCCCCCACACAATCTCTAATGTCCTCTCTAAGCGTGCTTTAAGGCGGTGCTGTCAGTTCTGCAGAAGCCATGAACTATAACACTACATGTACATTAAATCCACCCCAAATCCACTCCTCATTTCCGTTATATTCTAGGACTTATCAATACCATCTCTTGCTTGAGTACTATGTCCTTCTTTTATCTTTCCAAAATTTATTTTAATTTCCATTCCCCAACTCGTGTTTGTTAAGTGTCTTCTGTGACGTCACCAGAAACATACTCCCATATCCAAATAGGCAAATAGAGAACACATGTACTTTTACAAGTTTGACATTTCTACAACCCAGTCCCCCCTCTCTTGTATCTCCACTTTGTCGATGTAGATGAGAGGGTGTATCCTCGTGTCCGAAAGAACTATTTCGGCTGTAGCGCAGCTACACTTCGTGTACTGTTTAACTGTGTATGTCGGCGAATTTTCTCGCTATGACCACTTCTCCGCGTACAGAAATTATTGGCAAAACTATTGTACTGCAAAACTGCGATGGTTGAACACTGGAAACAGAAACACTCATCCATACACGGGCCAATTAGTCCACACTACAAACACGTGCACACACGCATCCATACACCCGCCAATAAGCCCACACTACAAACAGATGCACAGACACAACCATACACTGGCCAATAAATCTACACTACAAATAGATGCACACACGTAGCCATACACTGACCAATACGTCCTGATATCGCCTGACTGCGATCTCGGTGGAAGGGGCGTATCTTTATCAGTAGAATGCAGAAGGGCATACGAAGAAAAGTTATTTTCCTCTGCCTGTTCTTCGGTTGTTCTCAATCTCCTGCTACCAAGCTCCGAAAAGAGCTTTGCAAGTAGCAGACTGTTGTCCAGAGAACGAAATGTGTTGTGTCGTAGTTGTGGCAGAGTCTGGCATTCGCTGAGTAGTTAGCTTATCTAAAGCGTTACAACATGTATCCACACTACGACACGACTGCACACAGTATGACTTATTACATATGATTTATTACAAGAATATCAACAGAAACAGTATTAACAAAAATTACATCTGTACTAAATGATCATATATTATATAAAAAGTAAAGTAACCCATAGCATTACTGCCGTAGGGGTGTGAGGTGTTAGCGATCTCACATTTCTAAGGCTCGGCTATATGAGGGCGGTAGCCCTCGCCGCTTTTACTTCCCGGACTGAAGGAGTACCCATTTAAGGCTGGGTCGACCCGTGGCCCTTGCGGTCTGAAAAAACATTACCACCTCAACGGGGGAATGAACCACTCAGATACGAAGCCAGCGCGCTAACCACTGCGCTACGCGGCTCCCTATATTATATAAAATCATATAAATATTAACTACAGCGGTGGTTTTAAGCACAAGCTGTTGAATAATTCATCCCTATTAATACAACCCCGTTCTAGCCACTGCACTCCCCTCCCCTTATCTGCACACTCTCACAAACTCGTCTTCCCAATTGTATTCTGCACCCACACACAAACACACTCAGATTCCTTCAGACAAGTGATCTGTACATTCACAAATACTTTCCATTCACATGTGTAACCAGATCAATTACCATCTAGCGATCTGTGCATTTAAAAATACTTCAATCACGCCCTTCTAGTCAGAATCACGTATTCACTTATTGTCACACATTCAGTCGATCTGAGCATACACATCTTCAGAACACACATCGTTCACTCTTTGTCCTGCACATATTCAGATCCCTTCTAGTCACGTGGTGCCTAACACACAGACACTTATAGAGCGACTGGCCAAGACTCAAAGGCGTATGCTGGTTCAGTTACCATGCAACTGATCCTCTTTCTCCCTCTCAAACTGCTAATCAGCTTGCTAGTAACTTGAAGTCTATTAAACGCTCTACAAGTCAGCCTGCTAACTAGTCTCTGCAACTCATTTTCTCTCTCGCCAGGCCAGTCTGTCAGTCTCTCTCCAGACCAGTCTCTTCAGTTCAACATTGCCGAGTTATATATATATAGTCTCAAGCAACTTCATAACTGTCCAACTGACTTATGTTGATTGTCTGACTTAGCCATCACCCTAGTTTCGATCTACTTCCAACTAGTTGTTATTGGACGAAACACTCGGAATTCCTGTCACTGTAAATGTCGCAGCAGAACGTGGCGGACTTTAACTGCTACCAACCCCCCACTACCTAAATCGGGACACCAGAGTTGTCAGCTCGTAACCCCCACCTTTACCAGACACATCCTTCCCCTAACCCCTCGTTTCCTTTGTCGACTTAGTGTCGAGGCGGGGATTGACCTTGGCACACATTCAGATAACCTTTTTTCCAAGAGTCGCCGGCCCCATCACCCATGCCCTAAATGCCAATGCTCTAGCTGGGACTGTTACATAATTAACAGCTTGAATTATTCCTTGTGTGCATACAAGACCTAACAGGTGTCATAACCTGTCAAAAGGTACTTTTTGCGGATGACCTGGCCATTTGGTCAAAACCAAAACATCTGAAAGTCATCACCAAAAATATGAACATGAATTTGACAACCATCTTTTCATAATGCCAGTTTTGGAAGCTTGAAATTAATGTAGAGAAAACTTTGTTCAGCTTAAATAAAAGGATTAAAGAGGAAAATATCGATGTCAAAATGAACAAAGTGGCTTGGCTTGGCTTGGCTTCGTTCGTTCTCAATCTCTGGCTACCAAATCCTGACATAGGTCTAAGCTGCAGAATGTAGTCCAGAGAACGGAATGCGTTGTGTCGTAGTTTACAGCTTGATTGCAATATTTTTACCTTTCGGTCAAACACGTCCGACTTCAGTAATCATTTTTTGAGTACCGGGTTAGCATTCCCTCTTCGATCCCTTCTCCTTAGCCAGTCTGCTCTGTTGCAGCCTGTTATCCAGGATCACCGCGTGGAGGTGTAGAAGGGTCTTGGCAGCTCTGGTTCGCTGGCCCTGACACTAGCAGTCAGCTATGGGTCGCTGACCACTGCAGCTCATGCGCTGCTCAGCGTCTTGATCCCAAACGGAGTCAAATTAACATATGACAAAACCCTGAAATAAGTCAGAGTCGAGCGTGACCGTAGACTCACTACGAAACCCCATATAGACAAGCTGATTGAAAAAGCATCCACAAGGCTCAGACTCATCAAGTACCTCTCTACTTGCTGATGGGGGAAGATCAAGATTCACTACGCCAGTTATACATTGCATCTGTGCCCTCAGTGATTGACTATTCACTCCAAACCATTGCTAGCAAAAAGCCTTTTACACAAGCTGAACAAAATCAGGCTCTGCGGTTAATAAATAGTGCTATGAAAACAACTCCGATAGATGCATGTGACATTGACTCTAACATCGAACCTCTAAACCTAAGACGAGAACGCTCTGTCGTGAAAATGCGTGAAAGATACGTAAGAATGGACACTACGGCGGAAAATAGGAAAATGGTAGAACATTGGCACCAAAAGCACAGAATAAAAAAGGCATCTTTCCTAAAAAAAAAACGGTGCAAGACAATATCGATAAACACCACCTGCCAAAGGGTAGAAGGCTTATGGCGGTCATCAATGATGAACCACCTTGCTGGCAGGCGACTACCACCACAGTAAGAAATGAACACTCCGACCCCTCTGCCGATAGGAACACCCTACCATCGTTGCTGAAAACTATCGCTTTGGAAACTAAAGACTCTTATCCACAAAACATCCAAGTATACATAGATGGATCTGCCCCCAGGGCTACCACTAACGCTGGACATGGCGCTGTAATTAAATTCTATAACCTGCACCAAGAAGACCACCCCTACATCTACGACCCTTGTGGAGACACCTGTTCCAATTACGAAGCAGAAATAATATCAATAGAAAAAGCTTTGTGTTGAATAATCTCAGATTTTGTAAGCGGAACTATACAGCCTGGGGAGATCGTTGTTATCTCAGACTCAAAGTCTGCGCTCCAAGCCTTGGAAAACAGAATGTCTCCAGATGTTGATTACATCTACAAATTAATTGACCAATTGTCCACCTCTTATGAAGCGGAAGTAGTGCTCCGATGGATACCTGGCCATGTCGGAATCCCAGGAAATGAGAAAGCTGATGAGCTGGCCAGAAGCGGAGCAATGCTGCCACAGCCACTACCTAGTATCACACTACAAATCTGTAAGCAAATCCTGAGAAATTACTATAGAAACGAGTGGCCAGATCAGTGGGACATATTCAAGACAGGCCGAGTATATTTCAAAAACCAAGCAAAACCAGATCCCCAGGACCCAGCCAAGAAACTAAACGGAAGAGACCAGAGATTGATCTTCGAGCTGATAACAGGCCAAGTCCCTCTCAACAAACATCTGAACAGATTAGATCCATTATGTGCACCAAACGGCATATTCTGCCATGACCACGAGGAGTCAGTCGAACAACTCCTGAGTTTGTGCTCAAGGCTGGCCGATCTGCGGAACCTGCTGCTACCACCACACCCCACCATACTCAACATACTCTGCACATCACTACAATTATTGAGGAGGACGTGTGCTTTTGTTCGAGGGGCATTGTACTATCAAAAGCTCACAGCTAAAGAAGAGGCATTGGACTGTCCAAAGCTCACAGCTAAAGAAGAGACATTGGACTGTCAAAAGCTCACAGCTAAAGGGATTATATCATCATCATCATCATCATCGTCGTCTGTTATCAATCTCCGGCTACCAAGTCCTGGAAAGAGCTTTGCAAGTAGCAGGATGTTGTCCAGAGAACGGAATGTATTGTGTCGTAGTTTACAGCTTGACTGCGATATTTGCACCTTTCGGTCAGACACATCGAACTTTAGCAGGCATTTTTTAGTACCGGGTTAGCCTTTCCTCTTTGTTTCATTCTCCTTAGCAATCTTATCTGTTGCAGCCTTTTATCCAGGTTCAACGCGGGAGGTGTAGAAGGGTCTTGACAGCTCCGGTTCTCTGGCCCTGATGCTAGCGGGATGTGTATTATGGTCTTGATAGCTCTGGTTCTCTGGCTCTGATACTAGTGGGAGGTGTAGAAGGGTCTTGACAGCTCTGGCCATGATGCTAGCGGGAAGTGTATAAGGGTATTGACAACTATGGCCATGATGCTAGCAGTCAGCTTTGTGTCACTGATCGCTGTAGCTGAAAAAAGTTACAAATAGGGTTTCAAATCCCAGACAGGTCGAAGGTTTGGGACTAGCTTTACCGGGGACACAAACATGTTGCACTTCAAACCTGTCGACTGGGAACAGTCAAGAGCCAAGATAGGCAACTCTGACAGTAATCCATGCTGAAATCGGATGCACTGGACCACAGACATAACAAAACATCTCAACTTAATTGTCGTTGTACGAGGACGTCACAAATGAAGAGCTAACACTACGGGGCTCATCCAGCAGAGTTTCACAAAGCAATGAGAGTGGGGGACTATGATTTGTGGAGTCAGAGATCTTCCTTAGCAGGTTGAACCTATGATTATTATGAATTAGCGATACAAAATCATATTTTCAAATACAGCGCCAAGTAGAAGCAAGATTGTATGTATATATAGAACTTGAAAAGATTACAAAGCTGCAATCCATGACCGATAGAAGAGACTGCAGAGCCCAGCTGCAGTCGGAGAAACTCCGAAGACTGACTGACCATCCAATGCACCAGAGACTAAACAATTTGGGAAATGGGAAACTAAAGCGGAGAAACTTTGCAGAAAAAGCCAAAGCAAAGATGCACGAAGATCCCATAAACGCACTAACAACACCAAAGCCCATCACTACTGTACGAAAACCTACCTGGAGGCAGGATATATTTCCAGAGGTGGTAGAAAATATACCAGGTATTGAAGAAAAAAAACTGCCAGACTGAAAAAGAAAGGAGAGATACTACCCTAAGCTTTATATCGAAAAACTACCCAAGCATGGACTGGACCCATGCATACACCGACGGTTCTGTAACAAACACTACACAGAACAGAGGGGGAGGAGCACTCCTGAAACTACCAAATTGCAGAAAAATAACACTGTCATTCGCTACTGGTAAATACACAAGCAATTTCAGAGCGGAGGCAGAGGCACTGAGGGCGGCAGTGGAAGAAATGGTGACACATAAAGAAAATGAAAGCCATACAGTCCTGCTTACAGATGCTCTGGCCGTAGTCACAGTGCTAAAAAGCCAGAAAAACACTGAGCTTAATGACTTAAGAGCAGTACTCTGTCAACTATGCCAGCAGTCCGTACCAAAAAGGGTAGTGGTACAGTGAGTCCCATCACACTGCAACATCCAAGGCAACGAGAAGGCAGACAGACTGGCAAAAGAAGGTGCAAGACTACCACAAACAGATACTAGTATGACGTACGAAGAGTCAAAACGGCTTTTAAAGCCAGATACATAACCAAATGGGAAACTGAACACACCGGCTACACCAAAAACGATGCCTATTACCAGTTGAACCGAAGAGAGCAGGTCGTTGTCTTCAGACTTCGCACTGGCCACAATAGACTGAGGTAATACCTATTCAACAAATTGAAGATAGGGTGTACCGACGAATGCCCGTGTGGTACCGGGAAAATGACCGCTGAGCATCTGCTGCAGAACTGCCCGACATACGAGGATCAGAGAGAGCAGATGTTTCCATCACCAGTGGAACCACAACACAAGCTTTATGGCAGTGGCGACAGCCTCAGGATGACCGCCACTTTTTTCGAAAAAATAATGGTTACTGTCTGACTGCGTACGAAGAAGAAGAAGAAGAAGAAGAAGAAGAAGAAGAAGTATGTATATATTCAGATATATTTTCATGAAGAAAGTAAATAGAAGTATTTTTAAAATTATTTTTCATTGGCATGATTACAATACTTGTTTTAACTAACTAAATATGCACATTTAGAAAAAGCTCAAACTTTCTTTAAAATTGTCCGTTTCAAATGTTTTTTCTCAGTGTCTAGTCACTATTCATATGTTTAACAACCTTAAATGAGAAACCAAAACAAGTTGTAACATCAAATTTCATTGGCCCATTTCAAATACCATTAATAGAGACTAGTAACTTTCAGCCAATCAGGTGACTGTTTACATTCACAAGATTTCTGACCAATGTTTAACTTTTTATCCCTTGTATTCAAACGTGTGTGGTTGATAGTTTGTGTTGTTGATCAACCGATAATCAAAATATTCCTTTATTAAACTACAATGAATAGAAACACTGCAGAGGAAAAATGGAAGACTTACCGACCAGCAAAAAGGAAGTTCAATGGTAATAGATTTACTAACGCACATCAGTATTTTCGGTATCCATCGAGTGAAATAAACTTGTTGTATACAGACTCGGTAGAGCCTTCTAAACCAGTATAATGAAGTTGAGTTAAGTATCAACCAGAAGAGAGTGTCACGACCGATTTCTCAAATTCCTCCTTTCAGAAACTGAACAACAGTATACAGGATGCTACAAGATCTGAAGCTTCGGACAATTCTACTCGACCAGTTGAGCATCGTTTGTTTGATGTCAACCAAATTTTAAATTTCATGCAAATATTTTCTGTCCATCCTGTTTCATAAAGAATGGAGATGGAACTGAAAGCAACAATATTTTTGAAGTTTCAGAAACAATCAATGGCTTGCACTCTGTTATTTCATTACAGTGCAGAAACTGTCAAGAAGCTCTATCTAAGAAAAGCAGTCTGGGAAACATAAACCTTAGGTTTCAGTATTATATGGATTGTATTAGCACCCACTATTAAGGTTTAAGAAGATCTTTATGACTGATTGGCCTACCACCTCCAGTGAGTGAAAAAAGAAGCGATATTTTCAAAGCTCGAATCTATCATGTTACTAAAACAATTATCACAAACAGTAAGCAGCTTTCGACTACAGAGATCAAGGCATGTAAAGGAGAAGATGTTTCGTGTGATGGTACAAGGCAGCGAAGAGGATTTGTTTTAAAAAATGGCATAGCCACAGAACTGACTGTTTCATCTTCAGCTAAAGTCATTGACATTGAGATAATATGTAACTACTGCGAGAAGTGTACCAAAGCCAAGAACAAGTTGGGTGTGGAATCAGAAGCATTTTGCGACTGGTTTGCTGGACACAAGAACAGATTGGGTGTGGAATCAGAAGCATTTTGCGACTGGTTTGCTGGACACAAGAACAGATTGGGTGTGGAATCAGAAGCATTTTGCGACTGGTTTGCTGGACACAAGAACAGATTGGGTGTGGAATCAGAAGCATTTTGCGACTGGTTTGCTGGACACAAGAACAGATTGGGTGTGGAATCGCGACTGGTTTGCTGGACACAAGAACAGATTGGGTGTGGAATCTTGACTCTTTTGCTGGACACAAGAACAGATTGGGTGTGGAATCGCGACTGGTTTGCTGGACACAAGAACAGATTGGGTGTGGAATTGTGACTGGTTTGCTGGACACAAGAACAGATTGACTGTGGAATCGTGACTGGTTTGCTGGACACAAGAACAGATTGGGTGTGGAATCGCGACTGGTTTGCTGGACACAAGAACAGATTGGGTGTGGAATCGCAACTGGTTTGCTGGACACAAGAACAGATTGGGTGTGGAATCGCGACTGGTTTGCTGGACACAAGAACAGATTGGGTGTGGAATCGTGACTGGTTTGCTGGACACAAGAACAGATTGGGTGTGGAATCGCGACTGGTTTGCTGGACACAAGAACAGATTGGGTGTGGAATCGTGACTGGTTTGCTGGACACAAGAACAGATTGGGTGTGGAATCGCGACTGGTTTGCTGGACACAAGAACAGATTGGGTGTGGAATCGCGACTGGTTTGCTGGACACAAGAACAGATTGGGTGTGGAATCGTGACTGGTTTGCTGGACACAAGAACAGATTGGGTGTGGAATCGCGACTGGTTTGCTGGACACAAGAACAGATTGGGTGTGGAATCGTGACTGGTTTGCTGGACACAAGAACAGATTGGGTGTGGAATCGCGACTGGTTTGCTGGACACAAGAACAGATTGGGTGTGGAATCGCGACTGGTTTGCTGGACACAAGAACAGATTGGGTGTGAAATCGCGACTGGTTTGCTGGACACAAGAACAGATTGGGTGTGGAATCGCGACTGGTTTGCTAGACACAAAAACAAAAATGAAAGGGACAAAAATCACGAAGGAGCATCAGGGAAAATGGAATCTGATGGGATTTTAAAAATATTTGGAAGATTACAAAATCAATATAGATTAAATTACACAGGATATTTGGGAGATGGAGATTCAAAAAGTTATAAGACACTATCTGAAGCTGAACCACCAATCTATACTGAAAAGTTCGTTGAGAAATGTGAATGTTGCAGACATGTTCAGAAGTGGTTGGGAAAACATTTAATGAACAAAGTGACAGAGATGAAACACCAGACATTCAAAGAAAGTGAGAAAACATCTAATGAACAAAGTGACAGAGATGAAACACCAGACATTCAAAGAAAGTGAGAAAACATCTAATGAACAAAGTGACAGAGATGAAACACCAGACATTCAAAGAAAGTGGGAAAACATCTAATGAACAAAGTGACAGAGATGAAACACCAGACAGTCAAAGAAGGTTGGAAAACATCTAATGAACAAAGTGACAGAGATGAAACACCAGACATTCAAAGAAAGTGGGAAAACATCTAATGAACAAAGTGACAGAGATGAAACACCAGACATTCAAAGAAGGTTGGAAAACATCTAATGAACAAAGTGACAGAGATGAAACACCAGACATTCAAAGAAGGTTGGAAAACATCTAATGAACAAAGTGACAGAGATGAAACACCAGACATTCAAAGAAAGTGAGAAAACATTTAATGAACAAAGTGACAGAGATGAAACACCAGACATTCAAAGAAAGTGAGAAAACATCTAATGAACAAAGTGACAGAGATGAAACACCAGACAGTCAAAGAAGGTGGGAAAACATCTAATGAACAAAGTGACAGAGATGAAACACCAGACATTCAAAGAAAGTGAGAAAACATCTAATGAACAAAGTGACAGAGATGAAACACCAGACATTCAAAGAAGGTGGGAAACATCTAATGAACAAAGTGACAGAGATGAAACACCAGACATTCAAAGAAAGTGAGAAAACATCTAATGAACAAAGTGACAGAGATGAAACACCAGACATTCAAAGAAAGTGAGAAAACATCTAATGAACAAAGTGACAGAGATGAAACACCAGACATTCAAAGAAAGTGAGAAAACATCTAATGAACAAAGTGACAGAGATGAAACACCAGACATTCAAAGAAGGTGGGAAAACATCTAATGAACAAAGTGACAGAGATGAAACACCAGACATTCAAAGAAAGTGAGAAAACATCTAATGAACAAAGTGACAGAGATGAAACACCAGACATTCAAAGAAAGTGAGAAAACATCTAATGAACAAAGTGACAGAGATGAAACACCAGACATTCAAAGAAGGTGGGAAAACAAATAAAGGATTTGGTGGGATAGGAAAGTTAACTAAAGCAGCAATAAAGATGATTCAAGACCACCATGTAGCAGCCATCAGACACAACGTTGGTGACCTCGTAAAAATGAAAAAGAGCATTTGGGCTGTTCGGTTTCATCGGTAGGGTGATCATTCTATATGTGGAAAATGGTGTCCTGGAGACATAGATATAAAAAAGGCAAACAAAAATAAGTTTCCAAACTTTGTTAGTAATGCCATCAAACCTGTTTTTACTCCACTGACAGATGATGTGCTGCGTACTAAGTTTTTACACGGCGGCCCACAAAATGTAAACGAATCATTGCATAATACAATTTGAAAATTGTGTCCTAAAGCAACTTTTGTCTGTAGGAAAAGATTAGAAATAGCCTCCTATGATGCAGTCAATATATGTAATGAAAGAGCGCTTAAAAGATCAGAAATTTTCAAGTTATTTGAGTTAGGCTGCACCAGAAATTATTTGAATGCCATCACTCGTTCTGACAAGAGACGAGTCGCATCATCCCAGACACAGAATTTGGATATAAAAATAGCAGAAAGGAAGAGAAAATCCATTGCAAATGCAGAAGAAGAAATAGGAGAAGTTTTTTATGAGACAGGGGGCTTTTAGGGGTAAGTCAATAATTATTAGTGTCACATTATTCTCGTTTTCTTAAATTTTCTCAAAACTGTGATTTTTGCCCCAACTCAGCTCTTTATGTCAAGATATTTTAAAAAGCTCTTGCTTGATTGGCCTTAACCTTTTCAGGAATAATCCTCAATATATTTATGTAACAATACATTCTACAATCATGTTATTTGAGCTAAATCTTTTGAGGTAATGTGTAGAAAGCTGTACTCACACCACTGACAATTTAAATTGCAATTATCATATACAAATGGGTGGGCTAAAATGACTATTATGATTGGCTGAGAGCTGGCTGTAGTCAGATAAGTTTCATTCTCTATATGAAACTCCTGTGAGAGCTGGCTGTAGTCAGATAAGTTTCATTCTCTATATGAAACTCCTGTGAGAGCTGGCTGTAGTCAGATAAGTTTCATTCTCTATATGAAACTCCTGTGAGAGCTGGCTGTAGTCAGATACGTTTCATTCTCTATATGAAACTCCTGTGAGAGCTGGCTGTAGTCAGATAAGTTTCATTCTCTATATGAAACTCCTGTGAGAGCTGGCTGTAGTCAGATAAGTTTCATTCTCTATATGAAACTCCTGTGAGAGCTGGCTGTAGTCAGATACGTTTCATTCTCTATATGAAACTCATGTGAGAGCTGGCTGTAGTCAGATAAGTTTCATTCTCTATATGAAACTCCTGTGAGAGCTGGCTGTAGTCAGATAAGTTTCATTCTCTATATGAAACTCATGTGAGAGCTGGCTGTAGTCAGATAAGTTTCATTCTCTATATGAAACTCCTGTGAGAGCTGGCTGTAGTCAGATAAGTGTTATTCTCTATATGAAACTTTTGTGAGAGCTGGCTGTAGTCAGATAAGTTTCATTCTCTATATGTAACTCCTGTGAGAGCTGGCTGTAGTCAGATAAGTTTCATTCTCTATATGAAACTCCTGTGAGAGCTGGCTGTAGTCAGATAAGTTTCATTCTCTATATGAAACTCATGTGAGAGCTGGCTGTAGTCAGATAAGTTTCATTCTCTATATGAAACTCCCGTGAGAGCTGGCTGTAGTCAGATAAGTTTCATTCTCTATATGAAACTCCTGTGAGAGCTGGCTGTAGTCAGATACGTTTCATTCTCTATATGAAACTCATGTGAGAGCTGGCTGTAGTCAGATAAGTTTCATTCTCTATATGAAACTCCTGTGAGAGCTGGCTGTAGTCAGATAAGTTTCATTCTCTATATGAAACTCATGTGAGAGCTGGCTGTAGTCAGATAAGTTTCATTCTCTATATGAAACTCCTGTGAGAGCTGGCTGTAGTCAGATAAGTGTTATTCTCTATATGAAACTTTTGTGAGAGCTGGCTGTAGTCAGATAAGTTTCATTCTCTATTTGAAACTCCTGTGAAAGCTGGCTGTAGTCAGATAAGTTTCATTCTCTATATGTAACTCCTGTGAGAGCTGGCTGTAGTCAGATAAGTTTCATTCTCTATATGAAACTCCTGTGAGAGCTGGCTGTAGTCAGATAAGTTTCATTCTCTATATGAAACTCATGTGAGAGCTGGCTGTAGTCAGATAAGTTTCATTCTCTATATGAAACTCCTGTGAGAGCTGGCTGTAGTCAGATAAGTTTCATTCTCTATATGAAACTCCTGTGCAATTTTGCCATTAAAATATTGTGTAGTAACCAAATAATCTTGTCATTTATTAGACCAACTATTTACAGATATTGTAGCAAAAATGGTAAATTATCACCCACGAGCAGCAAAATACATTTACACTCTGTTATTTGGTACTGGGATCTTCATTCTTAATGATCATTCAAACTCTGGGATTTGGTACTGGAAACTTCATTCTTAACGATCATTCAAACTTTGATATTTGGTACTGTAGGGATGCCAAGAAATTCAAAACCTTTCAATAATTTGTTTAATGCCTGATTAAACACTCGATTATTATGACATTTTGTGACAAGTAGAACACTACATTGTATCGAATTTCCGGTTTAACATGTTGCATTTTGGACAACTCATTTGTACGCATTGAAAATTTCGTGGCTTATAACTAATCCGTCTGCTACAAAATAACGTTCCCTTCACACAAAAAAGTGTTCACATTTCTTCCTCAAAACAAAAATTATCGTGTGAAACGACTTTGTTAAGGAGTACCCAAAAAAATAAAAAAAGGATAGACTTTAACCGACTGACGTATCATTTCCAGAAACCAGACCAACCCGGAACCGGTGAACGTCGCAAATGCGCTCCAGGAATACCCACTGCCCACGCCGATAACAATATCAATGCAGTTAACGAGGTTGGGCAAAGTAAAGATGAATCTCGTATTTCAATCACATCTTTCCGACCACCAAACTGGTCGTCAGGTGCTTCTGAAAGATCCGTGACTTGAATCATGCCAAAATGAGTTTCAGTTAAAATATTTATGAAACATCAGGCGACAGAGTTGATTGACTGCAATAAGGAGTTACGGCATTCCAGGGAATAAGTTCTTTTCAGTTGCAATAGGTCGATCAATCGAACCAGAACTACCAATAAGCAGATCGACCAGGTTTGGCCCACCAATAGGCAGATCGATCGGACCAGACCTACCAATAGGCAGATCGATTGAGCACGACCTACCAGCAAGTAGATACATCGGACCAGACCTATTAATAGACATATCGATCGCGTTTGACCTGCCATTAGGCAGAACGATCAGACCAGACCTACCAATAGGCAGATCGATTGAGCACGACCTACCAGTATGTAGATCAATCGGGCCAGACCTATCAATAGACAGATCGATCGGGTTTGACCTGCCATTAGACAGATCAATCGAACCAGAACTACTAATAAGCAGATAGATCGGGTTGGACCTACCAATAGGTAGATCGATCGGACCAATAATACCGATGGCATATCGATCTGACCAGACCTACCAATGGCATATCGATCGGACCAGACCTACCAATGGGAGATCCAACAACCTGGCCTATCAATCTGTACCGGTTGTGGCTCGCAAAAGAAAAATATATGCTTATCTGTAACTGCTTAGAAAACGAAAGTTCAACAAATCAGTAATGGTTCCAGCTGATGTCTAATCACTGGACAACACTCTTCTTCTTCTTCTTCTTCGTACGCGGTCAGACGTCAACTTGAATTTGTTCGAAGAAAGCAGCTGTCATCCTGAAGCTGTCGACACTGCCATAGAGCTTGTCTAGTGTTGCCACTGGTGATGGCCACATGTGCTTTCTCTGGTCCTCGTATGTCGGGCAATTTTGCAGCAGATGTTCAGCGGTCATTTTCCCTGTACCACAGGTGCATTTGTCAGTGCCACCTATCTTCAGTTTATTAAATAGGTGGTACCTCAGTCTGTTGTGGCCTGTGCGGAGTCTGAAGACCACGACCTGCTCTCTTCTGTTCAACTGGTAGTAGGCATCATTTTTTGTGTAGCCAGTATGTTCTTTTTCCCATTTGGCCATGTATCTGGCCCTAATAAGCCTTTTGGACTCTTCGTAGGTCACACTAGAATCTGGTTGTGGTAGTCTTGCACCTTCTTTTGCCAGTCTGCGTGCCTCCTCGTTGCCTTGGATGTTACAGTGGGATGGAAACCCACTGTACCACTACTCTTGTTGGTGCGGACTGCTGGCATAGTTGACAGAGTACTGCTCTTAAATCATTAAGCTCAGTATTTTTCTGGATTTTTAGTGCTGTAACCACGGCCAGGGCATCTGTAAACAGGACTATCTGGCTTTCATTGCTTTCGCCTGTCAGCATTGCTTTTACTGAAGCCTTCAGTGCCTCTGCCTCCTCTCTGAAATTACTTGAGAATTTTCCAGTTGCCACAGACAGTGTTATTTTTCTACCATTTGTTAGGCTCAGGAATACCCTTCCCTCTCCAGCCTGTGTTGTGTTTGTTACAGAACCGTTGGTGTATGCATGGGTCCAGTACTGGACAACACTCGAATTCTTTAGGTTGAACCTGGCATCAAGTTAGATGGCGATTTATTTGTCATGTTTTTGTCTTATCTTGTCTTGTCTTAACTTATTCACTTGTGCCGTAACCCCACGTGGGGAGCCGTGATTTTCTGTCCAAGACCAGACGCGTCGCTGAACTAATCGCGTCATCTTATGACAATTTATAGCACCCTCAACATTTCATATCCATCTGGTTATCAGTCTGCCACAGGTGCGAAAACCTGATCCCCGCGCGTTATAGACGCGCAGGGGTTGTTGGTCTGGTCGTATTCTCATTTGGTGGTCGAACCACTAGATTCTTTCCCCTATGAATATATTCAGTTCAGGTTTTTGCTTCAACGACGTTTCGCACCTCTTACGTTGATTGTTTTCCAGAGGCATCTCATCTCATCTGTCGTAAAGATTGTCTCTAAAGATTTGGTTAGCATTCCGTCACCTTTACAGAGCGTGTGCAGGAATGTACTGTTGACGAGTAGTCGTTATGTGGACATGGTTATGTTAGGGTGTTTCAATAATGGTGACAGATAGTAGGCAATTACATTTGCTTTTTGGCACCTGATCTCAATTTCTCTGTCTAAATCTCCATCCTGTGTAAAAACACTGCACAAGTACGAGGCGTGTTCAGATAAAACCGAACCTAACTGCATCAAGTGAACTTACGTACGATACGCATGATGACGTCGCTTCTGGTGTAAACAGCACATACCAACCGTCAAGTTTGCTAAATGTTATTATCCTCAGACTCATAGTTTCCTCAGCAGACCATTGAAACCATGGCGGGAGTGATACGAAATCCACCCAGAGTTGTTCAGCGGTGATTCGGTTTTTAACAGCTGAAGGATGTCGACCGAGGCGTGCTCATCTTCCATTATGCGCAAAAGAAACGAATGACCCTCCTCTTCGTGTCGCAGCAAGTGGTTCAAACTCCATCCCATTTGTTCTCCCTTATGGTGGCTGGTCAGCAACAGAGGTACCCATTCTCTACACACCTTCCAATACTTCTGTGCCTTGCTAACCACAATTTGAACCGCCCCTGGCGACGCAGCGAATTCCTCCGCTAGCGAACGTAAGCTCTGACGACAGATCAAGCGAATTGCTGCATCAATTTTGGCCTCTTCTGACGAAACAATATACGACTGAGCTGGTCTCGGAAGATCTTTTTTAACTCACTTCCTTCTTTAAAAATCGTTGACCAGTTCTTTACTGTTGTCTTCGACACAATTTTTACGCCATATACTGCCTGCATTCTGCGATGAATGTGAACTGGTCGACATAATTCATCTGTTAGAAACCGAATCACTGCTCGCTGATCAACTCTGAACGGATTCCGTGTCACCCTCGCCATGTTTGCAACGGTCTGCTGAGAACTATAAATCGGAGGATAACGAAATTTTGCAAACTTGACGGTTGGTATGTGCTGTATGCACCAGAAGTGTCGTCATCATGCACATCGTACATATCTTCCCTTGGTACAGTTTGGTCCGGTTTCATTTGAACACGCCCCGTACTTGAAATGTCTCTACTTTCCATGGTTACGATGACAATAGTGATCATATTTTCAGACGATCGGCTTATCTGTGAAGTATCTGTTGTGGATGTATCTTCTTCTTCTTCTGCGTTCGTTCTTAATCTCCCGCTACCAAGCCCTGAACATGGCTTTGTAAGTAGCAGGATGTAGTCCAGCGAATGGAATGCGTTGTGTCGCTAGTTTACAGCTTGACTGCGATATTTGCACCTTTTGGTCCGACACATCCGTCTTCGGCATTGTGGATGTGTTAATTGCCATACTATATCATTTGCACACAGTTGAGCTCAGTCAGATATTGCTGCAGATCGTCTTCATTCTCGTATATGACAGACTCGCCAGAGAGGGAGGTATGCTGCAGCAAAGATACAAAAATCACATACAATGAGACAAAAGCATTCATCAGGGCAACGTACAGCGCAAAATGCAAAAAAGACAACCCTGGCCACATAGAAAACGATGCCTACCACCAACTCTCCAGGCGAGACCAGGTGATCATTCTCCGGCTACACACAGGACACAACAGACTTAGATGTAATCTGTACAACAAGTTCAAGATTAGCACTACAGACCTTCGTGCCTACGGCACAGCCCCCATAAAGGCAGAACATATTTTGCAGTCCTGCCCACTGTATACCGACAAAAGAAGTAGCATTTGGCAACAGCCAGTGTCCTTCCACAAGAAGCTGTACTGAGTGTACAGAGCCTTGAATCAACTGCTGCCTTCGTTAGAGTCATCGAAGTTGAAGTCTGAAGACGAACGAGGATAAAGAAGAAGAATAGTGGATAAGCTCTCTTTTGATGTCCGTCGTTATTCTGTCCATACATATGTTGACGTGTAGTGGCCATTACTGCTGGAACGACTTATTGATGAAGCACCTTCTTGCTGGTATATGGAAGAGGTTACAATTCTTCATCTTATAACAAGAGAACCCTACTGATCGTGCTAGGAATCTCTCCGGAGAAGTCCGACTTCATTGAACAAAATTTGTCGCCTCTTACTTTTTTCTCCTTCGTCTCAATTCTTTTTTTATTTATGTTCTTCCTCGTCATCTTCTTCTACGTAGTCGTCATCATCTTTATCACATTCTACGTTTGCTTACTTTACTTATAGGATCTGCTTTTCAACAGGTTCACTAATACTGAGATTACGATTCCCACCTTGGTGGGACGGCTGATGTAATATACGCGTTAAGGTATACAACGTCGACTTGAGGTGGGGACTTGATCTGTGTGATGTACATGGTCCTGGCGTTAGGTGGGGACCTAATGTTGTACCTGGTTCTGACGTGAGGTGGGTACTCGATCTGTGTGTTTTACCTGGACCTGATGTGAGGTGGAGAACGTATATTGTACCTGGACCTGATGTGAGGTGGAGACCGTATATTGTACCTGGTCCTGATGTGAGGTGGATACCTTATATTGTACCTGGTCCTGACGTGAGGTGGAGACCTTATATTGTACCTGGTCCTGATGTGAGGTGGGGACCTTATATTGTACCTGGCCCTGATGTGAGGTGGGGACCTTATATTGTAGCTGGTCCTGGTGTGAGGTGGGGACCTTATATTCTACCTGGTCCTGATGTGAGGTGGAAACCTTATATTGTACCTGGTCCTAATATTAGGTGGGGACCTTATGTTGTGCCTGGTCCTGACGAGAGGTGGAGACCTTATATTGTACCTGGTCTTGATGTGAGGTGGGGACCTAATATTGTACCTGGTCCTGATGTTAGGTGGGGACCTTATGTTGTACCTGGTCCTGGCGTGAGGTGGAGACCTTATATTGTACCTGGTCCTGATGTTAGGTGGGGACCTTATATTGTATCTGGTCCTGATGTTAGGTGGGGACCTTATATTGTATCTGGTCTTGACGTGAGGAGGGGACCTTATATTGTACCTGATCCTGATGTGAGGTGGGAGACGTGATCTGTGTGTTGTACATGGTCCTGATGTGAAGAGGGTACTTTATCTGTTTGTTATGCCTGGTCCTAACGTGAGGTGGGAGACGTGATCTGTGAGTTGTACCTGGTCCTGATGTGAGGTGGGAGACATGATCTGTGTATTGTACCTGGTACTAATTTGAGGTGGGAGATGTGATCTGTGTGTTGTACCTGGTCCTGATGTGAGATGGGTACTTGATCTGTATGTTGTGTCTGGTCCTAACATGAGGTGGGAGACTTGATATGTGTGTTGTACCTGGTCCTGATGTGAGGTGGGTACTTGATCTGTGTGTTGTACCTGGTCCTAACGTGAGGTGGGAAACTTGATATGTATGGTGTGCCTGGTCCTAACGTGAGGGTGGGAGACTTGATATGTATGGTGTGCCTGGTCCTAACGTGAGGGTGGGAGACTTGATATGTGTGTTGTATCTGGTCCTGATGTGAGGTGGGTACTTGATCTGATCTGTGTGTTCTACCTGGTCCTGATGTGAGGTGGATACTTGATCTGTGTGTTGTACCTGGTCCTGATGTGAGGTGAGCACTTGATGTGTGTGTTGTACCTGATCTTAATGTGAGATGGGCACTTGATTTATGTGTTGTACCTGGTCCTAATGTGAGGTGGGCAATTGATCTGTGTGTTGTACCTGGTTCTGATGTGAGGTGGATACTTGATCTGTGTTGTACCTGGTCCTGATGTGAGGTGGACACTTGATATGTGTGTTGTATCTGGTCTTAACGTGAAGTGGATACTTGATCTGTATCGTACCTGGTCCTAACGTGAAGTGGGGACCTTATATTGTACTTGGCCCTGACGTGAGGTGATGACTTGATCTGTGTGTTGTACCTGGTCCTAACATGAGGTGGGGACCTTATATTGTACTTGGCCCTGACGTGAGGTGGGGACTTGATCTGAGTCAGTTGTGCTTTACTCAGGTTGAAGTTGGTACATGGTAAGTGTGTTGTTCCTGAGCCGTGACACCCTCTAAAATGTAATTAACAACTACAGTAAAAGTCGCATGCCAAGCGAACTTTGTTTTGGGTGAACCTGACGTTTGTTTGTATGTGCGTCTCCCGTGCTAAGCACCTGAGTGCACACCTGTTTATCTCTCCACGCCAAGGGCTTGGCTATAAGCTTTATTGAGAGGTAGCCATGCGTATCCAATTCAACTTTACTTTGGGAGACATTCTTTCACAAATTGAGAAATAGCACTTTACAATTTCGGCATAATAAACTTGTCAAAAAGAGGCGTACGTATCTTCAGTACGTGACGTCAACCAAATAGAACTAGAGAAAATATTTTTGGCGAAATTTTGTGTCTGTGTTCAAAGATCTGAACCATCTGGCTGTTACAAGTCTGCGTGATTTTGCTATTTTACAAATAAAATACATTATTACTTCTTTCTTAGCTAGAAATATCGAAATGTAAAGAAAAGAGACATCACAAAAAGTCGCAAATTTTAATGCAAACAAAATTACTTGCTCGAATGAAAACATTTGTGAAATTTGACTTTTCCAACGTAGCTGGCAAGCAAATCTTAAAGACACAAATATTTTACCAGTAACTTCCCTTGAACCTATGTCTGTATTTCTGTCAATGGTTTTTCTTTTTTTTTTTTTTATTATTGCAGAGGAAACCTACTTAACGTCTGCTACTTAACGTCCTTTTCCGGTCGCACAAAAGAGCATCACTACTCTTTGTGGGCATTCGCAAATAATAACAACAATAAATTGGAGATTAGGCTGGCCATTGAAAAAAATAAAGATCAATAGGACGTGCAAATCATAATCATCATGTAGAACGTCGCTCCCATCACAGCCTGTCTGAAAGAAACTCGTTCCCTTGCCAAAACTCCAGCTTCCGCCACAGTCATACTCAGGCATTCCTGGATATCTTGGTGCCATCGTCTTCTTGGTCTACCCCTTCTTCTTTTGCCTGGCACCATACCTTCCATCATTGTCCTCTCAAAACCGTTGTGTCTCTTGATGTGACCAAAGTATTTGCATTTTCTAACCAAAATGGAATTGATAATCCAGTTCTCCTCTATGCTCAACTCTTGCCGAATGTCTACATTTGTCTTTTTCTCTGTTCAGGGTATTCTGAGGATCTTTCTGTAACATTTTGATTTGAAGGATTCGATTTTTTGCCTGGAAGTTTTGGTAATCGTCCATGATTCACAGCCATATGCTGCCACAGGAAAAACACAGACTCTCAAGACTTTTACTTTTATCATTTTGTTGGTGCTCTGCCATAATTTCTTCAGGCTGTTCAGTCTCTGCATTGCCATGGCTATTCTTCTTCTGATTTCTTTCGAGCAGTCGTCAATTTTGTCAATTCTGGAGCCCATATATTCAAAATGGGGAACTGGACGTGCAAATAAGGTCTTCAACCGGACGGAATTCCAGGACGTGCAAATAAGGTCTTCAACTAGACGGAATTCCCGGACGTGCAAATAAGGTCTTCAATATACGTTTTAGTCTTGGCCTAACTGTACTTCTGCAGGGGATAATGGTCCAATGCAGGTCTTAGATCTGGTGTGAGCTGGATGTAGCCGGGAAAAGTAGTTCCTGATTAGCGTCTGTTGTCGAGTAGCTTATTCCTCTGCTGCATTGGGGCAAATGCCGCGGAGGATGGTAAACCGATGTGCGAGTTCATCTTAATAGACTCGAAGACTAAAGCAAAGTAGACCTGCAGCCTGTTAGGCGCCATCTGAGCTGCTCTTACCAAACCACCTAGCCATAACCGATGGTATGATGTGTCACACAGTTAGCCAGACCACACCTAGCCATAGCCGATGGTATGGTGTGTCACACAGTTAACCAGACCACACCTAGCCATGGTATGATGTGTCACACAGTTAGCCAGACCACACCTAGCCATGGTGTGATGTGCCACACAGTTAGCCAGACCACACCTGGCCATGGGATGATATGTCACACAGTTAACCAGACCACACCTAGCCATGGTGTGATGTGTCACACAGTTAGCCAGACCACACCCAGCCATGGCCGATGTGTCATCAGACAACTCATTGTTGTGTTCACAAATTGCAATCATTAACCGACCCCCGCAATTTGAATTCGAACCACGACCGTCTTAACACGAGGCAAACGGCTTGACCACTTCGCCACGGATACCCCCATCAGGACGTGTTGGCAGTTATATTGTGGCATTATATTGTGTCTCATTGTACCGCATGTTTGTGTTACGCTGATGTGGCTCTATTGGCGATGTGTTTTCCATCTATGATCGTCCCGTGTCTGGCGTACGACATTTCAAGCCTTGGTGTACCCTGCCAGACTCCTAAGATCAAATATCAGCACTGGGACGAATGTATATCAGTGAATGAGCTGACAGCAGCCAAAGACTTATAGCTGATTTCAGCCAGCGACTTATAGATGACAGCAGCCAGGGACATAGCTGACAGCAGCCATCGACTTATAACTGACAGCATCCAACAAAGAGACATATGACGTCAAGTAAATAGACAAGATACTTATGATATCATGTAATAGACCATAAGACGTATGGCGTCAAGTAAATAGATCAAGAGACATAATTACGTCAAGTAAATAGGCCAAGAGAGGCATACCGTCAAGTTAACAGACCAAGAGACGTATGACGTAAGTAAAAAGACAGGAGACGTATGAAGTCAAGTTGACAGACCAAGAGACGTATGAAGTCAAGTTGACAGGCCAAGAGCTATGTGCATAAACATTTCTATGAAAGACGAAACCAACATCAGGGCCGGTTGAATAAAACTGATCAAGACCCCACACCTCTCGTCCATGGCATGCTCTCTAGAAACAGTATGTGCCACAGACAAGTTGGCGATCGCCAAACTAATCCCCATAGTGGTAAGCTTAGTGATGAGCCTCGCATTGCACTACAGCTTGAAGGACACTGGCCACATTCTTAAGTACTCCTCGTGATGTTTGAGGATCCACTGAAACGCTACATCGAAGAAGCGAGGTCAGGAATGAATTCGAGCGCCTTCTACAACATCATAAAACTGATCTCTACACTGAGCTAACATACTTGCATGCCATGCCCACGTCTCAGTCAACATTCCACTACAACCCTGAGCTAACTAACATACTGTCATGCCATGGCCACGTCTCCGCCAACATCCCACTACAACCCTGAGCTAACTAACATACTGTCATGCCATGGCCACGTCTCCGCCAACATCCCACTACAACCCTGAGCTAACTAACATACTGTCATGCCATGGCCACGTCTCCGCCAACATCCCACTACAACCCTGAGCTAACTAACATACTGTCATGCCATGCCCACGTCTCCGCCAACATCCCACTACAACCCTGAGCTAACTAACATACTGTCATGCCATGCCCACGTCTCCGCCAACATCCCACTACAACCCTGAGCTAACTAACATACTGTCATGCCCTTCCCACGTCTCAGTCAACCTCCGATTACAACCCTGAGCTAACTAACAAACTGTCCTGCCATTCCAACGTCTCAGCCAACCTCCGACTACAACCCTGAGCTAACTAACATACTGTCATGCCATTCCCACGTCTCAGTCAACCTCCGACTACAACCCTGAGCTAACTAACAAACTGTATGCCATTCCAACGTCTCAGCCAACCTCCGACTACAACCCTGAGCTAACTAACATACTCTCATACCATGCCCACGTCTCAGTCAACCTCCGACTACAACTAAAGATTATATTGGCCTTGGGAACTACCTTATTATTGTGTCAATTACATCACTTTAAATTAATCCGCGGAAGGATAACGCGCATTAATATGCCAGTTGCCCTATGCTCTTGATGCAGGACACTTGAAAAAAACAACTATTCTCGATTCTGGTTTACGGGCTGCCCGCGGGGATTAAATCTTGCGGTTGGACCCCCGATACTCGAGACTCCCGGATTGTTAAGGTCACGGCTTATCTATTCAACATGAAGGTCGGTCTAAAGTACGGTGTACCGTTTTATAATAAATTTGTAAATGATAGTTGAGATTTGAATTACCATTTTAAACAAAATTATTACGAGTTTTAAGATTTAGCACAAAAAAAGTCGGAAACACTGTACGACAAATTGCATAAATACAGTACAATACAATCCCCACTAGGAAACAAAGCGAACGGAAATTAAACTCAGTGACCCTTACAGTTATATAGGATCCAATAGAGGCAATGGCTCAGTGACCCTTACAGTTATATAGGATCCCCTAGAGGCAATGGCTCAGTGACCCTTACAGTTATATAGGATCCCCTAGAGGCAATGGCTCAGTGACCCTTACAGTTATATAGGATCCCCAAATAGGCAATGGCTCAGTGACCCTTACTGTTATATAGGATCCCCAAACAGGCAATGGCTCAGTGACCCTTACAGTTATATAGGATCCCCTAGAGGCAATGGCTCAGTGACCCTTACAGTTATATAGGATCCCCAAACAGGCAATGGTTCAGTGATCCTTACAGTTAAATAGGATCCCCAAACAGGCAATGGCTCAGTGACCCTTACTGTTATATAGGATCCCCTAGAGGCAATGGCTCAGTGACCCTTACAGTTATATAGGATCCCCAAACAGGCAATGGCTCAGTGACCCTTACTGTTGTATAGGATCCCAAAGAGGCAATGGCTCAGTGACCCTTACAGTTAAATAGGATCCCCAAACAGGCAATGGCTCAGTGACCCTTACTGTTATATAGGATCCCCAAGAGGCAATGGCTCAGCTAAGCTGATTTATAATAATAATAAGAAGAAGAAGAGGATGAAGAAGAGTAAAAGGAAGATGATAAAGGATAAGGTGGTTTATTAAGAGCTGCACGGATGGCTCCTAGCAAGCTGTGTGTCTACTTTGCTCTGGTGTTAGAGTCTATTGAGATGGACTCGCACATCGGTTGACTACCCTCCACGGCATTTGCTCTAATGCAGCGGAGTAATAAACTGCACGAGCCTAGTCCACTAAGCAGGAAATTCTCATTCCGGCTACATCCAGCTCACGCCAGAGCTGGGACCTGCACAGGAGCATCTGTCCCTGTAGAAGTACAGGTCGACTATGACTGTCTAAGATAGCTTTTCCACACTATAAATGATCCAGTATGCGAAGGCATAAGTTGCAGTCTTCTACTCAAGATAGATAACCCGCACATTTGTATCCTTTCTTACGACATGCTCTCAGCGTGGCAGTGGTGCTTTATAGTCTCTGTCCCGGACACCATTCCGAACTCCTTTCTGTAAAAAGTCAGTTATTCCTATATCAGAGATCAATGCCGGTGCAGAATGAACGTTTGGGAACATCATATTGCAAAGTGTCAATGTTTTGTTAAGATTGTCGCCAAAGGGTTAAGTGAGCTTATCCGTTTTCTTTCTCTCTGCCTTGTCGCCCCTGAATGAAACTCAGGAGCCTGTTTACAACAAAGTGGAACGTTTCTTTCGCTACCTGGGACCGAGCACTAACAACTATGCCACGAGAACTAAGCGATGTGAACGCCGTCACTCAAACGCTCACCTCGTACCGGGGTTCGAAAAATAGCCCATCTCCAATGTATCTATTATCTGGTGGGGGTTTTCAGTTGAGGAGAACAATAATGGGACCAGCAAAAGACCCCACTGACAACCATTCAGATTCAGAGTGAGGCTGCGCGTATACACCTATCATTTCCACTACAGCGATCCTTAGTTAGTAAGTTAGTTAGTTGCTAGATGGTGATAAAGTCTGACATGATTAGTAAGTTAGTTAGTTGCTAGAGGGTGATAAAGTCTGACATGATTAGTAAGTTAGTTAGTTGCTATATGGTGATAAAGTCTGACATGATTAGTGAGTTAGTTAGTTGCTAGATGGTGATAAAGTCTGACATGATTAGTAAGTTAGTTAGTTGCTAGATGGTGATAAAGTATGACATGATTAGTGAGTTAGTTAGTTGCTAGATGGTGATAAAGTCTGATATGATTAGTAAGCTAGTTAGTGGCTAGATGGTGATAAAGTCTGACATGATTAGTGAGTTAGTTAGTTGCTAGATGGTGATAAAGTCTGACATGATTAGTAAGTTAGTTAGTTGCTAGAGGGTGATAAAGTCTGACATGATTAGTAAGTTAGTTAGTTGCTATATGGTGATAAAGTCTGACATGATTAGTGAGTTAGTTAGTTGCTAGATGGTGATAAAGTCTGACATGATTAGTAAGTTAGTTAGTTGCTAGATGGTGATAAAGTCTGACATGATTAGTGAGTTAGTTAGTTGCTAGATGGTGATAAAGTCTGATATGATTAGTAAGCTAGTTAGTGGCTAGATGGTGATAAAGTCTGACAAGATTAGTGAGTTAGTTAGTTGCTAGATGGTGATAAAGTCTGACATGATTAGTAAGTTAGTTAGTTGCTAGATGGTGATAAAGTCTGACATGATTAGTGAGTTAGTTAGTTGCTAGATGGTGATAAAGTCTGACATGATTAGTAAGTTAGTTAGTTGCTAGATGGTGATAAAGTCTGACATGATTAGTGAGTTAGTTAGTTGCTAGATGGTGTTAAAGTCTGACATGATTAGTGAGTTAGTTAGTTGCTAGATGGCGATAAAGTCTGACATGATTAGTGAGTTAGTTAGTTGCTAGATGGTGATAAAGTCTGACATGATTAGTAAGTTAGTTAGTTGCTAGATGGTGATAAAGTCTGACATGATTAGTGAGTTACTTAGTTGCTAGATGGTGATAAAGTCTGACATGATTAGTGAGTTAGTTAGTTGCTAGATGGTGATAAAGTCTGACATGATTAGTAAGTTAGTTAGTTGCTAGATGGTGATAAAGTCTGACATGATTAGTGAGTTAGTTAGTTGCTAGATGGTGATAAAGTCTGACATGATTAGTGAGTTAGTTAGTTGCTAGATGGTAATAAAGTCTGACATGATTAGTAAGTAAGTTAGTTGCTAGATGGTGATAAAGTCTGACATGACTAGTGAGTTAGTTAGTTGCTAGATGGTGATGACATCTGTCATGATTAGTAAGTTAGTTAGTTGCTAGATGGTGATAAAGTCTGACATGATTAGTGAGTTAGTTAGTTGCTAGATGGTAATAAAGTCTGATATGATTAGTAAGTTAGTTAGTGGCTAGATGGTGATAAAGTCTGACATGATTAGTGAGTTAGTTAGTTGCTAGATGGTGATAAAGTCTGACATGATTAGTAAGTTAGTTAGTTGCTAGATGGTGATAAAGTCTGACATGATTAGTGAGTTAGTTAGTTGCTAGATGGTGATAAAGTCTGACATGATTAGTGAGTTAGTTAGTTGCTAGATGGTGATCAAGTCTGACATGATTAGTAAGTTAGTTAGTTGCTAGATGGTGATAAAGTCTGACATGATTAGTGAGTTAGTTAGTTGCTAGATGGTGACAAAGTCTGACATGATTAGTAAGTTAGTTAGTTGCTAGATGGTGATAAAGTCTGACATGATTAGTGAGTTAGTTAGTTGCTAGATGGTGATAAAGTCTGACATGATTAGTAAGTTAGTTAGTTGCTAGATGGTGATAAAGTCTGACATGATTAGTGAGTTAGTTAGTTGCTAGATGGTGATAAAGTCTGACATGATTAGTGAGTTAGTTAGTTGCTAGATGGTGATAAAGTCTGACATGATTAGTGAGTTAGTTAGTTGCTAGATGGTGATAAAGTCTGACATGATTAGTGAGTTAGTTAGTTGCTAGATGGTGATAACGTCTGACATGATTAGTAAGTTAGTTAGTTGCTAGATGGTGATAAAGTCTGATATGATTAGTAAGCTAGTTAGTGGCTAGATGGTGATAAAGTCTGACATGATTAGTGAGTTAGTTATTTGCTAGATGGTGATAAAGTCTGACATGATTAGTAAGTTAGTTAGTTGCTAGATGGTGATAAAGTCTGACATGATTAGTGAGTTAGTTAGTTGCTAGATGGTGATAAAGTCTGACATGATTAGTGAGTTAGTTAGTTGCTAGATGGTGATAAAGTCTGACATGATTAGTAAGTTAGTTAGTTGCTAGAGGGTGATAAAGTCTGACATGATTAGTAAGTTAGTTAGTTGCTAGAGGGTGATAAAGTCTGACATGATTAGTAAGTTAGTTAGTTGCTATATGGTGATAAAGTCTGACATGATTAGTGAGTTAGTTAGTTGCTAGATGGTGATAAAGTCTGACATGATTAGTAAGTTAGTTAGTTGCTAGAGGGTGATAAAGTCTGACATGATTAGTAAGTTAGTTAGTTGCTATATGGTGATAAAGTCTGACATGATTAGTGAGTTAGTTAGTTGCTAGATGGTGATAAAGTCTGACATGATTAGTAAGTTAGTTAGTTGCTAGATGGTGATAAAGTCTGACATGATTAGTGAGTTAGTTAGTTGCTAGATGGTGATAAAGTCTGATATGATTAGTAAGCTAGTTAGTGGCTAGATGGTGATAAAGTCTGACAAGATTAGTGAGTTAGTTAGTTGCTAGATGGTGATAAAGTCTGACATGATTAGTAAGTTAGTTAGTTGCTAGATGGTGATAAAGTCTGACATGATTAGTGAGTTAGTTAGTTGCTAGATGGTGATAAAGTCTGACATGATTAGTAAGTTAGTTAGTTGTTAGATGGTGATAAAGTCTGACATGATTAGTGAGTTAGTTAGTTGCTAGATGGTGTTAAAGTCTGACATGATTAGTGAGTTAGTTAGTTGCTAGATGGCGATAAAGTCTGACATGATTAGTGAGTTAGTTAGTTGCTAGATGGTGATAAAGTCTGACATGATTAGTAAGTTAGTTAGTTGCTAGATGGTGATAAAGTCTGACATGATTAGTGAGTTACTTAGTTGCTAGATGGTGATAAAGTCTGACATGATTAGTGAGTTAGTTAGTTGCTAGATGGTGATAAAGTCTGACATGATTAGTAAGTTAGTTAGTTGCTAGATGGTGATAAAGTCTGACATGATTAGTGAGTTAGTTAGTTGCTAGATGGTGATAAAGTCTGACATGATTAGTGAGTTAGTTAGTTGCTAGATGGTAATAAAGTCTGACATGATTAGTAAGTAAGTTAGTTGCTAGATGGTGATAAAGTCTGACATGATTAGTGAGTTAGTTAGTTGCTAGATGGTGATGACATCTGTCATGATTAGTAAGTTAGTTAGTTGCTAGATGGTGATAAAGTCTGACATGATTAGTGAGTTAGTTAGTTGCTAGATGGTGATAAAGTCTGATATGATTAGTAAGTTAGTTAGTGGCTAGATGGTGATAAAGTCTGACATGATTAGTGAGTTAGTTAGTTGCTAGATGGTGATAAAGTCTGACATGATTAGTAAGTTAGTTAGTTGCTAGATGGTGATAAAGTCTGACATGATTAGTGAGTTAGTTAGTTGCTAGATGGTGATAAAGTCTGACATGATTAGTGAGTTAGTTAGTTGCTAGATGGTGATCAAGTCTGACATGATTAGTAAGTTAGTTAGTTGCTAGATGGTGATAAAGTCTGACATGATTAGTGAGTTAGTTAGTTGCTAGATGGTGACAAAGTCTGACATGATTAGTAAGTTAGTTAGTTGCTAGATGGTGATAAAGTCTGACATGATTAGTAAGTTAGTTAGTTGCTAGATGGTGATAAAGTCTGACATGATTAGTGAGTTAGTTAGTTGCTAGATGGTGATAAAGTCTGACATGATTAGTGAGTTAGTTAGTTGCTAGATGGTGATAAAGTCTGACATGATTAGTAAGTTAGTTAGTTGCTAGATGGTGATAAAGTCTGACATGATTAGTGAGTTAGTTAGTTGCTAGATGGTGATAACGTCTGACATGATTAGTAAGTTAGTTAGTTGCTAGATGGTGATAAAGTCTGATATGATTAGTAAGCTAGTTAGTGGCTAGATGGTGATAAAGTCTGACATGATTAGTGAGTTAGTTATTTGCTAGATGGTGATAAAGTCTGACATGATTAGTAAGTTAGTTAGTTGCTAGATGGTGATAAAGTCTGACATGATTAGTGAGTTAGTTAGTTGCTAGATGGTGATAAAGTCTGACATGATTAGTGAGTTAGTTAGTTGCTAGATGGTGATAAAGTATGACATGATTAGTAAGTTAGTTAGTTGCTAGATGGTGATAAAGTCTGACATGATTAGTGAGTTAGTTAGTTGCTAGATGGTGATAAAGTCTGACATGATTAGTGAGTTAGTTAGTTGCTAGATGGTAATAAAGTCTGACATGATTAGTAAGTAAGTTAGTTGCTAGATGGTGATAAAGTCTGACATGATTAGTGAGTTAGTTAGTTGCTAGATGGTGATAACGTCTGACATGATTAGTAAGTTAGTTAGTTGATAGATGGTGATAAAGTCTGACATGATTAGTGAGTTAGTTAGTTGCTAGATGGTGATAAAGTCGGATATGATTAGTAAGTTAGTTAGTGGCTAGATGGTGATAAAGTCTGACATGATTAGTGAGTTAGTTAGTTGCTAGATGGTGATAAAGTCTGACATGATTAGTAAGTTAGTTAGTTGCTAGATGGTGATAAAGTCTGACATGATTAGTGAGTTAGTTAGTTGCTAGATGGTGATAAAGTCTGACATGATTAGTGAGTTAGTTAGTTGCTAGATGGTGATCAAGTCTGACATGATTAGTAAGTTAGTTAGTTGCTAGATGGTGATAAAGTCTGACATGATTAGTGAGTTAGTTAGTTGCTAGATGGTGATAAAGTCTGACATGATTAGTAAGTTAGTTAGTTGCTAGATGGTGATAAAGTCTGACATGATTAGTGAGTTAGTTAGTTGCTAGATGGTGATAAAGTCTGACATGATTAGTAAGTTAGTTAGTTGCTAGATGGTGATAAAGTCTGACATGATTAGTGAGTTAGTTAGTTGCTAGATGGTGATAAAGTCTGACATGATTAGTGAGTTAGTTAGTTGCTAGATGGTGATAAAGTCTGACAGGATTAGTAAGTTAGTTAGTTGCTAGATGGTGATAAAGTCTGACATGATTAGTGAGTTAGTTAGTTGCTAGATGGTGATAACGTCTGACATGATTAGTAAGTTAGTTAGTTGCTAGATGGTGATAAAGTCTGGTATGATTAGTAAGCTAGTTAGTGGCTAGATGGTGATAAAGTCTGACATGATTAGTGAGTTAGTTAGTTGCTAGATGGTGATAAAGTCTGACATGATTAGTAAGTTAGTTAGTTGCTAGATGGTGATAAAGTCTGACATGATTAGTGAGTTAGTTAGTTGCTAGATGGTGATAAAGTCTGACATGATTAGTAAGTTAGTTAGTTGCTAGATGGTGATAAAGTCTGACATGATTAGTGAGTTAGTTAGTTGCTAGATGGTGTTAAAGTCTGACATGATTAGTGAGTTAGTTAGTTGCTAGATGGCGATAAAGTCTGACATGATTAGTGAGTTAGTTAGTTGCTAGATGGTGATAAAGTCTGACATGATTAGTAAGTTAGTTAGTTGCTAGATGGTGATAAAGTCTGACATGATTAGTGAGTTAGTTAGTTGCTAGATGGTGATAAAGTCTGACATGATTAGTGAGTTAGTTAGTTGCTAGATGGTGATAAAGTCTGACATGATTAGTAAGTTAGTTAGTTGCTAGATGGTGATAAAGTCTGACATGATTAGTGAGTTAGTTAGTTGCTAGATGGTGATAAAGTCTGACATGATTAGTGAGTTAGTTAGTTGCTAGATGGTAATAAAGTCTGACATGATTAGTAAGTAAGTTAGTTGCTAGATGGTGATAAAGTCTGACATGATTAGTGAGTTAGTTAGTTGCTAGATGGTGATAACGTCTGACATGATTAGTAAGTTAGTTAGTTGCTAGATGGTGATAAAGTCTGACATGATTAGTGAGTTAGTTAGTTGCTAGATGGTGATAAAGTCTGATATGATTAGTAAGTTAGTTAGTGGCTAGATGGTGATAAAGTCTGACATGATTAGTGAGTTAGTTAGTTGCTAGATGGTGATAAAGTCTGACATGATTAGTAAGTTAGTTAGTTGCTAGATGGTGATAAAGTCTGACATGATTAGTGAGTTAGTTAGTTGCTAGATGGTGATAAAGTCTGACATGATTAGTCAGTTAGTTAGTTGCTAGATGGTGATCAAGTCTGACATGATTAGTAAGTTAGTTAGTTGCTAGATGGTGATAAAGTCTGACATGATTAGTGAGTTAGTTAGTTGCTAGATGGTGATAAAGTCTGACATGATTAGTAAGTTAGTTAGTTGCTAGATGGTGATAAAGTCTGACATGATTAGTGAGTTAGTTAGTTGCTAGATGGTGATAAAGTCTGACATGATTAGTAAGTTAGTTAGTTGCTAGATGGTGATAAAGTCTGACATGATTAGTGAGTTAGTTAGTTGCTAGATGGTGATAAAGTCTGACATGATTAGTGAGTTAGTTAGTTGCTAGATGGTGATAAAGTCTGACATGATTAGTAAGTTAGTTAGTTGCTAGATGGTGATAAAGTCTGACATGATTAGTGAGTTAGTTAGTTGCTAGATGGTGATAACGTCTGACATGATTAGTAAGTTAGTTAGTTGCTAGATGGTGATAAAGTATGACATGATTAGTGAGTTAGTTAGTTGCTAGAAGGTGATAAAGTCTGATATGATTAGTAAGTTAGTTAGTGGCTAGATGGTGATAAAGTCTGACATGATTAGTGAGTTAGTTAGTTGCTAGATGGTGATAAAGTCTGACATGATTAGTGAGTTAGTTAGTTGCTAGATGGTGATAAAGTCTGACATGATTAGTGAGTTAGTTAGTTGCTAGATGGTGATAAAGTCTGACATTATTAGTAAGTTAGTTAGTTGCTAGATGGTGATAAAGTCTGACATTATTAGTAAGTTAGTTAGTTGCTAGATGGTGATAAAGTCTGACATGATTAGTAAGTTAGTTAGTTGCTAGATGGTGATAAAGTCTGACATGATTAGTGAGTTAGTTAGTTGCTAGATGGTGATAAAGTCTGACATGATTAGTAAGTTAGTTAATTGCTAGATGGTGATAAAGTCTGACATGATTATTTAGAAAGCTCTTCTTCTTCGCTCGTTCTCAATCTCCCGCTACCAAGCCCTGAACAGCGTTTTGCAAGTAGCAGGTGTTGTCCGGAGAACTGAATACGTTGTGTCGTAGTTTACAACTTGACTGCGATATTTACGCCTTTTGGTCTAACACATCTCTGCGTGCCGGGTTAATCTTCCCTTTTCTATCCATTGGACTTAGTCAGTCTGCTTTGTTTCAGCCTGTTTACCAGGATCACCGCGTGATAAACTCGACCCACGCGAACAGTGCTATAAATAATAATAGTATTATTCTGCATTATGTCCTTTCGTGTAGCTTGTTTATTTGGGAAATGGGAAACTAAAGCGGAGAAACTTTGCAGAAATAGCCAAAGCAAAGATGCACGAAGATCCCATAAACGCACTAACAACACCAAAACCCATCACTACTGTACGAAAACCTACCTGGAGGCAGGATATATTTCCAGAGGTGGTAGAAAATATACCAGGTATTGGAAACAAAAACTGCCAGAATGAAAAAGAAAGGAGAGATACTACCCTAAGCTTTATATCGAAAAGCATGGACTGGACCCATGCATACACCGACGGTTCTGTAACATACACTACTCAGAACGGAGTGGCGGGAGCATTCCTGAACCTACCAAATGGCAGACAAATAACACTGTCATTCGCTACTGGTAAGTACACAAGCAATTTCAGAGCGGAGGCAGAGGCACTGAGGGCGGCAGTGGAAGAAATGGTGACACACAAAGAAAATGAAAGCCATATAGTCCTGCTTACAGATGCTCTCACCGTAGTCACAGCGCTAAAAAGCCAGAAAAACACTGAGCCTAATGACTTAAGAGCAGCACTCTGCAAACTGTGTCAGCAGTCCGCACCAAAAAGGGTAGTGGTACAGTGGGTCCCATCACACTGCAACGAGGAGGCAGACAGACTGGCAAAAGAAGGTGCAAGACTGCCACAAACAGATACTAGTATGACGTACGAAGAATCAAAACGGCTTATCAAAGCCAGATACATGACCAAATGGGAAACCGAACATACTGGTTACACCAAAAACGATGCCTATTACCAGTTGAACCGAAGAGAGCAGGTCGTTGTCTTCAGACTTCGCACTGGCCACAATAGACTGAGGTACCACCTATTCAACAAATTGAAGATAGGTGGTACCGACGAATGCCCGTGCGGTACCGGTAAAATGACCGCTGAACATCTGCTGCAGAACTGCCCGACATACGAGGATCAGAGAGAGCAGATGTGGCCATCACCAGTGGAACTGCAAGACAAGCTCTATGGCAGTGGCGACAGCCTCAGGATGACCGCCGCTTTTTTCGAAAAAATAATGGTTACTGTCTGACTGCGTACGAAGAAGAAGAAGAAGAAGTGTAGCTTGTTTTTCCTGCTCGGCAGTAACGTTCGTCTGCGTAGAAATGCAAGAACCATGAGTGATGACAGTGCCCCAGGCTGAGCGGTTTGGAGCAAGCAACTCACAGGCAGATATATTTAATGGCTAAACTAGTCGATGACACTTTTAGAGTGTCTTTAATCGTTTCTTTTATTCCTCCCGCGAGCACTGTCATGTCCTGAGCTCACCGTACACCAGTTTTAATTTAGGAAGGCGCTGATCTGACATGTGAACAACACGACCAGTCAGTCCATCATCTTCTTTTTCTTCGTCGTACGCTGTCAGACGTCAACCTTTATTTTTTTTGAAAAAAGCAGCGGTCATCCTGAGGCTGTCGACACTGCCATAGAGCTTGTCTAGTGTTGCCACTGGTGATGGCCACATCTGCTCTCTCTGATATTCGTATGTCGGGCAGTTTTGCAGCAAATGTTCAGCCGTTATTTTCCCGGTACCGCACGTGCATTCGTCAGTGCCACCTATCTTCAATTTATTGAATAAGTCAGTCCATCTGATCTCGGCTCACCGCAGCAGCGTACGGATGCCAAAGATTATAGCCCTGGTAAGGACCACATATAATCTTAATTAGATATTAGTCTGGGGTCACTCTGTGCAGAAAGAACTAAGTAAAATGGGGGTCACAGTAACGACGATAAATGTGACATGTGACACTGTCCATGACCAAGATCATCTCATGGCCTGCTCAAGCCTACCCCACCCATTAGCGATCTGATGGGGAGTAAAGACAAGTCTGGATAGAGTTTAGGCACTCACCTCTCAAAGCGATGAACATAAACGAATGCCAAAGTTTAAGGCGACTCCTGGTCTCACACGCGGTTCGATCAGAGTGCCTGTATCTTGTTTTGTCTCCAGTTCTTGACAGGTTGTCTTGCCACTGGCCTAAAGTAGCTTGGAACGAGATAGTAAGGTTGTTGACCAGTGAAGTGGCTCCATCACTAATCCAAATACAGCTCAAGTTACATCGTCAACACAAAACCGTCTCACCATGTCGCCATTATTTCTTGCAATTGACAAATAGCATTTTTTGTTAATATAAGAAAAGCAGGAGCATCTTGAGCATTATTACTTATTATGTGTTCTCTTTCTCTTTACAGCCGTGTCTGCGCCCGCCTCTCAGGATGATGATCGCTGGTGATAGTCTGCCATTATATCTCAGGTGTGAATCCATTCTTCCTCTTTGTTGATGTCTTCCAATGTCGTCACTCGATCAATCGTTCTCTCTGTCTTGTGTTCTCTATATCTTTCTCTTGATTTGTTAACCCTTGATATCTACATTGTACATGTGCATTCTGTGATTCTTGTATGCTGCCACTCATTTGTACACTTTGGCCTGGGTCCGTATGCATCCACCTGCATGGCCCCGGGCCACTTTCACAAGCACGCTCGGAATGTGAGGAAAGTTACTGCAGCCAGTGGCTTCGTGGCTTGGCTTCGGGGCTTGACTTCGTGACTTGGCTTCGTTCGGTCTCAATTTCCCGCTACCAAACAATGAAAAGTGCTTCAGTAGCAGAATGTAGTCCAGAGAACGGAATGAGTTGTGTCGTAGTTTACAGTTTGGCTGCGATATTTGCACCTTTCGGTCCAACACATCCCACTTCAGCAGGCATATATTTAGTACCGGGTTAGTCTTTCCCCTTCGGTCCCGTCTCCTTAGCCAGTCTGCTCTGTTGCAGCCTGTTATCCAGGATCACCCAGTGGAGGAGTAGAATGGTCTTGGTTCGCTGGCCCAGGACGCTAGCAGTCAGCTATGGGTCCCTGACCGCTGCAGCTTATATGCTGCTCACCCGTCTTGATTCCCGAGTATTATATGAAACGGACTATAAGTTAAACGTCGATGGTGGACCTACGGTACGCCATAGAAACCAGCATTTGTATTCAAAGCACGTACGACGAACTGCCAGTAAACGCCAGGCACCTGTGGAGTATTTCGGGGCGGGGGGTAGGGGTAATGACCGTGTCTATCTCTAGGCACTGATTGAAATATATGTATGACTGATCTAGGTTTTGGACAGACACAGAGTGTGTGTTTAAGTCCAAGTGTGT
This sequence comes from Ariolimax columbianus, assembly GCA_036924085.1. Taxonomy (NCBI): domain Eukaryota; kingdom Metazoa; phylum Mollusca; class Gastropoda; order Stylommatophora; family Arionidae; genus Ariolimax; species Ariolimax columbianus. The sequence goes on from JAVGWX010000022.1 coordinate 13,831,288, forward strand.
GTAAGTGTGTGTGTGTGTGTGTACGTGTACATGTGTATGTGCACATAGAAACGATTATACAGGGGCGTACCTAAAATATACGGCACTTGTGGACACATTTTCCCTTGGTAACCTTCATTCCATGAAATATGATTGTTAAAATATTGAAGTTCATGGTAACAGGATAAGTCACTAATAGCAGGCTGTTCTTTGTCCAATTCGCAGCCTCTACCCTTTGATACGACTCTGAGGGGTACGTAACCACAGAAACCAGCTTCTACCCCCCCCCCCCCCACCTCATGCCTGGTACGAATTAAGTTCTTGTCTACCTCTTCTTTTCTTTTTCGGCGTTTGTCGTGAAATTCAAGTTTTGTCGTAATTTACAGCTAGGCTGCGATATCCTTAACTTAACTTCTTTATACTGGTTTAGAAGGTTATACACAGTATGTATACAACCAGTTTATTTCACTCCACGGATACCGAAACTAATATGAGCATAAATCTATTTTTGAATGTATTAACTGACTCTGCTTCCACTACATCCTGTGGCAATGCAATCTTAGAATTCACCACTGTCTAACTAACAAAAATATTTCCTAATATCTAATCTATACACAATTTGTATCTGTGCTTGTTTTTATATCCGGTCGTACTTTGAAAAAACTTAGCATAGTTTAATTTATTCTTTCCATTTATTATTGTATTCACTTGTATTGTCACCTCGACATTTTCTTTGTTCGAGACACTGACGAACAGTTGTTTTCTTTAGTCTTTCCTCATAGCTATGAGGAAAACGATACATCTGATTTCAGCATCGCATTCTGGGGACTAGGTTGACATTCCCCCTGTGTTCCCTAATCTCTTGAATTACGCTGCATGGTTGCAGTCTGCTTCCATGTCCGCCACATAGAGCCGAAATAGGGTCTAGGTTAGCTATGAGTCACTGGCCCTGATGCAAGCAGCCATCTAGGGTACCTGGTTGCTGTCAGCTCATCCACTGCTGCAGGTTCTGCATCAAGCGATCACCAACACCCTTTACCTGGCACTTCTTATGATCAACAATACATGCTGTTCACCATGACCAGCTTTCAGGGAAAGGAATGCTGACGTCTGGTCAGGCAAAACATACTGATCAGACATTTTAGTCAGGGTCAGGCAACATTAACCGATTAAACATGTTAGTCAGGGTCAGGCAAAACATACTGATCAGACATGTTAGTCAGGGTCAGGCAACATTAACTGATTAAACATGTTAGTGCACATATTAGTTAAACATGCACAACCTTCCACAGCCACAACATATCGGGATGGAAAAAGTTAGCCTTCAGCTGATGTGCCTCGCTTGGCAAATGAAAACGTCTGTGTGTACCGATGGTTCCAGTAGTCGATAGCTATACACACTCCAGCTACGTCCTCTCACGCGCCCCACTCTGCTTGAACTTTGTTTATATTCTATTTCTTCTTCCCCTTCGTGGAACCTCAGATCAATGTCCCCGTTTCTATTAAGTAGGACACCGTTGCTTGTAAGACTGTTTTATCTCCATGCAGCTATTGCCTCATATCTGTCTCGGGAGGCAAACATTGTTCTCTCTCTTCCAGTATGAGCACACAGCTTTGTAGGATGTATTCCACAGTCATGGTATGCTCCCCACATGGACCCCTGTCATCTGCCTCAATCCTCATTTTGCTGTATAGATGACCCTTGAGTCTGTTATGCTCAGTTCTCAGTCTGAAGATGACGACTTCGTCTTCTTTAGTTAAATCAAAGTAGAAGTCTCATTATTCCCTGAAATTCGTTTTAGTTATGGTCTTTGCCTCGTTATATACCACGCACATTTCTGTTTGTGGGATGCTCCTCCACACTTTGCTAGTTTGTCTGCAGCTTCATTGTCTTCAATATTACAGTGAGATGGGATCCCCTGAATGATTACCCTTGGATGCTGTGCTGAGAGCTGTGTCAGGGACTACTTACATTGCTCGAGATATTCATGCGCTCTGCGTGTTAATGATTCACGTAAAGCTCATCATACATAAGGTTGTCTTTTTTGTTGTGATTTGTTAGTTGTTTTCGTTCTTTTTTTGTGCCTTGACGAAGATCTTGTGACCGTAATGTGTATGTCGTTTTGTATTTGCCCCGATGCGGTCACTGAGCCATTTCATCTAATATGTTTTTATCGACGTTTGATCGTCAGTATCGTTGGAGTAGTTATCTATTTATTTCTGCAATTGTTTGTTCGTCTTTTGCAGTGTCATCATTTAACAGGCCGGCCATTGACGAACTTCAAAATGTCATTCCTATCTATCACCAACGAACCCATGATGGGTGCTGACATACTAGCTCTTTCGTTGCCAAGAGCCCCCATATCCAAAGAGAGCCCATAATGCATGCTTGTGCAGCTGAGATACTAGCTCTTTCGTTGCCAGGAGCCCCCATATCCAAAGAGAGCCCTTAATACATGCTTGTGCAGCTGAGATACTAGCTCTTTCGTTGCCCGAGCCCATATCCAAAGAGCTCATAATAGTTGCCTGTGAAGCCAAGATACCACATCTTTCGTTGCATGGCACTTCATCATGACCTGGATAGCAGATCCACACGAGCTCCTAAACGTTAAAGACCCCTATTTCTGCCATCCCGAGGCAGCATGTCCTGGAGGCGAAACTCGCTTGGTTAAACAAGGAAACCATCCGTGTGCAGTTTGACAGACACGGGATATTTTGCCTGGTACGATCGCTTCTCCACATACGGAAAATAAATGCAACTTACCTGCCATGAAACATATAACAGACAATAAGGTTGGCAGCTGTTAGAGCAACGTTATATGGCCTCAGTCTTAAGATGGCTATCTGAGGCCCCTTTAACAAGGGCAATCATCGTGAGTGACTCGCAACCCGTACTTCAGAGAAAGGATGGCTGAAGTACGAGTAGATAACAGCTATCTAGGCCTCAAACAGCCAGGGTTGACATGGAACAACTGTCCTGGTCACGCTGGGGTTAATGACAACGAAGAAGCTGACATCTTGCCTTCACGCGCTCCCACTTTGGACGCGTTAGTGATGGATAGGAGTAACATTTTGAAATCAATCAACGACCGTCTGTTGGATGAGGGCACCGAAGGAAAGAAATCAGCAATCCATATACAGCAAAGTTTCGACATCACACGAGGTTTGAGCGGAGTGGGCCGCATGAGAGGACGGAACATGAGAGTGTACAACCAACGAGCTGCAGAGACCACCAACATACAGACACTGCACTTTTTGTCGATAGAAACTCAGCACCTTTGGGTATGCCCGGAGTGCAGTGACGTTGATTCTTGGAAACAGAGAAACAGAAAGAGCGACGTTCTGCAAAGGGCAAGCAACTTACTACTTGCTCACATCCTGCCATCCAATCATTTTTTAGTCGCTTCCCCTGTACCTTCCAGAGTGAAGACGTGGAATCTGACACGGTGACTGCCCCTGTTAAAGAGGTGTCTGACATATGTCACCGCTCCCATCTCTTTTCTCGCCCAAGAGATTGGTATTCTCTATGCCCCACTTCTCTAAGCAATAACGTAACCTCTCACTCCAGCAGAGAAGCAATAATGCTACAATTACAGACATTCATTTTGGTTATCAGTTCAGTGAATTTCAGACAGCTGCCAGGCAAGTGGAGACACCATCTGTTCACAAAGATTAAGAATTGTTAACACAGACATGTCCCTTGTGGTGTGAGACACGGAGTACAACACGTTCTTCATACCTATGGCTACCATAAGAGGGCAAAGTGACAGCATGGCACAATCCAATTCTGTTGAAGAATAAGTTGTATATAAAGAGAGAAGTCTAAGAGAGACGGTCAAGTTTGTGAGGGAAATAATTGTAGTTTTTTTTAGAGATAAACTATATCGCGACTGGAGAAACGCGAGATTGACCTCAACGTTTTGGAAGGAAAATAGAGTGAGAGATAAATTGTATTGTGACAAGAGAGACCTGAACAACAGGAATTCAGATGAGGTTATCTGAGAGATTAATTGTATTGTGACGAGAGAGACCTGGACAACCTCCGAGTTTAACAGGAATTCAGATGAGGTTATCTGAGAGATTAATCCAATGGTGACGAGAGAGAGATATGAGTCAGACCAGCAAGATTAACAGGAAGACATGTACATGTGGTTATTTAAGATGGCCTTTAAGGAGAAGAAAATCATGATCTTTAAGTCACGGTGTGAACTGTTCATCTTTCATTCAATCATTCAGGCCCTTTTACTTCAGATAGTGAAGAATATTGTGTCTTTTCTTCACAGAAATTGGTGACGAGTTCTTCTTCCTTTTCTTCTTCTTTGTTCATTCTTAATCTCCCGCTACCAAGCCCTGGACAGGGCTTTGCAAGTAGCAGGATGTAGTCCGGAAAACAGAATGCGTCGTGTCGCTAATTTACAGATTGACTGCGATTGACTTTCGGTCCGACACATCCGTTTTCAGCAGGGATGACGAGTTAATTTGATTGTATACAACATTTTTTGGGGAGCAGTTACTAGTGGATCTTCTTACATGCTTAAGTGAACTGAAAAGATGGACATGTGTCCATTTAGCTGTAGTGCAATGCAACGCTTTTCTGCAGGTTCACAAAATTGGAGATCATAGTGTCAATCCCCATCTTGTTGGCCGAATGCTATGTCAGCCTGTTTCTAAGAGAAATGCAAAGAAATGAACTGAGGAGAGGGATCAAGATGCTGCAGTGGTCAGCGACCATAGCTGACTGCTATTGTCAGGGCCAGCGAACCATAGCTGCCAAGACCCTTCTACGCCTCCACGTGGTGATCCTGGATAACAGACTGCAGCAGGGCAGACTGGCTAAGGAGAAGGGATCAAAGAGGGAATGCTAACCCGGTACTCAAAAATGCTTGCTGAAGTCGGATGTGTTGGACCGAAAGGTGCAAATATCGCAGCCAAGCTGTAAAACTACGACACAACGCATTCCATTCTCTGGACTACATTCTGCTACTTAAGCCCTTTCAGGGTTTGGTAGTGGGAGATTGAGAAAGAAGAAGAAGAAGAAGAAGAAGAAGAACTGAAGAGAGTCAATGTGTCACACCTAACCCTAATGTTAATCTGAAGCGCAGGTACACCACTGCGTTTCTCTAACCAACCTAACCAACCTTTGGTAAATCCTAACTTCAGTATTTGGGGTGGAGTTTCATAGAAATGATGAGTTTTACACGATCAGTTTGCCAGCACCATGCACGACCTCCTATGCCATGATAAAAAAGAAACACTAGCCTTGTTCTACAAAGGAGCTACAAAAGAAAACCTTAAAAGTGGGACAGAAATTAGAAGAATAAAAACTGTCTTTGTATTGTACATTGTTAATATGATTGCTAAGGATGTCAAAATTGTCCTGCACGTGCCATCGCGATGCAGACAAACCCGATGGCGTCATAATTGCAGTTACAAGATGGCCGTCTTACTAGTGACATGCATCAAAGAGAAGCAGCTTTCGGTTATCCGTCATTTGAGCAGCGAAAGGGCGAATGGAACCTATAGAAATTCATCGGGGTATGAAGGTCCAAAACTGTGAATGAAGGTCCAGTACCGTGAATGAAGGTCCAGTACCGGGATGCATGCCTTTCGCTAACAGACAATCGGGGAATGAAGTTCCAGTACCGTGAATGAAGGTCCAGTACCGTGATGCATGCCTTTCGCTCACAGACAATCGGGGAATGAAGGTCCAGTACCGTGATGCATGCCTTTCGCTCACAGACAATCGGGGAATGAAGGTCCAGTACCGTGATGCATGCCTTTCGCTCACAGACAATCGGAGAATGAAGGTCCAGTACCGTGATGCATGCCTTTCACTCACAGACAATCGGGGAATGAAGGTCCAGTACCGTGATGCATGCCTTTCGCTCACAGACAATCGGGGAATGAAGGTCCAGTACCGTGATGCATGCCTTTCGCTCACAGACAATCGGGGAATGAAGGTCCAGTACCGTGAAGCATGCCTTTCTCTCACAGTCAATCGGGGAATCTTCTTTACGAGCTGGTCAATTGGTGCAATCGACTCTGAGGTCACTACTCGATGTGTCTGACCCGGTGGTGAACAGTCTGTTACAGAACTCACGTCGTTTGGAACTTCCTACTCCACTCATACACTTGCTAGAGTGAAAGGCATGCATCACAGTACATAACCTTTAATCGCCGATGAATGTATATTGGATTCACCAAAAAATGGATACCTCTTTGATGCATTTCAATTGCGGGGTGGCCATCTTTTAACAGCATATATGACATTATGTTATTCGTCTGCACCTTGGTGGCACTAGTAGGACACTCTTGACATCGTTAGCAACCACATTAACAAGTTACACTACAAAGGCATGGTTTTTCTAATTTATATCTCCTTTTTATCCAGTCACAAAAACAAAGAAAAGTCATCGTGCCTTGCTATAACCAACAGGATGCCAAAAACTAAGGTCAAACGGTGACCTAAAGCCCTTATTGTATACATAAAAAAACACCTCACGGTAGAAGACTGCAATGTTTTACGTATCCCACCAATGTGAGCATAGCTATGACATAATCAGGACTCTAATTACAAAAATGATATGCTGATAATCTATTAGCACTATTGCTCTGTTATCACTTAAAGAGGGCTTTCAACAACACGCAGTCCTTTTAGGTATATCAGGACATATATGTCATTCTTATTTCGCGACGACATCGGGTTTGGTTCCAAGCAAATGTATTGCGTTGCGAAAAGGGTACTGACACCGTAATGGAGATTGCTGCCCTGCTGCATGACGGTTGGTTTGCTGCACTAATGATGTTATGTTAGTAATGCAGTGGCGTTTCTAAACATCTAGAAGAGTTTTGATTGTTTTTAATGGTGTGACTGTTTGCCCTTACACTCTATAGTGTTGATATTCTGTTATTTGACAGGCGGCAATTAATAAGTGTTGATATTCTGTTATTTGACAGGCGGCAATTAATAAGTGTTGATATTCTGTTATTTGACAGGCGGCAATTAATAAGTGTTGATATTCTGTTATTTGACAGGCGGCAATTAATAAGTGTTGATATTCTGTTATTTGACAGGCGGCAATTAATAAGTGTTGATATTCTGTTATTTTACATCAATAATTAATAAGTGTTGATATTCTGTTATTTGACAGGCGACAATTAATAAGTGTTGATATTCTGTTATTTTCGACTAACTGTTCGTGAGTGTTGATATTCTGTTATTTTGACTAACTGTTCGTGAGTGTTGATATTCTGTTATTTTTGACTCACTGTTATCTCCAATTGCTGCACGGTAAAACTTGGACACAAAATAAACAATAGCAAGAGTAATCAGCAATAATTTGTAATAACCAAATTGAACCGAGCTACGAATGCAGTGATTCCCTCTTCACCTATATCTCTGCTACGCCACTGCGCATAGAGAGAACCAAGAATTTAGGCGGATTGGGAGAAAAAGGGGGGGGGGGGGGGAGTATTCAACTTGTCAAGAAAAGAGACCTGCCAGACTAGTGCTAAGGCTTTCTCAAGTTGTATATTTTGGCACGTATCCAAACGACCTTCAGAATTTATGCAGTGTACAGATTTAGCGATGAATGGATAGGCGATATAATGTTATCTGTTTCGTATTTTACTGCCAACAATTTCTGTTTATCACCCGTAGCGATCCAATGAGTAAAAAACAAGCACACTGCAAGTCTGCAAAAATGTTGTAAAAGACAACTCGAGAGGAGGTATACTAGCAACCTCGTTATGTAGCCATTGTAAGCTTTATGGTTAATGTAGTGGTGGAGCGAGGTAATTAATCTTAGTCGACCTGTACATGTGAAAATGTCACGTGCAGGTCCCAGTTCTGACGTGTGCTAGATGTAGCAAGGAGGAAGATGTTCTTCTTAGCGGGCTAGGCTCGATCAGCTCATTACTCCGTTTCGAAGATTGGTTAATTAACCGATGCGCGAGTCCATCCCAATAAACACTAGAGCAAAGTAGATACTTAGCCTGTTAGACGCCATAGATCATTAGCCTGTTAGACGCCATAGACCCTTAGCCTGTTAAACGCCATAGACCCATAGCCTGTTAGACGCCATAGACCCTTAGCCTGTTAGACGCCATAGATGCTGCTCTAAACAAACCGCATAACCATGTCCGGTATTAAGACATGTCACAAAGTGAGTCCTCTCTTAAGACATGCTCCCTGTGGGGCAGTGGGGCTATTCTTGTCATACACAAAGACCCTGCGGACCGGACCACTCGGTAATTAGTTCAATTCCTATTACCGGTACCCTTCAGTCTACCTAGCTGTATAAGGGATTCATTTGTAAATTGGTACCTGGCCTACTGTTATGGAAAGAACAGCAGCAAGGAAGGAAACTAGGCATCTCACTGTGGGCTAGTTCAATGAAGTATCTAATACTTCATCCCCGATGACAGTTTCTGATAAAAGACTTAACGTAGGAAAGATACAGCCTCTGAAGAAATTCCCAGAATCATGTACCTTCTTCTTCTTTGTCTTTCGTTCTCAATCTCCCGCTACCAAGCCCTGAACGTTCTCAATCTCCCGCTACCAAGCCCTGAACGTTCTCAATCTCCCGCTACCAAGCCCTGAACGTTCTCAATCTCCGGCTAACCAAGCCTGAACGTTCTCAATCTCCCGCTACCAAGCCCTGAACGTTCTCAATCTCCCGCTACCAAGCCCTGAACGTTCTCAATCTCCCGCTACCAAGCCCTGAACGTTCTCAATCTCCCGCTACCAAGCCCTGAACGTTCTCAATCTCCCGCTACCAAGCCCTGAACGTTCTCAATCTCCCGCTACCAAGCCCTGAACGTTCTCAATCTCCCGCTACCAAGCCCTGAACGTTCTCAATCTCCCGCTACCAAGCCCTGAACGTTCTCAATCTCCCGCTACCAAGCCCTGAACGTTCTCAATCTCCCGCTACCAAGCCCTGAACGTTCTCAATCTCCCGCTACCAAGCCCTGAACGTTCTCAATCTCCCGCTACCAAGCCCTGAACGTTCTCAATCTCCCGCTACCAAGCCCTGAACGTTCTCAATCTCCCGCTACCAAGCCCTGAACGTTCTCAATCTCCCGCTACCAAGCCCTGAACGTTCTCAATCTCCCGCTACCAAGCCCTGAACGTTCTCAATCTCCCGCTACCAAGCCCTGAACGTTCTCAATCTCCCGCTACCAAGCCCTGAACGTTCTCAATCTCCCGCTACCAAGCCCTGAACAGAGCTTGACAGCAATAGCTGCACGTAGTCAACCATAGTCAGAGTATTCTCTTTACGTCAGGTGTAAATACCATCTGCCCGATTCTTTCCCACGTTATCATATACTTTATCACGGATCAAGATGTTGAGCGGTTGATGAGTTGCAGCGGTCGGCTACTTAAAGCTGACTGCTAGCGTCAGGACCATCTACACAGATCTACCAAAACCCATCTCCGCATCTACGCGGTGATAGTGGATAACAGCATGCAACTGGGAGCAAACTGGCTAAGGAGAATGGATCGAGTTGGGAAGTCTTACCCGGTACCCAAAAATATCGTGCTGAAGTCGGATGTGTCGGACTGAAAGGTGGAAATATCGCAGTCAAATTGTAAACTACGACACAGGGAATTATGGTCTCCAGACTACATCCTGCTATTTGAAAAGCCCTTTTGAGGTCTTGGTAGTGGATATTTAGGAACGAAGAAGAAGAAGAAGAAGAAGAAGAAGAAGAAGAAATATTGGCTTTATCGTGCCACTTTATCCACATCCATTGATGAACTTCCAGAGATGTCACAAAAAGTGACTGAAGAGAGTTCTGCATGAGGCATGTCATCTTATTATATTAACTAAATTGTTATAGAAAACACCACAACAACAAGGGCACACAAAGTGCTTTGACACAAGCTTCATATAGGAGACCAGCTGTTGTAGTGGACCTATGCTTCTGTTGGTTTGAATAAGAGATAAGACACGAAGAAGGTACGTCTGATTTTCTATCGCTGTATGTGTACACACAACATGACCCCCACAACATATCACATCGTAAAGATCTGTCTACACACAACATGACCACAACAACAGATTCCATAGTGAAGATCTGTCTACACAGAACATGGAAACCACAAGTGAGCCAATCATTAAGGACTGTCTACAAATAACATCTCCCCACACCAGAGTCCATGGTGAAGATCTTCCTACGTAAAACATGGGTCGACAGCCAAACCCATCGTGAATATATTCCTACGCAAAACATGGGTCGACAACCAAACCCATCGTAAATATCTTCCTACGCAGAACATGGGTCGACAACCAAACCCATCGTGAAGATCTACCTACGTAAAACATGGGTCGACAACCAAACCCATCGTGAAGATCTTCCTACGCAAAACATGGGTCGACAACCAAACCCATCGTGAAGATCTTCCTACGCAAAACATGGGTCGACAACGGAAGCCATCGTGACAGTTTAGCATTGAAACACTCACAAGGGTCAGATAAACATACCAGGTAACTGTCATGGCGAAGAAACACTGCTGGCGTAGATACACCTGGGTATACACAGGTAAACATTAGAATGGTGCATTTACAATTTTGTCAGGTAATTTTGTTTACCTTTGGCATTGGCTAGTCGAGTAACCTCGAGAGGAAGCGAGGACTGGGCTGTTCTTCTTCTTCTTCTTCTTCTGCTTCTTTAATTCGCCATGTTTCTTCTTCTCCTTATTCCTCTTCTACAATTTTATTCTCGTGTTTCTTCTTCCTCTTCTGCTTCTTCTTTTTCTTCTTCTTCTTTTTCTTCTTCTTCTTTTTTGTTCACGAAGCGTGTAGTGTTGATGAGTAGAAGGCGTATTGTCGCAGCCAGGTTTTGCGAGGGTGGCCCGGGAAGCTTCTATGCTGAAAATGGGTTTAATCAAACTTGATTTCGACAACCAGGTAAAGGATCTGGCGAGCTGGGATATTGTGAACGCATGACCACAGATAAAGAGACGGCGACGGTCCATCATAGAAACGATACTCTCGAGATGTGTTTGTTGGACGACGTCAGTGTTGGTAACCAGGTCATACCAATCTATTTCAAGATGCACATCTGATTGCACATATGGAAGGCCTTAAGACTTTTATGATCTCTGTGCAAGACCTTACACGTTTCGGAGCCATACAGAAAGATTGAAATTACGCAGTTCAGTTTCCAGGGACAGCATCTAATACGACCAGACCATGTGCAGGGATTTCATAGACGAATCTACTTTACCGATCCAATGTCGGGACAGCTGCGCACGTAAGAGGTCTGTCTGCAGCCTAGATGGGTGCAGTCCTCGGTATGGTCGACATAATTGACGTCATGTTTCCCATCCCAGCCGGACCATCACCAAATCCTTGAATTGTGGTCTTCGCCGATGTAATTTGGAGACCCAGATGTGAGGCCGTAGAAGAACGAAGTCAAACATAAAACTACAGAAGAGGCGGTGTGTGGAGAAGCTCAAACAATGACAACGATCTACATCAGATATAATTGACACGCACAATAAACAGAGTTTGATATCACCGAACATGTTAGGGTCGTAGTGGTTCTATGGTGGAAACATCAACACACAAAGTCCTCCATAGGTTTCTATACTCAACTCAGGAGATCGAATATCAAAAAGGCAAAGGCCGCCGTCCATCGTAGACGATGACGGCATAATTTATTTTGCAAGCGCTGTTTTTAGTAAGGATTAACTGCGATACTTTTTGTCCTCACTCTCTCGTCTCGAGCCGCCCGACCCCAGTGGCAAGTCAATGACAAGACGACTAGGGGGCGACTACGAGATGCAGGGGACTCCGCATCAAGCACCCGTGAAAAATACGGCGGAGCCTCTCCCTCTTCGGTCATGTTGTTCGCCTTTCCCGGGAAGTCCCAGCTCACGAGATGCTTCGACAGGTTGTGGGTGCACGTTAGAAGCCGTACTCATTCTGGAGACGTCATCGGGACCGCCTTCGCAACACCTGGCTAAAACTGATCCCCACCTCTCCAACAGAACTGCAGGCCACTTGGGTCGTGGCGATCAGATGTGGTAATGGACATGGTCATTCGAAGCGACGGGGCCTGGTCGCCTAAGCGTACTATTGTATTGAGTGGCGGGTTGCTTTAGCCTTCCTCGCATCCCAAGCATACTGATGAAGGTGTGCCGATGTCCTACAAGCGGTTGTGCTATATTTGGCGAACATGTCGCTCTCTAATACGGGAATCACGTCGACCCCCCAGCCCGTTTCCAGGAAGACCTACGTGGAAGTGAGATGAGAGTCTTGGCCAGTATATTTTACTTGATCCAGTCTAACATGTCCTACTTATGCTTGGAATACTTGGAGTCCTGGTATTCAAACAGACATGTTGTTAATGTCTGTTGTCAGGTAGCCGTTGCAGATATCTTTAACTTCCCGCGGCCTTCTAGGCCTGGAGGAAAACACAAATAATTTTGGGTATAATTTTAACTAGAATTTTTGAATTTTGTCCAGGCAGCGGCTGTTAAGCCTACTCTTTTCGATTTCTAACTGCCACTGGACTTTTAACGTGCTCGACACTGTCACGGGAGTTCGATCTCACTATCAGGGAAATTTTAACGAAGATACACGGAAAAAATCTCCACCGTGATTCGAACCCGATCCCTCCGGCAACAGAGGCCGACATGTCCGATCACTAAATCTTGTTTAACCAGATGTTAATCTCTTCCCCACGACTGCAACACGTTGAAGGGAGAATTGATGTGATTATTTGAGAACGGACAAGGAGAAAGTTGTTGCCTTGAACATAGTTGTTTTAATTTTGAAATCTAAAGAGACCGCTGTGCCGGAGGTGTTACCCTCGGATAGTTACAATGACAGAGCAATATTGAAGAATGTTAACAATCACAAAAGCCCCAAACTTTAACCTATATTTTAACACAGAATATGTTTTCGTTTATAGTCTGTTTCTCCAGAAATAAAGAGATTATGAAGTAACGTTAAAAACCACAACAAACATGTGGATTTATTTTTATTTGAAAAAGACTATCGTGTAAATGGGGTGAAAAGGATGTGGTGTGAGTTCCTGACCTGTATTGTTTGGTCCATATAAGTTTTAGTAATCTTCAATGACAGGGCAATGATCCAGCAAAGGTAAACAATAACATCTCAAAGTAGAATGAGGGATCAAGTGGCTGAGCAGCGCATGAGCTGCAGTGGTCAGCGACTCATAGCTGACTGCTAGCGTCAGGGCCAGCGAACCAGAGCTGCCAAGACCCTTCTACACCTCCACGCGGGGCATATTGGCTAAGGAGAAGGGATCGAAGAGGGAATGCTAACCCGGTACTCAAAAAATGCTTGCTAAAGTCAGATGTGTTGGACCGAAAGGTAAAAATATCGCAGTCAAGCTGTAAACTACGACACAACACATTCCTTAATTTGAAATAGATTCTGCTACTTAGGCCCTTTCAGTGTTTGGTAGCGGGAGATTGAGAATGAACGAAGCCAAGCCAAGCCAAAGTAGAATGGATATAGTGGTGCACATACTTTCATCATCATGTACCATGTCTTTTGTAGAAAGTCGCTCACATCACAGCTAGCCGATATTTATCTCGGTCTGCAGGCAATCTTCCCGCCTGCTCCATGTTCATGTTTAGAGCATCTTTGAATTTGTGATTGTTAACATTGTCCAATACTGCTCTGTCATTGTAGCTTTCCGAAAGTAAAACCTACAACACAGCGGTCTCTTTAGATTTGAAAATGAAAATTAAAACAATCAAGTTCAAGGCAACAGCTTTCTCCTTGTCGGCTCTCAATGTCCTGATGTCTTGTATCCACCTTGACCTTGGTCGACCTCTGCGTCGCCTTCCAGGTACCATACCCTCCACGACCGTTCTTTCCAGTCCGTCATGACGTTTGACGTGGCCGAAAAAAATCAAATTTCCGAAACAACATTGTTTATGATCCAGTTTTCTTCAACATTCCGGTCTTCTATGATGGTTTTATTTGTCACTCTCTTTATCCAAGGAAATTGTAGGATTCTTCTGTAACAATTTGTTTCGACCGCCCCAACTTTCTTCCTTGCTTCTTGTGTCAAAGTCCATGTCTCGCGTCCGTACATTGCCACGGGCAATATGCATGTTCTCATGATCTTCAGTTTTATTTGCTTGTTATTATTATGCCATGCATTGTGCATGTTGTTTAGCTCCTGCATCGCAATGGTCAATAGTATTCTAATTTCTTTTAAGCAATCTCCGTCGTTAGATAACGTAGAGCCAAGATTTTCAAAATGTGTGACATTTTCAATTTCTTAATTTTTAATAGCAGTCTAGGTTGGAGTCCTGTTCTGTCAGTGGCCATTATCTTAGTTTTCTTAATGTTCAGGAAACGGTTCTGATATATATATATATAAATATATATATCGTCATCATCATCATCATCATCATCATCATCATCAGGTGCCCTGCTGGTTGACGTTGGTGATCATGGACCTCCATCTGGTTCTATCACGTGTTCCGTTTACTAACTCTGTTGTTGATTGTCGGCAATGCCATTCTCTCAGGCTGTCCAACATCTATCTCGGCCTTCCTATGTCTCTCAGGCTGTCCAACATCTATCTCGGCCTTCCTATGTCTCTCAGGCTGTCCAACATCTATCTCGGCCTTCCTATGTCTCTCAGGCTGTCCAACATCTATCTCGGCCTTCCTATGTCTCTCAGGCTGTCCAACATCTATCTCGGCCTTCCTATGTCTCTCAGGCTGTCCAACATCTTCTCTCTCGGTCTTCCTATATCTCTCTTTCCTGCTATCTTTCCCATTGTCGCGACGTGCTCCCTCTTCTAATAACATGCCCGAAAACAGATAACTGCCATGTTCTGATTGTTGCAATGACTTGTCTTTATGTGTGGGCCTCTTAGAGTATTGTACCATTAGTCTTCTTTGCAGTCCATGGGATCCGCAGCATTCTTCTGTTAAACCACATCTCCACTACTTCCAAAGATCTATGCGCTTGTTTGCAGATTTTCCATGATTCACTGCAATATGTCAGTACTGGCTCCGCGTAGCATCCATAGACTCTCTTTCTCAGTTCCAGCGACACGATTTTATTGCGCAATATTCATTTCTTGTTCTGGAATATCGATTTTTGCTTGGGCTGTTCTGCATTTTATTTCGTAATATCATCTTTCATCTGATGTTATGTATGTGCCCAGGTATTTAAACGTGTTAACTTATCTCAATTCTGTCGCCTCGCCTTGACGAAGCTTTTATTACAAATATGTTTGATGAAGCGACAATTGCAAAGAAATTGCTTATATATAAATAATATATATATATATAGTTAGTTAGTTTTCTTTCCACTTGTGCCGTTGCGCGTCGTGGGGAGCTTAAGTCGTCTATCCTACACCAAGTGAATTGCGTCGGTCAATGTGAGACCTTTGTCGCTGCACAATCACTCTAATGTCACCTGCATCGCGGCCGCCCCTTGCCCTGTAGCCATATATATATATATATATATATATATATATATATATATATATATATATATATATATATATATATATACACGGACAATTAACGTTCTTCTGCCTTGTCAAAAGTCATTACTGACTGCGAAGAACGGTCATGGAGGGCGTGGTATATGGAAGGCGACGCAGGGGTTGACCAAGGTGAAGGTGGATACAAGATATCAAAGATGCTCTAAACTTAAACATGGAACAGGTGGGAAGATTGGCTGCAGAACGAGATTCATTTCTGCTGGCTGTGATGTGCTAAGTTATACAAAGGACATGTTACATGATGATGATGATGATATATACTGGACAGCTTCAAAAAGTTCCAGGAATATTCAACTCATGTTTGAATGAGTGGTAATAGAGAAGAGATTATAGTTTTATAACCTTCCAGTGGCTGCTGAAACGACTTGGTTCATGTAACATTGATAATTCTCTTGAGCAGGTTTCACCCGTTTGTTTAGTTCTAGTTTGATTATCGAGGCTGATAGTCTCTTAGATTGAACATCGTAGAAGTGTAACATTTCGTGTTTTACTTGAACAGTCTCTTAGATTGAACATCTTAGAAGTGTAACATTTCGTGTTTTATTTGAACACCCTCTTAGATTGAACATCGTAGAAGTGTAACATTTCGTGTTTTACTTGAACAGCCTCTTAGATTGAACATCGTAGAAGTGTAACATTTCGTGTTTTACTTGAACAGCGTCTTAGATTGAACATCGTAGAAGTGTAACATTTCGTGTTTTACTTGAACAGCCTCTTAGATTGAACATCGTAGAAGTGTAACATTTTGTGTTTCCCTTGAACAGTCTCTTAGATTGAACATCGCAGAAGTGTAACATTTTGTGTTTCCCTTGAACAGTCTCTTAGACTGAACATCGTAGAAGTGTAACATTTCGTGTTTTACTTGAACAGCCTCTTAGATTGAACATCGTAGAAGTGTAACATTTTGTGTTTCCCTTGAACAGTCTCTTAGATTGAACATCGCAGAAGTGTAACATTTTGTGTTTCCCTTGAACAGTCTCTTAGATTGAACATCGCAGACGTGTAACATTTTGTGTTTTCCTTGAACAGTCTCTTAGATTGAACATCGTAGAGATATAACATTTTGTGTGTTCCTTGAACAGCCTCTTAGATTGAACAATCGTAGAAATATAACATTTTGTGTTTTCCTTGAACAGTCACCATGAGAGACAGAAACCTGTTTTAATAATGAGACGAGGAAATCGCTGGGTCTTTTAATTACACACACGTTTCTGTCAAGGCCTTACATGGGTTGATGATTCTTCACGTAAGGGAACACATCACAAACGGATACACACACGCATACGTACACTGGTCAATATGTCTACATTACAAACATATACACACCGCACACACTTATATGTACACTGGGCAGTACGTCCAAATTACAAACAAATACACACTTATATATACACTGGGCAGTACGTCCAAATTACAAACATATACACACACTTATATATACACTGGGCAGTACGTTTAAATTACAAACATATACACACACTTATATGTACACTGGCCAATACGCTCTGATATCCCTCAAGACACTGCGGTCTGATGTGGAAAAGAACGTGCCTTCACCAGCTGAGTCCAGAAAGTCAAACTTTAAATCCAACCTACAAGTAGCGGATGTGAACCGTCTACTGGTCCCTACTGGGGCATCAATACCTCCCAAAGAACAACGTGTCTCCCTGGAACTTACTCTATGTACTTCCGATCAGGAACCTCCTCATTTTATTTCTGGTTCTCTCGTTTAAAATCTGCGCTGAAAGATTAGCTATTCACTGATGCTGAGGACGTTATCGCCAATACGACAAAACATATGATCAAAGAATAAATTCAAAGAATGTTTCTAACAGTTGCATTGACGTTTGTAAAAGTTTGTAGTTATGGAAAGAATTTAATTCTGAAGAAAATGTAGTCTAAATATTGGTATTTTCACTTATTTCTATACAATACAATACAATACAAATCTCATTACATATATCACATTCATATTATCCTCGGCAGCAGTCCAGCAGAAGTGCCATATGCGAGGTAGCCAACAATATTCTGTATGTGTTCCGATGTTTTTCAGTGCTGTACTAATACGGGCCAAAATCTATGGTCAGTCCATCTCGCCATCGCGTAGGTGGGTGATCCTGCGGACGTGTACAGACGTAGGGCCTCCACATCGTTGTTCTAGGTGTCAATCTGTTGTCAGGCATGCGTACCACATGTTCATCTGTTGTCAGGCATGCGTACTTCATGTCCATCTGTTGTCAGGCATGCGTACCACATTTTCATCTGTTGTCAGGCATGCGTACCACATTTTCATCTGTTGTCAAGCTTGCGTACCACATGTTCATCTGTTGTCAGGCCTGCGTACTTCATGTCCATCTGTTGTCAGGCATGCGTACTTCATGTCCATCTGTTGTCAGGCATGCGTACCACATGTCCGGCCTAACGATGGTTGCATGACATCGCTGCTTACACAATGTCTCGAAATATAATCTGATGTACAATGTGCACCGTAGGATAGTGACCCTCAGTTTCCTGGATGAAGAATACCCACAAGACCTCTGGATCAGAGTATACACAGATGGGTCAGCACATAATGCAATAAAAACTGATGGAGCGGGAGTGTACATAGAATACCAAACAACAATAAGGAGACAGTCTGAGAACCAACTGGAAAACCCTGTGATGCAGAAATACAGGCAATCAAGGTGGCAACTCAGAAACTGTTGAACACCAATGTCAGTTCACAACCTATAGTATTTCTTACAGATGCACAATCAGCACTCCAAACACTGAAATTTTTGAAACTGCCAGATCTACAGGCTCTACTGTCTGAACTGAGCAACCAGCGCAATATTGTCATGCAGTGGATACCTTCTCATTGTGGAGTACCAGGAAACGAGAGAGCAGATCGACTGGTAAAGTAGGGTGCTGCAGACGAGCAACCAGATGTGCCAGTTACACATCAACATAAGATAAGGATGATCAAAATCAAAAAGCCACCAACAGTAACACCAGACGATTACCATAACATGAACAGACAAGAGCAAATTCTTGTGTTACGCCTTAGAACAGGACACAACCGACTCCGCAGCCACATGTACAGAGAAAATCTCATTTGCCCATAGAAACAATACTGGAAGAGAAACTTGATGACCTGTATGTGAACTACACAAGACAGTGAAGTTTATACAGAAGACAACATTGCAGATAGACAATATTTTCAAGTGAAGTTTATACAAGAGACAACATTGCAGATAGACAATATTTTCAAGTGAAGTTTATACAAGAGACAATATTGCAGATATAGACAATATTTTAAAGCCAACGAAAGAAAAAGATAAAGAAGATAATTTGATCTTGAATTCATTCGTTGCACATTTTATCCAGTATCAAAATTTGTAGTACGACCCGTACCACTGCTCTCTGAGGGACTCTTGACCTTCTCAGCTTCTGTTTTGCGCAATCTCAACACTTGGCAGACGTCAAATCCTTGCTGGAATGATCCTGGGATTGAAAGTGTGTGCTCATGCCGTGGTGTCTTTCATCTCTTGGTGTATTGACTTAATGGAGTTAAATGAATGCAAAGCTGCTTTTCGTCGTCTAGATATCTCCTCCATGAATTATATACACACACACGCCCACACATACACACCAACCTCTCCATTAGCATCGTTTCATTCAATGCCATTACGTTTATATCGTCGTTGAGGTCAACACACTATACAGTGTAAATATACGATAGTGTCAACAAAATATACAGTGTAAATATACGATAGGGTCAACACAAAATACAGTGTAAATATACGATAGTGTCAACACAATATGCAGTGTAAATATAAGATAGTGTCAACACAATATACATTGTAAATATACGATTGTGTCAACACAATATACAGTGTAAATATACGATAGTGTCAACACAATACACAGTGTAAATATACGATAGGGTCAACACAATATACAGTGTAAATATAAGATAGTGTCAACACAATATACAGTGTAAATATACGATAGAGTCAACAAATTTTCGGAATGAAAAGAAAAAATCTGGCCATAACGTATTGGATTTGAGCAGCCAATAAGCGAAGCTATTAAACAGAATGTTTGATTGGAGCAGTCCATAAGCAGAATTCATGAAAGGAATTTTGGATTTGAACATCAAATGCCAGAAAAATACTGAACTTAATGATTTAAGAGCAGTACTCTGTCAACTATGCCATCAGTCAGCACCAAAAAGAGTAGTGGTACAGTGGGTTCCATCCCATTGTAACATCCAAGGCAACGAGAAGGCAGACAGACTGGCAAAAGAAGGTGCAAGACTACCACAACCAGATTCTAGTGTGACCTACGAAGAGCCCAAAAGGTTTATTATGGCCAGATACATGGCCAAATGGGAAACAGAACATACTGGCTACACAAAAAATGATGCCTATTACCAGTTGAACAGACGAGAGCAGGTCGTGGTCTTCAAACTCCGCACAGGCCACAACGGACTGAGGTACCACCTATTCAATAAACTGAAGATAGGTGGCACTGACGAATGCACTTGTGGTACAGGGAAAATGATCGCTGAACATCTGCTGCAAAACTGCCCGACATACGAGGACCAGAGAAAGCACATGAGGCCATCACCAGTGGCAAGACTAGATATGCTCTATGGCAGTGTCGACAGCCTCAGGATGACAGCTGCTTTCTTCGAACAAATACCAGTTGACGTCTGACAGCGTACGAAGAAGAAGAACATCATATAAGCTGATTTCATGAACAGAATGTCAGATTTGAGCAGCCAGTAAAAGAAAGCCATGAACAGAATGTTGAATCTGAGCAGACAATGAACCAAGATCATGCACGTGCAATTAGATTTGAGCAGCTGGGATTATTTATATCGCGAATGATTAAAGGCCACTTGTTCCTGTATCGCCGCTAAGTGAACAGTTTAGTTATATATTTTTTAATGGATATCAATAAATCTATGCCGTACCGAGATTTTGAACACTTGCCTTTTTGCTAAGAATGATGATATCCTAGCGGCTCAGCCACTCGCTCTTCCTGCAGATTGTCTGCCCCGATGAAAGCCGGATTATGGATTTATCCATTCTTTTAATCAGGGAGACTTGCCACTGGCCATGATAAATCGATACTTGCTTTCACACAGCGACTGCAACCTATCTCCGGTTAGTAAGGGTCTGACCGTGACCGGGAGATTGATATACAGACTGACAGACGAATATACTGACAGCAAAACTGACTGTTGAAATACTAACATGGGGATTGGTAGACATATATACTGACATAGACATTGACGGACACATATACTGACATGGGCATTGACGGACATATATATACTGGCATGGACATTGACGGACACATATACTGACATGGACATTGATAGACAGATATACTGACATGGACATTGACGGTCACATATACTGACATGGACATTGACGGACACATATACTGGCATGGACATTGACGGACACATATACTGACATGGGTATTGATAGACAGATATACTGACATGGACATTGACGGTCACATATACTGACATGGACATTGACGGACACATATACTGGCATGGACATTGACGGACATATATACTGACATGGACATTGACGGACACATTCGGAGATTGACAGAAGAATATCAGTTCAGTTCATCCCGAATCCCACCCGGTCGTTGGGGCACACTTGATGACACTCCCAAAATCCCACGCCATTTTTATTTGTCTGCCGCCGCCTGTCGTATATCACCGGGACAAAGGCTTGACCACTCAGTGATGTTGTCAACCTACCTCTTCCTTGGACGTCCTCGCCCTCTCTGTCCCGGTACGGACCCAAAGAGTATCGAGTTGGTAATTCCGTTGGACCTCGCGACGTGCCCGCACCAGGCCATCTTTTGTCTTTTGATTGTTGTGAACAGATCTTTAAAAGGGCCAATACCGTTTTCTACCCATCTGTCGTATTTCTACGTTCGTGGCACGACATTTAAATGTAACATTTAGGAGTTTTCTATAGCACCTCATTTCCATTGCATGTATTCTGCCCTGGATATCTGTTGTAATGGTCCAGGTCTCGCAGGCATACAGAAATATTGACAGCACCAAAGAGCGCATTAGTCTAACTTTTATGCCGAGGGCGAGCCGCTTGTCTTGCCATATAAGTTTCAGCCGAGTCAGCGCCGCTGTTGTTTGTGCTATTCTTGCAATTACCACTGGCTTCGATCCCTGTTCACTGATCAATGATCTCAGATATTTGAACCGTTTAGCACCTCAAGTTCCTGCCCATTTGCCTCTATTACAGATTTAAACCCATGTTATACGGGTATTGACAAACAAATATACTGGCACGGATATTGACAAACAAATATACTGACACTGAGATTGACAGACGAATATACTGAGACATAGGCTGACGAAGAAATACTGACACTGAGACTGACATTCAAATAATACTGACACAAAGACTACAAGAAATTCATGCTTTCTGACAACTAGAGGCAAGCAGACAAACGTCCTGACACTGACAGAAAAAAACGAGTGAGAGATAGAAAGAAAATAACAGGGAGAGAAAGAGAGAGGGCGTGAGAGGGAAACCAATAGATAACACGTATTTGATTTCAGTGTAATTCTTCTAGAATGTCGACTACACTCACTCCTGCTGTTATACGTCACATCAATTGTGCAATCTGATAGGCTGTTCATTGTTCAAGCTCTCTCGAACGTTCCTCGCTAATAACGTCGTCTGCTTTTGACATTTTCCCCTTCCAATGATCTTTCCAAACTGTTCTCGGTAATTTCTATTGATATGACTAAACTATCGTTAATGCTTCACTGATTTCTTCCATTACTTCTCTTTGTGTTCCTTTCTCCATGACTTCCTTACGTTTTCTTGGGTCTCCACGAATATGAGCTAACTTGACGACGATTTTATAGCATTGTCCCAGCTGAAGCATAAGACCACCACGACTGCTCGTCTCTCTACGGGAAGTCTGTACCCGAGTATTTGTGTTTGTTGTTTGAGTATCAGTGATTTTAGCACCTCGACTTTCTCGCAGTCCTTCCTGTTTTCATGGCAGCCATGCTACAAGGTGGGGGATCGACGTGATATCCGTAGTAGTGAGTGACTCGCAGATGAAGTCAAAGATAGCACAACCTCCTGGAGGACCACGGTCTACCTTCATTAGCACCCTCGGGGTGTGAGGAAAGCTAGTTGCAATCCGTCACTTAACATCCTTTCCAGGGCGCACAAAAGAGTAGACCTACTCATTAAGGGCATTCGCAACAACAACAACATGTTGAGGTTGCTAGTCCCACGCACAAACCTATTTAGTCGCCTTTTACGGCATTCTTTGAAGGTGAAATTGGACATATTCTTGTCAACCCAGGTACCGCTTACTTACTTACTTCCCCTGTCCTGTCACCAGGTCGGACATCATGTCTCCAATTTCGGGGACAAGAATTGCCTTGTCATTCCACCTCAACATTTCATCCATATAGCGTGTTTCTAAGGTTTGGACAGATCATCAGGCGGGCTGGGTCTTGGGTTATTCCACAGTCTTATGTCTCATCATCCCTTTATCTGAATTCAAAGATGCTGAGCAGCGCATGAGCTGCAGTAGTCAGCGAACCATAACTGACTGCTAGCGTCAGGGCCAGCGAACCAGAGCTGCCAAAACCCTTATACACCTCCACGCGGTGATCCTGGATAACAGGCTGCAGCAGGGCAGACTGGCTAAGGAGAAGGGATTGAAGAGGGAATGCTAACCCGGTACTCAACAAATGCTTGCTGAAGTCGGATGTGTTGGACCGAAAGGTGCAAATATTGCAGTCAAGCTGTAAACTACGACACAACGCATTCCATTCTCTGGACTACATTCTGCTACTTAAGCCATATCAGGATTTGGTAGCGGTAGATTGAGAACGAACGAAGTCAAGCCAGCCATCCCTTTATCTCTATCTCTTAAAGCTCTTTCTTCAACAGGATACACCAGCTGGGAGTCTATTTAATGACTTTTATCTCCCAAATGCAAGTGGTGTCCAGGCGCATGTCCCTCACACAGCTAGATTCAGTGGACCTACGTTGTTGTTTGCATAATGTTCACAATGAGTAGGTCTACTCTTCTGTGCGCCCTGGAAAGGACGTTAAGTGGCAGCTTGCAGTAGCTTTCCTCACATCCCGAGTGTGCTGATGAAGGTAGACCTGGGTCCTTCAGGTGGTTGTGCTATGCTTGGCTTTATCTGCGTGTCACTCACTACTTCGGGGATCACGTCGATCCCCCACCTCGTTAGCCAGACTACCATAAACAGCCCACTTTCATGGAGGGCAACTAGGAAGCCGAGGTGAGGGTCTTGGCCAGTATGTTTTGCTTGACCCTGACTAATATGTCTGGCCAGTATGTTTTGCTGGACCCTAACTAATATGTCTGGCCAGTATGTTTTGCTTGACCCTGACTAATATGTCTGACCAGTATGTTTTGCTTGACCCTGACTAATATGTCTGACCAGTATGTTTTGCTTGACCCTGACTAATATGTCTGGCCAGTATGTTTTGCTTGACCCTGACTAATATGTCTGGCCAGTATGTTTTGCTTGACCCTGACTAATATGTCTGACCAGTATGTTTTGCTTGACCCTGACTAATATGTCTGACCAGTATGTTTTGCTTGACCCTGACTAATATGTCTGGCCAGTATGTTTTGCTTGACCCTGACTAATATGTCTGACCAGTATGTTTTGCTTGACCCTGACTAATATGTCTGACCAGTATGTTTTGCTTGACCCTGACTAATATGTCTGACCAGTATGTTTTGCTTGACCCTGACTAATATGTCTGACAAGACGTTAGTCTTCTTCTCCTTGATTTGAACTTCTTCTTCTTCTTCTTCTTCTTCTTCTTCTTCTTCCTTTTCTTCATCTTCTTCTTTTTAATTATTGATAATATTACTTTTACCATTATTTCTCAAAATAACAGGCTGTTTGGTCATCACAGCTAATAGTTAGCTGAATTCTCTCATCACTTTCTGTATGTGTATCGTAATTAGGCTGTATTTCCCGCCAATTTCAGAACTATTTTGTTAGGGTCTACTTCTCTTGGGTCTTCAACTTGTTGTTGTTGTTGTTTTCTTCTTCTTCTTCTTCTTCTTCTTCTTCTTCTTCTTCTTCTTCTTTTTCTTCTTCTTCTTCTTCTTCTCCGTCTTGCTCCTGCAGATTTATCTGAAAGTGTAGTGTTAGGTAATCCGAGGGCCTTGATAGGGGACTATAGCATTGAAGTAGACGTGTTGTTACAACAGAGCATGACTTTCAATGGGGCAATATTTTGATGGTGAAAATTAAAGGTCAGTCCCTCGACAACAATTGCCGTTGGGGATGAAAATAACTCGTCATGCACTACGCAGCCTATAAGAGGTGGGATTGCCACTTCCCTTCATTGCTGTTTTTAACCTTCACCAACTCATACGTCAGGTACCCATTTACAGATGGGTCAACTAGAGAAGTGGTCTGTACCGGGCAAGAACTACGGCCCGGATTTATTTTTCAGTCCGTTCGTAATCTCGAACCTCTGGCAGGCTGTAATCCTCTTCTAGTAAGCCAACTTTCTGTCAACTATGCTATTATCTCCAATGATGGATTTATTTCCTTAAATAATAATTGAAATATGATGACCTTTGTATGATGCTCTATCTCTTTGAAGGAATAATCTCATCTCCATTTATGGCTATTGGAATCCTAATAATCAATAAGGCAAGATCAATACTTGATGCCAGGTACCTAAAGCTATCCTTTTGTTCTGATAATCGATCTGGTCCGTCATTAGAAGGTATTGTCCCATCTCTTCTCTGGTTTGCCTATTGTATTCCCATTTTACTTACTTACTTAGTCGCTCCTCTTCTTCCGTGAGGTGTAGAGGTTTTCCAGAGAGAACGCCACATTGCTCTATCCGCCGTATTTTTCCTGGCCTCTTTCCAATCCAGCCCATATCACTTTGGTACTTTCCTATGTTGTCTTACCAACGTACTTTGGGACGTCCTGGCGGGTCTGTTTCCTTTCTCCAATGACCGCTATGGTATCCGATCTTCTTCCATTCTGCAGATATGGTCAAACCCATTTTACTCCCAAATCGATACTCCAATTCGGATCATAATACACTGCCTGCATTCTGCGATGAATGTCAACTGGTCGACATCCTTCAGCTGAATGTCAACTGGTCGACATCCTTCAGCTGAATGTCAACTGGCCGACATCCTTCAGCTGAATGTCAACTGGCCGACATCCTTCAGCTGAATGTCAACTGGTCGACATCCTTCAGCTGAATGTCAACTGGTCGACATCCTGCAACTGAATGTCAACTGGCCGACATCCTTCAGCTGTTAGAAACCGAACCACCGCTCGCTGATCAATTCTGGACGGATTCTGTATCACATCCGCCATGTTTTCAACGGTAGCTGAGGAAACTGAGTCGGAGGATTAGGCAATTTTGCAAACTTGACGGTTGGTATGTGCTGTTTACACGAGAATTGACATCATTATGCGCATCGTACACATGTTCACTTGTTGTAGTTAGGTCCGTATTCATTCTCTGACTGTTGAACACCAATGTCGGTCCACAACCTGTAGTATTTTTTACAGATGCACAATCAGCACTCCAAGCACTTCAATTTGAGAAACTGCCAGATCTACAGGCTCTACTGTCTGAACTGAGTAACCAGCGCAAGATTGTCATGCAGTGGATACCTTCTCATTGTGGAATACCAGGAAACGAGAGAGCAGATCGACTGGCAAAGGAGGGTGCTGCAGACGAGCAACCAGATGTGCCAATTACATACCAACAGAAGATAAGGATGATCAAATCAATCAGAAAGCCACCAACAGTAACACCAGACGATTACCATAACATGAACAGACAAGAGCAAACTGTTGTGTTGCGCAATAGAACAGGACACAACCCACTCCGCAGCCACATGTACACAAAAATGAAGATTGGCAACTCAGCCATGTGTACATGCGGACAGGCGCCCCAGACAGCAGAACACATACTGCAAAACTGCCCCGAATATGATATACAGAGAAAATCTCACTGGCCCATAGAAACAACACTGGAAGAGAAACTTTATGGACCTGTGTGTGAACTACAAAAGACAGAGACGTTTATACAAGAGACAACATTGCAGATATAGACAATATTTTAAAGCGAACGAAAGAAGAAGAAGAATTATCTGTCTCATTGTTTTCATTGGAATGTGTTTTCAAGGTAACAAAGAAAATGTCAGACACGATATAGGGATTGAAACGCAGAGAGTAAGAGAGAGGGATAGAGGTAGATATAACTAGATATGACACAATATATGAATAAAGATAAGGACAAATATTTGGACGCAGAGACGGGTAACGAAAAATAATTAACCGGAAGTGAACAAATATAGCTATCAATTACCAGGTGTCGTGGGAGTATCGACATAACAATTACTCGTAATTTTTCAGTGATAAGTGAACGTGCTGGGGCGATATCGATTACTCCGAGCGGGAAGAGGGTGACACAACTTCAGGTCCCCAGCTACGTCACCGTAATGTGAATGTCAACTGCAGTCAAGCTGAATGACATGCGAACGGCAAATACTGTCCTGTAGCACACACGGCTGTCGGGATGAAGTGTTAGTGGTTTCATTCTGAGCATTTTACAAGATCAGGTGATTCGTTGTTTTTAGTATATTTTCTTTTTTTGTGGGAAGGAACACTAAGTTCTCTTGGTTATATCAGGCCTCGTGCACCATCTGGATGTCAGTCTGGAATCAGCTCTGATAAGTACTAGAGTGTGCCTTTCCGAGCATTAGCATTTGAGTAAATTATATAAAAACGCTAAGAGAAAAGTGGAAAAGCTAGAAGCTTAAAGCTCCCTGCAAAAATTATGGAAAGGTGAGACGCTAAAGGTCTACAGAAAAAATTATGAAAAGGTGATACGCTAAAAGTCCACACAAAAAAATTATAGAACGGTGAAACGCTCAAAGTCTACCGAAAAAAAATATGGAAAGCCGAGACGCTAAAAGTCTTCAGAAAAAATTATGGAACGGTGAAACGCTAAAAGTGTACAGAAAAAATTATGGAAAGGTGAGACGCTAAAAGTCTTGAGAAAAAATTATGGAAAGGTGAGACGCTAAAAGTCTACATAAAAAATTATGGAAAGGTGAGACGCTTAAAGTCTGCAAAGAAAATTATGGAAGGGTGAGACGCTAAAAGTTTAAAAAAAGAATTTTGGAAAGATGAGGCGCTAAAAGTCTGCAAAGAAAATTATGGAAAGATGAGGCGCTCAAAGTCTGCAAAGAAAATTATGGAAAAGTGAGACGCTAAAAGTTTAAAGAAAAAATTATGGAAAGGTGAGACGGTCAAAGTCTAAAGAGAAACTTATGGAAAGGTGAGACGCTCAAAGTCTCATGAGAAAATTGTGGAAAGGTAAGACGCTAAAAGTCTCATGAGAACTTTGTGGAAAGGTGAGACGCTCAGTCTCATGAGAAAATTATAGAAAGGTGAGACGCTAAAAGTTTAAAGAAAAAATTATGGAAAGGTGAGACGGTCAAAGTGTACTGAGAAAATTCGGGAAAGATAAAAATATATCACTTAAAACTAATACCAGCTTATCGCAAATACTTACCCTTTTCATATAACTATATAGCTGAGCAGCGCATGAGCTGCAGTGGTCAGTGACTCATAGCTGACTGCTAGCGTCAGGGCCAGCGAACCAGAGCTGCCAAGACCCTTCTACACCTCCACACGGTGATCCTGGATAACAAGCTGCAGCAGGGCAGACTGGCTAAGGATAAGGGATCGAAGAGGGAATGCTAACCCGGTACTCCAAAAATGCTTGCTGAAGTCGAATGTGTTGGACCGAAAGGTGCAAATATCGCAGTCAAGTTGTTAGCTACGACACAACGCATTCCGTTCTCTGGACTACATTCTGCTAGTTAAGCCCTTTCAGTGTTTGGTAGTGGGAGATTGAGAATGAACGAAGCCAAGCCAAACCATATACCTATATCACTGTGTAACATGAACATTTCTGCCCTGTTTGGAGTGCAAATGATCCAAGTAATAGAGGTGAGATGCTTCACGAATATCAATGTACGTAGTACACACAGTTTGTCCGATCATAGCGAGAGCTCACATAAAGACACTCAAACTCTAATGGTACGACCACTTGCAACGATCAAATGGGCGACATAACATAACACTCTGGGGCAAGGTTTCTGGCAAAAGATGGAGATGTCGCCCTAGGACAGATTATGTGGCAGAGCAAAGGTTTGAAAGAGATCCAAACACAGACGCTGGACAGACTGCGAGGGCGATAGACAGTTAAGGTAAGTATATGATGTGATACCCTGCCGGCCTTTCGGAACAGACGAGACGAAACGAGATAATAAATCGTTAAATTATTTGTTTACACTAAAGGGAGAAAGTCTAACGTCTAGTGAGCACAACATACTGATCAGTCATGTTAGTCAGGGTCAGGCACAACATACAGATCAGACATGTTAGTCAGGGTCAGGCACAACATACAGATAAAACATGTTAGTCAGGGTCAGGCACAACATACAGATCAGACATGTTAGTCAGGGTCAGGCACAACATACAGTTCAGACATGTTAGTCAGGGTCAGGCACAACATACAGATAAAACATGTTTCCTGAAGGTTTTTGAAGATCATCAGGTGGCTTGGATTTTATATTGCTGCACAGTCACATACCTCATCATCCCCGTGTTCCCCTCTCCCTGCATCGTAATACACAAGTTCAGAGTCTATTTAGTTACTTACATGTTGCATAAGGCAAGTGGTGTCCAGGCGCAGTGGCCTCCCTCTGTTCCATCCAGTTGGCCTGTGTCAGTTTTGATGCGACGTGTTCAGAGACTAGTCGATAGGGTCTATGCTGACTAAGAAGCTTTGTCTAGAGTACAGTCCCGTGCCCATCACCCGGTGTCCAAACATAGAGTGCCTGGAGTCTTTTACGCATTTCTGTTTTTTTTAATTTGTGTTTGCCTTATTTTTCTATTCCACAAGGCGGTGTGCGTTGCACTACGGTTTTTATTTGTGCGCCTGTCGGCCTAGTGCATCTCACTTCAGCATTAATTTTATGTAAGGATCTGTTTTCTCCTGCTTTTGCTAAGTTTTGCTTCTCTGGGGTAACGCCGGCTTCTGTGATGGGGATCGAACCCAGTACCTTCGGTGTGTGAACCTTGTGACCTTACCCACGCTGTCCCATTTCTCTGTTTCAATTTCTGACGCGACACGTATGTGTCTCAGATGGGGCCACGCCAATTTCTTGGTGCATTTTTTCAGTTGTATAAGGCTATACGCACCCTATAACTACCCTGTCCTTTTTTAATTTATTACTCTACCGATATATTTTTGACATTTGCTGAGTTTTCCAACCTGACGAAGCGTACGAAGACACCCAGGTCAATCGTTGATGCTCGGAGGACCTATGGGCGTGCTCACCATTTAGTGCCAGTCAAGTTTCAGACGATATGGCAGTGGTCTCGAGGTAAGGTGTTCGCCTCGGGTGCTGGAGGTCACGGGTTCAAGTCAAGGTGGAGACAGCGGGATTTTTTCAAGTGGATCACCCGATAAATATATCCCCTAATCTCTGAGTAGTGAGATCAGACACCCGTGTGCAGTGGCGCGCATTTTAAAAATACATTAGCAGTTGGAAATCGAAAAGAGTAGGCCTACCGGCCGCTGTTCGAGCAAAATTCAAGTTAAAAATTTGCTCAAATTATTCTTGGGATTCTCGCCCCACAGAGAATATATCGCAAAAAGGGTACTGTGTGGCCATAACAACAGGTCTTGGTTATGTGGTTAGCTGAGCGGCTTAGCCGGCGCCTGACAGGCTGCGGCTCAACCTTCACCAGTTTCAAAAATAGGCGATTCTATATTCTGGGGGCTAGCAGATGCTGAATTGACCTGGCAAATCACCAGTTGATTTTCACCTGCCAAAAAAATATGAAACAAAGGAGATCACACCTCTCCACGACGCGTAACGATACAAGAGGACTGAAGATAGATATATAGATAGATAGATAGATAGATAGATAGATAGATAGATAGATAGATAGATAGATAGATAGATAGATAGATAGATAGATAGATAGATAGATAGATAGATAGATAGATAGATAGATAGATAGATAGATAGATAGATAGATAGATATATAGATTACCTCTCTTGCGTCTCTTAAGTTTTCTTTCCTTACAGTGTATCGAAAAAGACAGCATGGGATCCAACTTGACTCCCACGTACTTTGGAATCCTTTTGTGTTCCATCTTCAATCCTTGCCCTTTTATCTGCAGTTCCATGTTGCCTTTATGCTCTGTCCCATAGCCACAATCAGATGGTATGTTCTGTTATAGGGGTTATAATAGATCATACAGGAAAGGTGAGGGAGCAAGTTAAGGTAGCAGTGAAAAAGGCAAATGCAATGTTAGGTATGATAAAAAGAAATATTAAACATAGGAGCAAGGAAGTGATAGTCAAACTGTATAAAGCTTTAGTTAGACCTAGATTGGAGTACTGTGTACAGGTGTGGAGTCCTTATCGTAGAGGGGATATAAACATGCTGGAAAGAATACAAAACAGAGCTACAAAGATGATAGTGGGATTCCAGAATTACAGTTATGAGGAACGACTCAGAAAAACCGGCCTACAGTGTCTCGAAGAGAGAAGAATTCGTGGTGACTTAATGCAGGCTTATAAGATGATCAGAGGAATCGATAAATTAAACTATAACAAGTTTTTTTAAATACAGCCACCTACAATAACACGAGGGCATAGCTACAAGCTGACTAAAGAGAGGTCCAGGTTAGATATTAGGAAATATTTTTTTTAGTCAGAGAGTGGTGTCTGATTGGAATGCATTGCCAGAGGAGGTAGTAGAGGCAGGGACAGTTAATGCATTTAAGAATAAACTGGATGCGCATAGCTTTTAGAGCAAGGTGATGTAAATGTAACTGGTTATATACAGACTCTGCATGGTCTTCTAAACCAGTATAAAGACGTTAAGTTAAGTTAAGTTATAAAAATAGATTTCACTGCACTCCGGGCATACCCATAGGTAATGCCATGTTAAAATGAAATAAGCACCAGACTGAACACAACATCATTCACACCTTGCATGTTTTGATTGTATACAAAGGCCGCATTCCGTAGGCCACCGAAAGAATGAACGTTGAAAAAAAAAACATTTGGAAAAGTGATTTGTTGAAGAATCAAAAATAGAAAAGTTATTTATTGAAGAAGCAGAATTGAAAAGTGATTTATTGAGGAAGCAGAATTGAAAAGTGATTTATTGAGGAAGCAGAATTGAAAAGGGATTTATTGAGGAAGCAGAATTGAAAAGGGATTTATTATTGAGGAAGCAGAATTGAAAAGGGATTTATTGAGGAAGCAGAATTGAAAAGGGATTTTTTGAGAAAGCAAAATTGAAAAGTGATTTATTGAGAAAGCAGAATTGAAAAGTTTTTTTTATTGAGGAAGCAGAATTGAAAAGTTTTTTTTATTGAGGAAGCAGAATTGAAAAAGTGATTTATTAAATAAATTAACGAAAGAAAAGTGATTAATTGAAATATCAACATTGAAAAAGGATTTGTTGAAGAAGCAAAATTGAAAAAGTCATTTATTAAAGAACACATGTTGATAGTGTTATTATTTAAAGAATCGGAATTTTAAAAAAAATGATTTATTAAAGAGACGAGATGCGCACAATAATTTGTTGAAGAATAAACAATAGAAAAGTGATGTATTAAAGAACCGATAAAATGATTTATAAAATATCCAACATTGATGGAGTGATTTTTAAAAGATTCAACATTGATACAATGATTTATAAAAGATGCAACATTTAATCAATGATCTATAAAAGAAAATAATAAAAACATGGATTTATTCAAAAATCGTCATTAATAAATGCTTTATTAAAGAATCGACATTGAAAAAGTGATTAATGAAACTTAAAAGAATAGGTAACTGATGAATATAAAATCAAAAGTACATCATTAAAAAATCTAGTTTACGGGTAAGACTCCACCAAAAAAACTTAATGTAGAATAGTTTATAATAATTACATTGATTTCATATTGGTTACGCAATAACAGCTTTTTTCTCTAAATTCCTCTGCCTCTCTCATTTCCATACCTCGTTTACTAATTTCGCTTATTTTCTTCGCCAGCCATTTTCCTTATCGCCAAATACAATCCTCCCACGCGCGCTGATGTTGATTGCTTTAAAAAAATAAGCAATCAATAATTGATCAATAGCTTATCTCATATCCTTCCTGGACTTGAATTGAAAACAGCGTCCTATTTCAGGAATATTATGGATTTAATTGTTCTTGGACAAGGTACGGAAAAGTTTCTGCCTTGTTCAAATGAAGTTGTTAGCATGTCTATGTGTGTGCCTGGTTATATATTGGTCCACTCATCAATTAACTAGTCCACCCATTCCACCAGCCAGCCTTTGAATATCTATCTATCTATCTATCTATCTATCTATCTATCTATCTATCTATCTATCTATCTATCTATCTATCTATCTATCTATCTATCTATCTATCTATCTATCTATCTATCTATCTATCTATCTATCTATCTATCTATCTATCTATCTAGCTGCCTGTCTACCTACCTGCCTGCCAGCTTCTCTCTCTCTCTCTCTCTCTCTCTCTCTCTCTCTCTCTATACATATATATATATATATATATATATATATATACATACACAGAGTGAATCTAAGGAAAGAAAGAAAACTAGAAAGCTTAAAGTTTATAGTATATATTTGTCTGTCTGTCTGTTGGTTTGTCTGTCTGTTGGTTTGTCTGTCTTGTCTGTTTAATCTGCCCATCGGGTAATAAATCGCCTTTACATTCATGAATTCATCCCCGGTATCTCTCCGTCAATCCAGCCCGTCTTTCGTGTGTTTCTAGCTTTCAGCTTTCTAGTTTTCCTTCATGCTTTAGATTCCCTATGTCTTTCCGCCCCCTCTATCAATTCACGTGCGCATGCACTGACCTTGGTACCGTATGGACGAGTTCTGCAGTGCCGTTGACAGCCCGCTCACTCACGTCATTCCAGGGTCTTTCAGGACCGTATGAAAATAAGGCCCGTAAAGAGGAGGAAATGTGTGAGGGTTGAGATTGAGACACGATAAAGGGGACGTAGAAACTGACGTGTTGAGAATGTACACAAAGCATGCAAGAGATAGAAGACTGTCGAAGAGACGACGAGATGTGAAGAGAGAGAGTGTGAGAGATGAAAAGACGGCGGGTAATGGAGGTATTAGAAAGAAGTGTTCACATAAGTTGTGAGGGAGATTGTCGTGGATTTGTGAGGGAGATAGTTTTGACTTTGTGAGGGAGATGGTCGCGACTTTGTAAGGGAGATGATCGTGATTTTGTGAGGGATATAGTTTTGGCTTTGTGAGGGAGATGGACGTGACTTTGTGAGGGAGATAGTTTTGACTTGCGAGAGAGATAGCTTTGACTTTGTGAGCTAGATGGACGTGACTTTGTCAACTAGGTGGTCGTGACTTTGTCAGCTTGATGGTCGTGACTTTGTGAGCTAGATGGACGTGACTTTGTGAGGGAGATAGTTTTGACTTTGTGAGCTAGATGGTCATGACCTTGTTAGCTAGATGGTCGTAACTTTGTGAGCTAGATGGACGGGGCTTTGTGAGAGAGGTGGTCGTGATTCTGTGAAAATGATTGTGACTTAATGAGGGAGATGGTCGTGACTTTGTGAAGGAAATGGTTGTGCCCATTTATCTCTTTCTGAGCAATTTATTTTAACCGACATTGCCGCCAACGGCCTTGTTTTCATTGTATTTTTACTTGTACCACCCACTGCTGCAACTATTTGTTGCCTTGGGACTTCTTGTTCGCTAGTTCATTATTGTTGTTGTCCGTTGTCCCTGATGAAGGCCTATTGTTCGCAACGTGGGTTTCGTTTGTGTTTTCGTTTTAGTGTACTTTCTGGACAAACATTTATGATTTTTACACTTTTTGGGAGAATTAGTCGGCAATGTTGTGGGAAATAGTGGTTTTTATGAATGAACTGGTCGGGAATTGTGTGGGAAATAGTGGTTTTTATGAATGAACTGGTCTGGAATTGTGTGGGAAATAGTGGTTTTTATGAATGAACTGGTCTGGAATTGTGTGGGAAATAGTTGTTTTTATGAATGAACTGGTCGTGAATTGTGTGGGAAATAGTGGTTTATATGAATGAACTGGTCTGGAATTGTGTGGGAAATAGTTGTTTTTATGAATGAACTGGTCTGGAATTGTGTGGGAAATAGTGGTTTTTATGAATGAACTGGTCTGCAATTGTGTGGGAAATAGTGGTTTTTATGAATGAACTGGTCTGGAATTGTGTGGGAAATAGTGGTTTTTATGAATGAACTGGTCTGGAATTGTGTAGGAAATAGTGGTTTTTATGAATGAACTGGTCTTGAATTGTGTGGGAAATAGTGGTTTTTATGAATGAACTGGTCTGGAATTGTATGGGAAATAGTGGTTTTTATGAATGAACTGGTCTGGAATTGTGTGGGAAACAGTGGTTTTTATGAATGAACTGGTCTGGAATTGTGTGGGAAATAGTGGTTTTTATGAATGAACTGGTCGGGAATTGTGTGGGAAATAGTGGTTTTTATGAATGAACTGGTCGGGAATTGTGTGGGAAATAGTGGTTTTTATGAATGAACTGGTCGGGAATTGTGTGGGAAATAGTGGTTTTTATGAATGAACTGGTCGTGAATTGTGTGGGAAATAGTGGTTTTTATGAATGAATTGGTCTGGAATTGTGTGGGAAATAGTGTTTTTTATGAATGAACTGGTCTGGAATTGTGTGGGAAATAGTGGTTTTTATGAATGAACTGGTCGTGAATTGTGTGGGGAAATAGTGGTTTTTATGAATGAACTGGTCTTGAATTGTGTGGGAAATAGTGGTTTTTATGAATGAACTGGTCGGGAAATTGTGTGTGAAATGGATGTCTTTATTTGAAGATTTGAAGATGACAAAATGACTGATGGGTAGAAATATATATATTGGTAGGTTAGTAGATGGGTCAATTAAATAGATAGACTGATTGATAGATAGATAGACAGACAAGGCAGTCAAAACAGACAGACAGACAGGCAGGCAGACAGACAGACAGATACACAGACAGATAGACAGACAGACATGTATAGCTAGATATATAGATAGATATATAGATAGATAGATAGATAGATAGATAGATATATAGATAGATAGATAGATAGATAGATAGATAGATAGATAGATAGATAGATAGATAGATAGATAGACAGGTAGACAGATAGATAGATGATAGCTCATGTTCCAAGACTGAACCACACTGTGGACATACCTACAGTTGCACAGTCTCTCTCAGTACATGGTATAGGGTGTGGATACTTCTGGTTCTTGTCACTCGCTGTTTCTGCACACTCATGCAACGTTCTCATAAGCATACCTCTCCGGTCGACCCTCGTTTAATCGTAACGCTCTCCTGTCTATGTATTGTTGATTCGACTATTGATGTGTCATCATTAATAGGCACTTGCGAAGCGAGGATGTCAGCTCTTTCGTTGCCATGCGCCCCAGCAGCAGATTC
Source organism: Ariolimax columbianus (assembly GCA_036924085.1). Taxonomy (NCBI): domain Eukaryota; kingdom Metazoa; phylum Mollusca; class Gastropoda; order Stylommatophora; family Arionidae; genus Ariolimax; species Ariolimax columbianus. The sequence continues at coordinate 13,867,402 of JAVGWX010000022.1, forward strand.
ACAACAGCCCCTGCAGAACTAAAGCCTACACAGATGTCATGCATTAGTCCCGCGTTTTATACCTAGCGAAGCAAGTAATGAGAGTCTGACACGATTACTGCCCTTGTAGTTAAAACAGTCTCAGAAATCTCAGTGCTGAGTTCACTGCCTCATTACCATTCTAGATATTGTTGCCCGGTATGTGCCACTCAGAGCAAGCTGACCTCTAATACTACAAGAGAAACCCCACCTGGATACCTTGCCGTGTTGCAGCGATCCATCTGTATGTATGTGTATATATCAAACAATATAATCACTTACACGCTGGTTAACAACGAGCTTTCTTTCCCATTGCTCCACTCTCTCCATCTCCTGCCTAGGGTTATCATGACTCTATGGTAATCTATCACACTGTCACCAGTGTGGACCCATTCTTCCCCCTCAACTGTGGTCATCTATCAATTGTTCTCTCTGCTCGTACCATCCATTGCATCCCTCTCTCGATTATTGATCTCTTGATGGCCGATGCTGAGATCTTTAGCTAATTCATCTTAATAATTTCACACGGAATCGATGAAACAATGAACAAGATAACGGAGGTCATTGAGGATTAGTTCACTTCAAGGTCAGAGAATCAGAGCTGTTCTATTCCACCTTCAAGTGAAGGCCCTAGAAACAGGATGCGTCCGTTCAGGCTAACTAGGAGAGAAGGTATCAACGAGCGAAGGTAAGCCTGGTGTGTCGGTCTGAAACTGGATATGTTGGGCCGAAGTGTGAGGATATCACAGCCTCCCTGTGAACTACACACAACATAATACAGTGTTATTTTCAGGACGACAGATTCAGAAAAGAAGAGAATAAATTACCAAAGATTTATTTTTACAACATTCAAATCCCAAAATGTTCCACCGGAATCTTTGTGTAACAATGACGTGAATAGCACTACTGCCCCCGGAAAGCACTCTGTTCTGGCATAACACCGGTCATAGATAACGCCTAACAGGCTGCCTGTTTACTTTGCAATAGTGGTTGAGTTTATTAAGATGAACTCGCAAATCGGTTAACGACTCTCAGCGGCACTTTTCCCGATTCAGTGGAGTAATAAGCTGCTCGAGCCTGGTCCACTAAGCAGGACATCTTCCTACCGGCTATATCCAGCTCACACCAGAGATTGGGCCTGCACAGGGACATCTGCCCCTCTTAAAGTTCAGATCGGCTAAGACAAACGAACAGTACAATAAATACAACAAATTATTCATTGGGGCACCAATACTGCAGATTGTTGGACCAGTACCCGCAATTTCACCCACTTTTGTGCCATGATATTCGTTCTAGCTATGGACATTCCCGTCCACTCTCTGATATCGTCTTCCCATTTCTTTTTGTGTCTGACTTTATTTTCGCTTCCCAGGCACAGTACCTTGCATGATAGTCTAGATCAACCCAGACGACCTTGAAACATGCCCACACCATGTGACCTTGCGTACATTTACAATAGTCAATAGATCTTTATATTGGCCTACATATCTCTTAACGGTCTCACGAACTGCCTTATTTCGTGACGACGTGTAGATACGAAATGCCGAATATTCGATGCAAACATCTTATCTCCATTGTACAAATTCTACTCTTTAGAATCGCTATCAGAGTGCAAGTTTCGTATGAGTAAAAGGTAGGGGGCAGCAACAAGTGCATACATTAAACTCAACTTGGATTTCAGATTGATGCTTTTATCTCTCCATAACGGTCTCAGTTTGATCAGAGCAGTCAGGGTCATTGCTGCTATTGTCTGAATTTCAGTTCTGCAACCTTCAACCTTCAACCTTCAACCTTCAACTTTCAACGTCTATCAGTGCTCTCTGATATTTAAACCGTTCAATACTTTGGGATGGTTCGCTTTTGATCGCAATCTGACTTGTAAGGCTATCTGATACTTCTATTTTGGCTTGGCTTCGTTCGTTCTCAATCTTCCGCTACCAAACCTCGAAAGGGCTTGAGTAGCAGAATGTAGTCCAAAGAACGGAATGCGTTGTGTCGTAGTTTACAACTTGACTGCGATATTTGCACCTTTCGGTCCAACACATCCGACTTCAGCAAGCATTTTTTGAGTACCGGGTTAGCACTCCCTCTTCGATCCCTTCTCCTAAGCCAGTCTGCCCTGCTGCAGCCTGTTATCTAGGATCACCGCGTCGAGGTGTAGAAGGGTCTTGGAAGCTCTGGTTCGCTGGCCCTGACGTTAGCGGTCAGCTATGGGTCGCTGACCACTGCAGCTCATGCGCTGCTCAGCATCTTGATCCGGACTTTCATCTATATTTAACATCTGAATTCAGTGTAAATTATACTTAGTTGAAATAACACAATGATCAAAATATCGAAACAATTTCTTAAAATATATACGTTTTCCTTCTTCTTTTGTCTTACTGCTCTTATCTGGCGGCGTTGCCGGGAGGAGGTGTGCATAGGTAGCTGGTTTGCGCTAGGTTGGAGGCTTGTCCTGTTGACATGTTGAACTTTCGCACTGTTTCTTTGTTTCCATATTTCCAGCGTCAGTGGGTCGACCTCTTTGTTCATGGCCCTGGGATCCTCATGTAGTATGCCCTCGTCGCAGGTTGATCAAACAATCTTTTTTATCAGATGACCCAAGCACTTTATCGTCTGCGTGTCAGTGTAGTAGTTAACCGATGTAGTTCCGATTATGTTCCTGAGCGTCATTTTGCTAATTTTGCCACGATTTGTTTCCCCTGCTGCACTTCGTATACAGCACATCTCCCAGGTCTCCATCTTACGTTGCTGCTTATCTAATAGGGCCCTAGTTTGACACCGATAACATAACACAGGGACCATTAACGTGTTTACCAGCGTCTGTTTAGTGGACATAGCGGCCCTTGAATGTTTCACTGTCGGTGCCAGCTGGTAGTGGACCTTGTTTGTTATTTCCTATCTCTCTGTCCAGTCTGCCGTCGTCAGTGAAGGCACTTCCCAGGTACATACAATCTGCTACCTGCATTACGGTCTTGCCACCAGTATGAAAACTCCGCTGTGTCCGTTGATGTTTGACTGTCATAGTTTCTGTTATACTACAGCTGATCTTCATGCCATACACTAGACAGACTGAGTCGAGACATGGGAGGCGTTGCTGTATATTGTAGAATATATAAGTAATCCCGTACATGTAAGAGAGATTTGGAGCACTTACACTGAGCAGGAATTGTGGCTCAACACATTCCATAAGTAGTGCTTACGACATAAATTGAGGATTTGGCTTTAATGATATAATCCCACAAATTCATTCTCATTTCAGCAGACTACGGTAGACGAGCCAATGGTCTAGTAGTAATGTACATGTTCTATATCAATATTGCCAGTATTTGATCTAACCTCAATGGACGCTGACCCCAACTCTGCGGCAGGACAGACTGACTAAGAAGAGGTGTTGGAAGAGTTTAGGCGAATCCGGTTCCCAAAAATGGCATGCTGAAGTCTGACGTGTCGGACCGAAAAGTGCAAATATTGCAGTCCAAATGTAAAATGTGACACAACACATTTCCTTCTCCAGACTAAATCATGCTACTGCCATTTTCAGGGCTTGGTGGCGGGAGTTTCAGAACGAACAAACGAAAAACAAGAAGAAGAACAAGAACAATAAATCACAAGAAGAATAAATCAACAGAATGAACGAAATGTAAAAAAATACTAACGCTTTTGTAGAAGAGAATGGACCAAGTTCATGAAGGCTGTAGATTCCTACGTCTGCTACTCGTACAATAAATCTGTAGATTCCTACGTCTGCTACTCGTACAATAAATCTGTAGATTCCTACGTCTGCTACTCGTACAATAAATCTGTAGATTCCTACGTCTGCTACTCGTACAATAAATCTGTAGATTCCTACGTCTGCTACTCGTACAATAAATATGTAGATTCCTACGTCTGCTACTCGTACAATAAATCTGTAGATTCCTACGTCTGCTACTCGTACAATAAATCTGTAGATTCCTACGTCTGCTACTCGTACAATAAATCTGTAGATTCCTACGTCTGCTACTCGTACAATAAATCTGTAGATTCCTACGTCTGCTACTCGTACAATAAATCTGTAGACTCCTACGCCTGCTACTCGTACAATAAATATGTAGATTCCTACGCCTGCTACTCGTACAATAAATCTGTAGATTCCTACGTCTGCTACTCGTACAATAAATATGTAGATTCCTACGTCTGCTACTCGTACAATAAATAATGTAGATTATTGGGACATCATGTTGAACGATTTACATCCCAAACCCGCCTAATTCATTAAACCTGTGGGAATTATAAAAATTCGTGCTTAAGTAGGATCTACTGGGCCGTTCAGGCGCATAAGGTAATGCACACAGGCTGCAATTGAGTAGGAATTTTGTTACCTTTAGAATGCTGGGCCAGAAAGCCGCTTACAGTCAGCGCTTTCCTATTGTCAAATGTCAATGTATCTTCTACGTTCACAGTTTGTATACAGGTCGGTCTCCGGTAGGACTAGTGGCTAATCTCATCTCCCGGGAGACCAGGAGAAGTTTGAAACTTAAGAAACTTCAAGACTTACTGGTTTTTGTTGTCGTTAGTTGATTTTATTTACAGGCGACCGCCTCACCCCTCTGCTTTAACGACAAAAAAATGATAGAGATTGGTATTGCAATGAATATGATACAGATGCTGATGAAGCTTGTGATAAAGACGGAGAGGATGCTGATGACAATGATAATGAAGATTATTGGGAAGATAATGATGATGAGATTGGTAATGATTGTGATATTGATGAGTGTCATGCTAGTGATGATGTTAGTGATGATGAAGATAATGTTGATAATCATGATAATGATCATTGAGAGGGGGTAGACTGAAATATGATATACTGTGACAGTTTCAGCTGCAGCATAGCCAGAACGTCGCTCTCACAACATCTGGTCTGTAAGACTTCATCTCTAGCAAAAACGTCGCTCTCACAACATCTGATCTGTAAGACTTCCTCTCTAGCCAGAACGTCGCTCTCACAACATCCGATCTGTAAGACTTCATCTCTAGCCAGAACGTCGCTCTCACAACATCCGATCTGTAAGACTTCATCTCTTGTCAGAACGTCTCTCTCACAACATCTGATCTGTAAGACTTCATCTCTTGCCAGAACGTCGCTCTCACAACATCCGATCTGTAAGACTTCATCTCTTGCCAGAACGTCGCTCTCACAACATCTGGTCTGTAAGACTTCATCTCTTGCCAGAACGTCTCTCTCACAACATCTGATCTGTAAGACTTCATCTCTAGCCAGAACGTCGCTCTCACAACATCCGATCTGTAAGACTTCATCTCTAGCCAGAACGTCGCTCTCACAACATCCGATCTGTAAGACTTCATCTCTTGCCAGAACGTCGCTCTCACAACATCTGGTCTGTAAGACTTCATCTCTTGCCAGAACGTCTCTCTCACAACATCTGATCTGTAAGACTTCATCTCTAGCCAGAACGTCGCTCTCACAACATCCGATCTGTAAGACTTCATCTCTTGCCAGAACGTCGCTCTCACAACATCTGGTCTGTAAGACTTCATCTCTTGCCAGAACGTCTCTCTCACAACATCTGATCTGTAAGACTTCATCTCTAGCCAGAACGTCGCTCTCACAACATCCGATCTGTAAGACTTCATCTCTAGCCAGAACGTCGCTCTCACAACATCCGATCTGTAAGACTTCATCTCTAGCCAGAATGTCGCTCTCACAACATCTTCTTCTTCTTCTTCTTCTTCTTCTTCGTACGCAGTCAGACAGTAACCATTATTTTTTCGAAAAAAGCGGCGGTCATCCTGAGGCTGTCGCCACTGCCATAGAGCTTGTCTTGCAGTTCCACTGGTAATGGCCACATCTGCTCTCTCTGATCCTCGTATGTCGGGCAGTTCTGCAGCTGTTCAGCGGTCATTTTACCAGTACCGCACGGGCATTCGTCGGTACCACCTATCTTAAATTTGTTGAATAGGTGGTACCTCAGTCTATTGTGGCCAGTGGAGACGGCGTGGCCTAGTGGATAAGTGGCACGGCTCACAATCCGAAGGTGCTGGGTTCGATCCCCATCACAGCACCGGCCGTTACCCCGGGGAAGCAAACCCTTAGAAAATGCAGGAGGAAGCAGACCCTTACATAAAATGCATGCTGAAGTCGGATGCATTGGGCCGACAGGCGCAAAATAAAAACCACAGTGCAACGCACACCGCCTTGGGGATTAGAGAAATGAGGCGAACGCAAAAAAAAAAAAAAAAAAAAAAAAAAAAAAAAATTGTGGCCAGTGCGAAGTCTGAAGACAACGACCTGCTCGCTTCGGTTCAACTGGTAATAGGCATCGTTTTTGGTGTAACCAGTATGTTCGGTTTCCCATTTGGTCATGTATCTGGCTTTGATAAGCCGTTTTGACTCTTCGTACGTCATACTAGTATCTGTTTGTGGTAGTCTTGCACCTTCTTTTGCCATTCTGTATGCCTCCTCGTTGCCTTGGATGTTGCAGTGTGATGGGACCCACTGTACCACTACCCTTTTTGGTGCGGACTGCTGGCACAGTTTGCAGAGTGCTGCTCTTAAGTCACTAAGCTCAGTGTTTTTCTGGCTTTTTAGCGCTGTGACTACGGTGAGAGCATCTGTAAGCAGGACTATATGGCTTTCATTTTCATTGTGTGTCACCATTTCTTCCACTGCCGCCCTCAGTGCCTCTGCCTCCACTCTGAAATTGCTTGTGTACTTACCAGTAGCGAATGACAGTGTTATTTGTCTGCCATTTGGTAGGTTCAGGAATGCTCCTGCCCCTCCGTTCTGTGTAGTGTTTGTTACAGAACCGTCGGTGTATGCATGGGTCCAGTCCATGCTTGGGTAGCTTTTCGATATGAAGCTTAGGGTAGTATATCTCCTTTCTTTTTCAGTCTGGCAGTTTTTTGTTTCCAATACCTGGTTTATTTTCTACCACCTCTGGAAATATATCCTGCCTCCAGGTAGGTTTTCGTACAGTAGTGATGGGTTTTGGTGTTGTTAGTGCGTTTATGGGATCTTCGTGCATCTTTGCTTTTCACAACATCTGATCTGTAAGACTTCATCTCTAGCCAGAACGTCGCTCTCCCAACATCTGATCTATAAGACTTCATCTCTAGCCAGAACGTCGCTCTCACAACATCTGATCTGTAAGACTTCATCTCTACCCAGAACGTCGCTCTCACAACATCTGATCTGTAAGACTTCATCTCTAGCCAGAACGTCGCTCTCACAACATCCGATCTGTAAGACTTCATCTCTAGCCAGAACGTCGCTCTCACAACATCTGATCTGTAAGACTTCATCTCTAGCCAGAACTCCTCCTACCTTGTCATCTTTAGAATCTATGTGATATATTGTGGCCATATTCTCCTCGGTCTGCCAATGCCCCTATACCCTCCAAGTTAATTTCTATCCAGGCCATAATGACGTTTGCTGTGGCCAACATATTTCAGCTTTCTGGACAAAGTATTGTTTACTAACTAATCTTCCTCGATATCCAGTTTATTTAGGATATCTGCATTTTCCTGTTTCTCTATCCATGGTATTTTGAGTACCCTCCAGTAGCATTTTAGTTCTTCTTCTTCTTCTTCTTCTTCGTACGCTGTTTAGAGCGATATTTACGTTGCACTGTTTTATTTTGTTAAGCCTGTGGCTCAGTGCATCCGATTTCAACAGGCGTTTCTGTAGGGTTGCCCTCCTTAGCCTTTGGCTGTCCCCAGCCTAACTGCAAGGCAGCAGTTGTTTTTGGTCAGAGTTGTCTCTCTTAGGAAGATGTCTTGCAGGACTATCGAGTCTTCCCTACTCGTGTCTATAGGGTTTGGCAATGATATGATGGACTATGTACTAGTTTGTACTATCCCGGAAGAGAGGCAGTCCAGTGTGACTTTGTCCCAGGATCGTCACGTCCTGCCAGAAACGTAGCATATGCATTGAGTGAGGTATCTCTTTGCTCCCTTTATTTTCTCGGCTCATCTGCAGTGATGGTACGCCTAGCATTCCCCGCCACCCGGGAGATTGTCACAATAGGGCAGGAGGTGCAATGTCCGCTGGACTGCATGTCTTCTGCGTCCATTGGGATGACTGATAGCAGACAGAGACAAAGAGCGAGGTAGGAGTGCATTTTACCAAGTGCATTTCTGCGGCTCGACCGGGCCGGGCTGAGACGCAAGCCCCAGCCGTGTCGTAGCCTCCCATTACAGCGGTGCTGAGATTTAGGGCGGGATTCTGGCTTAGAGGCTTTCGGCCGTAGTCCCTCAGATGACAGCTTATCAGCCAGGCACGTGGACCAAATGTCAGCGACCTGTGATTCCTCTAGAAATAGTGCATTTGACCAGGGGACAAGCCTGGTCATTGCACGGAGATGTTGTGCGCCTGGCATGCTCAAGGGTTGAGTCTCAGCATTTCGCAGTGAGGTAGCTGATCTACTGCTTAGGGCACCCCGACCGAGAACTAAGTCTTCTACAACTGGTTTCATACCTCATCGCCGTATGGGGTGAATATCGAACAGCTTCCCGCCCGCTTTGATCGGCGGACGGCAGAGACCGGGCGGGGCTGGAGCGGGAGCCCCAGGTCACCACCATGTCGAAGCCTCCCTTTGCAATCGTGCTGAGCTTTTGGGCGGGATTTTGGCTTAGAGGCATTCGGCCGTAATCCCTCACCTTGTAGCCTTGCGCCGTTGGCTTATCAGCCTAGTACGTGAACCAAATGTCTGCGGCTCCTCTCGGGTTGAGCAGGATTACCGTAGCAACGCCCTGTCATTAGTAGGGTAAAACTGACCTGTCTTCCGAGGGTCTATTTCCAGCACCCGTTCAATATTAGACCGGACGTATCAATAGAGGGCTTTTTAGTTTGTCAATGGCCAAGTTTCTGGAACATGCGATTTCTGCAGGGTTAAGACCGGATTACCATAGCAGACGCTCTTTCATTAGGGGGTTAAGAGACTGACCTGTCTTCCGTGGGTCTAATACCAGCACATGTTCACTATTAGACCCCACGAAGGTGCTCTCGATTTGACAGTCATTCTACAGTATTGGCGTGTTGTCAATTTAAGCCGCAGGCTCCTTTCCTGGTAGTGCTCTTCCGTCAAATCCTTTATCAAACACAGAATGCAGACCAACCGAGCCACAGGAGGCATAATCCCAGATTTCCTAGGGTCTAAATCCAGCACCCGTTCCATATTAGACCCAAGGAAAGTGGTCTCGGCATGTCAGTCATTTCAGTGTTGACCATGTTGAGTCAAATTAAGGCATTTTATTTCAAAAGGTGCAGTTTTGTTCTGAAGTGTTTGTGTGGTGGTCCACATTTCACATCAGTACATTACCACCAGCAAGATGCAAGTTCGCAGGATTTTTATGTTCGTCTAATAAATTAGAGTTCTGCCACAAGTTTCTCATTTTATTCAACCTCTGTATTACCGTAATCATTCTCCTTCTGACTTCATTCAGGCAATCTCTATTGTTACTTGTAATTGAGCCGAATTACGCAACACTTGTGGCTTTCTCAAGTTACTGTTCTTCTAGAATAACAATAGGTTCGGTTTACATGATGGTTGCAATAGATGTCAGTGATAAATACGATAACGATAGTGAGGTCGATGATAATAATTATTATGCATGACTATTAGATGCACTTTGTTCAAACTGCCCAACATACGAGGATCAGAGAAAGCAGATGTGGCCATCACCAGTGGCAACATTAGACAAGCTCTATGGCAGTGTCGACAGGCTCAGGATGACCGCTGCTTTTTTCGAAAAAATACAGGTTGGCGTCTGATAGCGTACGACGAAGAAGAAGAAGAAGAAAATGCACTTTGTTCATACTTACTTACTTTTCATGTCCTAGGTCTACGTCACACATCATTGTTCCAATATTCAGCCACATGGATTGGCATGTCGTTGCCACCCAGCAGGTTGTCCATACTGCACGTCTCCGGGAGGTTGGGAAATATTGTTGTCCCTAACCGAATCAAAGCAAACAGGACAGAACGAGATACAAACATAAGCCGGAAACCATAAGAAATTGGATTAGAAATAGCAGGAAATAACTAATGAAGTAAAAACTGAAATGATTCAAATTTTAGAAATGAATAAATTTCAAAATTGAGAGAATAAAAACAGGCAATGTAGTCTATGACCAGATACGGCCGTCAGGGATGAAATGTGGAAAACTGAATTGTCCCATTAGGCGTCTGTTGTCTCGCAGGGGATGTGATTTCCTTTTTTGTATGTTTGCATACTGAGTTTGGCGCCGTCGGACGAGTCCTCGTGATGAACTCGGCCGTAGTATGGCGCTTTGCTTCAGCTTCTTACAGCTTCGAGTGAATGGTTGAGTAATTTGGTCATCGAGTTTCTGTAATTGGATACAGAAAGGGCAATCCTGTAAAACAATGTCCACACGTTCACAGTGGTGAAGCAGACGACTGCAGGTCAGTCATTGCTAGGGTCAGGGTCAGAGACCCAGAGATGCCAAAGACCATTTTACACGTCCACATGATGATGCTGGATAACAGGTTGCAACAGGGAAGACTAGCTAAGAAAAAGGGATAGAAAAGGGTTAGGTAAAGGATGCCTATTGCAGTAGGATGTGTCGGTCCGAAAGGTGCAAATATTGCAGTTAGGCTGTAAACTACTGTACGGCGCATTCCGTTCTCCTGACAACATCCCGTTATCTGCAACACCGTTTTTATGGCTTGGTAGCAAGAGTTTGGGATGGAACGACGAAGAAGAAGAAGGTGAAGCAAACAGACAAAGTCTGTATATGTGTTTCATTAGTCTAGTATGCCTTTCATGGAGAAAAAGAATGGTGACCTGTACCTGTCAGCCAAGAGTAGGAAAGTCGTCGCTGGTTTGATTTGAATCACCTCTCAGTCTGAATAGCTCTCTATTTTTTCAAAATATGTGATTTCACCGTCTTTCTTTTCACATAGTCCTCAGATTAAAAGAACAGCCCTATCTGACTATTCATTCCCGGATACACCAGCATGAGATGGCAACCATGGAAGAGTAACTCGTTTCCTAACAGCTTCCCTTCCCTACTTAGTTCATTCACCAGAAATAGGAGTTTACCTCCCTTGAGGATTTGCAGTACAGATAATGCGTCTTTCTGGTGACGGCTAGAATTGCTGTCGGGTATTAGTCGAATGGTCTAGAGCTTAAACGCTGGATAGTTGGGCAATAATTTACCACTGGGAACACTCCTTGTCTCACAAACAGTTTCATGATACTAGACAAAACTCTCCAGCGCCGACATTCTTAATAGCATTTGTTACTGATTCATTAGTCTAGGAATGTATCCACAATTAATAAACATATTTTTTTTCGGGAGGGGCACATGACATGTATTAACCGTACCCACACTGAAAGGACAAAAGGAAGGCAATGTATGGATATATTTGTATGTGCCTGATATTGTGAAAAGATATATGTATGTGCAAGAATGAATAGGTATGTATAAGCAAGTACAAATGTGCATTCATTTATATGGGCATTCATTTATATGTACATTCATTTATGCTTTCACAAATAAATGTGTGTCACCTTTTACCTCACAAAGTGTAACTCCCACAATCTCACGTCACCTTTTACCTCACAAAGTGTAACTCCCACCATCTCACGTCACCTTTCACCTCACAAAGTGTAACTCCCACCATCTCACGTCACCTTTTACCTCACAAAGTGTAACTCCCACCATCTCACGTCACATTTTACCTCACAAAGTGTAACTCCCACCATCTCACGTCACCTTTTACCTCACAAAGTGTAACTCCCACCATCTCACGTCACATTTCACCTCACAAAGTGTAACTCCCACCTTCTCACGTCACCTTTTACCTCACAAAGTGTAACTCCCACCATCTCACGTCACCTTTCACCTCACAAAGTGTAACTCCCACCATCTTACGTCACCTTTCACCTCACAAAGTGTAACTCCCACCATCTCACGTCACCTTTCACCTCACAAAGTGTAACTCCCACCATCTCACGTTTCATCTCATGGGAATTTTCACCTCACCCCACTTCACCTCACATCACACAAAATTCTGTTTTAAAATTGTGCAATAAAGAATTTTTCAAAAACAAAACAAATAACCAAAAAAAAAAAAAAAAAATGTTTCCTGGTCCATCTGGGTTGACATGTGTCTACAGTTGTTTAACATAAACTGTTCCTGGTCCATCTGGGTTGACATGTGTCTACAGTTGTTTAACATAAACTGTTCCTGGTCCATTTTGGTTGACATGTGTCTACAGTTGTTTAACATAAACTGTTCCTGGTCGATCTGGGTTGACATGTGTCTACAGTTGTTTAACATAAACTGTTCCTGGTCCATCTGGGTTGACACGTGTCTACAGCTGTTTAACATAAACTGTTCCTGGTCCATCTGGGTAGGTTTTCATCGGCAATTGTTTAACATCATTTTTTCCTATTTCATCTGTGTAGACATTTGCCAACGATTGTTTGCCATCAATTTGTTTCTGATCCATCTGCGTAGGCATGTATCCACTATTCTTTAACAGCATTTGTTCCTGATCTATCTGTAGGCATGTATCCACAATTCTTTAACATCATTTGTCCCTGATCTATCTGTAGGCATGTATCCACAATTCTTTAACATCATTTGTCCCTGATCTATCTGTAGGCATGTATCCACAATTCTTTAACACCATTTGTCCCTGATCTATCAGTAGGCATGTATCCACAATTCTTTAACATCATTTGTTCCTGATCTGTAGGCATGTAGCCACAATTAACTTAACTTAACTTAACGTCTTTATGCTGGTTTAGAAGACCCTTCAGAGTCTGTATACAACCAGTTTCATTTACATCACCTTGCTCTAAAAGCTATGCGCATCCAGTTTATTCTTAAATGAATTAACTGTCACTGCCTCCACCACCTCCCCTGGCAATGCATTCCAAGCACACACCACTCTCTGACTAAAAAAATATTTCCTAATGTCTAATCTGGACCTCTCGTAAGTCAGCTTGTAGCTATGACCTCGTGTTATTGTGGGTGGCTGTATTTAAAAAAAAAAACTTGTTATAGTCCATTCCTCTGATCATCTTATAGACCTGTATTAAGTCACCACGAATTATTTTCTCTTCGAGACACTGTAGGCCGGTTTTTCTGAGTCGTTCCTCATAACTGTAATTCTGGAATCCCACTATCATCTTTGTCGCTCTTTTTTGTATTCTTTCCAGCATGTTCATATCCCCTCTACGATAAGGACTCCACACCTGTACACAGTACTCCAATATAGGTCTAACTAAAGTTACATACAGTTTGACGACCACTTCCTTGCTCCTATGTTTAATATTTATTTTTATCATACCTAACATTGCATTTACATTTTTCACTGCTACTTTAACTTGCTCACTCACCTTTCCTGTATGATCTATTATAACCCTTAGGTCTCTTTCCTTATCTATCTTTCTAATATTGTTTTCTCCCATTCTGTAATTATGTTCCATATTGGATCTACCCATGTGGATGACTGTACATTTATCTACATTAAACTCCATTTGCCAGTTTACATACCATTCTCGAATTTTATCGAAATCCGACATCAATATATCCACTTCCGCTTTAGATGAGACACTACTGCATAGTTTTGTGTCTTCAGCAAATTTTGCAATCATGGATACCATATAAATGTCCAAATCATTTATATATATCAAGAACAAAATTGGTCACAAAACCGAGCCCTGTGGCACACCACTTTTCACTTCACACCACCCAGAGTACTCCTTATTTATGCCCACCCTCTGCCCTCTTTCCGTTAACCAATTTTCAATCCATTTGGCAATTTCCCCACCTATTTCATGTGATTTTAACTTTAGAAATAATCTTTGATGAGGTACAAAGTCTAGATAAATAACATCCACTGGCTCCCCTTTATCTATGATTTTAGGAACCTCCTCCATGAATTCTAATAGATTTGTTAAGCATGATCTCCCTCTAGTAAACCCATGCTGACTATTTCTAATTAGATTAAATTTGTCTAAATGCATTACAATGTTTTCTTTGATTATTGACTCTAACAATTTACAGACTATGCTCGTTAAACTCACCGGTCTATAATTTGCTGGATCTGATTTTTTGCTTTTTTTGAATAAGGGGATCACTCCTGCATCTTTCCAATCCCGTAGAACAATCCCTTTTGCAAGTGATTGAGAACATAATATAGCCAATGGTTTTGCTAGTTGGTCTCTAATTTCATACAGCAATTTTGGATGAATACCATCTTGACCTGGACATTTATTCACTTTCAACCCCTCCAATTTTTTGAAAACCATTTTCTCTGTAATACAGATTGATCTTAATCCCGCTGTATCCATGTCTCTTTGAAAAATATCTATAGGCTCTGGGATCTTGAAGCAGTCCTCTTTTGTGTAGACTGTGCCAAAGTACTGATTGAGCAGATTAGCTGCCTCCCTATTCTCACTTATTATTTTCCCTGTACTGTCTATGAGAGGGCCTACAGCATCTGTTCCTGATCTATCTGTAGGCATGTATCCACTATTCATTAACAGCATTTGTCCCTGATCTATCTGTAGGCATGTATCCACAATTCATTAACAGCATTTGTTCCTGATCTATCTGTAGGCATGTATCTACAATTCTTTAACAGCATTTGTTGCTGAAAAACCCGAGCGTATAAAATCATGTACCATCCACCATACTAATTCGTCTCGTATCATGTTGGTTAAAATCCAGCGCATACTTCTTCTTCTTGTCCGTCTTCTTCTCCTTGTTGTTCTTCTTCTTCTTCCTCTTCTTCTTCTTCTGCTTGTTCTTCGACGTCCGTCCTAAAAATAACGTTTAGGTGTGGTAGTTTACTGCAAGGCTGCGATATATGCGCCCTTCTACCTGACACATCCGATTTCAGCACGACATTTTTGGGACCAGGATTGCCTTCCCTCTTTTATCCATAATCTCTTAGCCAGGCTGCATGGTTGCAGTCTGTTCCCAGGGCTGCCACTTTGAAGACATAATAGGGTCTTGGTCAGTTAATGGTCATTGACCCCGACGCAAGCAACCAGTTATGAGTCGCTGACTGCTTTCAACTGACTCGCTCCTACATCTTCGGACCACTGCACATATATTAGTGTATTGCCAATCCTGTTTCTCCCATTTTTACCCACTTTATCTCCATCAGCATTCGTTGTTGTCGCATGTCTTCACACTTGTATGTATTCTGTCACCCCCGACCTTCTAATTTGAGTTTGCAACGGAAGATTAATATACTTTTTACAAACTAAATAATTTATGTTTTAAATTAAGAAAATAATCATCAGTAAAAAGACAAATAATGAGAAACAATAATAACCGAAGGAAGAAATAACTTTCACAAATTACTAAATTCCAGAAATCAGAGACACAACCAGGAAGTCTCATCTTGCGTAGGTGTAGCGGAGGTAAAACTTAAACATAAATATTGTTGAAATTTACCGGTGCATGGAAACTTAGAAGGATAGAATGCCTGAAAGAAATAAGTGACGTGTGCAAAACGTGCGAATGACGTCAGTACGTGGGTTTAAACCTGTGGTGGAAATTTCGTGGAATGTTGTGGTTCAGTTCTGGGAATTTTGGTTTCATAAATAAAGGCTGAGTGTTTTATCTCGAAGGCGTCGGGAGATGTTATAGTGTAAGCTTGTCTTTGGTTAATGTAGTCTGTGCAAATGTCAGTTAATGTATGTGGGTGTCTAGATGTTTGGTCTAAATGTATGAGGGGGCGTCTAGATGCAAGGGTTATTTGTATGAGGGAGTCTAGATCTAAGGGTTATTTGTATGAGGGAGTCTAGATCTAAGGGTTATGTGTATGAAGGAGTCTAGATGTAAGGGCTTTATGCACGAGGGAGTCTAGACGTAAGGATTATAGGTACGAAGGTCTATATGTAAACGGTATGTGTATAAGAGTCTAGATGTAAGGGTTATGTGTATGAGGGAGCCTAGATGTAAGGGGTATGTATGAGGGAGTCTAGATGTAAGGGTTATGTGTATGAGGTAGTATAGTTGTAAGGGTTGTGTATATGGGGGAGTCTATATGTAAGGGTTATATGTAGTAAAGTCTAGATGTAAGGGTTCAAGGTAAGAGATTCTAGATGTAAAGAGTATGTGTATGAGGGAGTCTAGATGTAGCGGTTATAGGTACGAGAATCTAGATGTTTGGGTTATATGTAATAGAGTAGATGTAAGGGTTATATGTATGCAGTAGTAAAGATGTAAGGTTTATTTGTATGAGGTAGTTTATATGTAAGGGGTATGTGTATGAGAAAGTTTAGTAGTAAGGGTTACATGTATGAGAGAGTGTATATGTAAGAGTTATATGTATGAGAGAGTTTAGATGTAAGGGTTATATGTATGAGAGAATTTATATGTAAGAGTTATATGTATGAGGGAATCTAGATGTAAGGGTAATGTGTAGTGAAGTCAAGATGTAAGAGTTATACGTAATATAGTATAAATGAAAGGGTTATATGTATGCGAGTCTAGATGTAAGGGTTATATGTAATATAGTATAAATGTAATGGTTTTATGTATGTGAGTCTAGATGTAAAGGTTATATGTATGCGAGTCTAGATGTAAGGGTTATATGCATGCTAGTCTAGATGTAAGCGTTATATGTATGCTAGTCTAGATGTAAGCGTTATATGTATACCAGTCTAGATGTAAGGGTTATATGTATGCTAGTCTAGATGTAAGCGTTATATGTATACCAGTCTAGATGTAAGGGTTATATGTACGCTAGTCTAGATGTAAGCGTTATATGTATACCAGTCTAGATGTAAGGGTTATATGTATGATAATTTAGATGCAAGGGTTATCACACTACAACCAAGTAGATAGCTTCGAGAGGGCGTGTCTGTTGGGTCTCGGGCCACACCACAGTAAATCTCTGCATTTTTCTACTTTCTCCGCGTAAGGTAAGACACTACTTCCCAAAGTGGAGGTCCGCAGACCGGTCCAGTCCACGAGCCCCCAAAGTGGAGGTCCGCAGACCGGTCCAGTCCACGAGCCCCCAAAGTGGAGGTCCGCAGACCGGTCCAGTCCACGAGCCCCCAAAGTGGAGGTCCGCAGACCGGTCCAGTCCACGAGCCCCAAAAGTGGAGGTCCGCAGACCGGTCCAGTCCACGAGCCCCCAAAGTGGAGGTCCGCAGACCGGTCCAGTCCACGAGCCCCCAAAGTGGAGGTCCGCAGACCGGTCCAGTCCACGAGCCCCCAAAGTGGAGGTCCGCAGACCGGTCCAGTCCACGAGCCCCAAAAGTGGAGGTCCGCAGACCGGTCCAGTCCACGAGCCCCCAAAGTGGAGGTCCGCAGACCGGTCCAGTCCACGAGCCCCCAAAGTGGAGGTCCGCAGACCGGTCCAGTCCACGAGCCCCCAAAGTGGAGGTCCGCAGACCGGTCCAGTCCACGAGCCCCAAAAGTGGAGGTCCGCAGACCGGTCCAGTCCACGAGCCCCAAAAGTGGAGGTCCGCAGACCGGTCCAGTCCACGAGCCCCCAAAGTGGAGGTCCGCAGACCGGGCCAGTCCACGAGCCCCCAAAGTGGAGGTCCGCAGACCGGTCCAGTCCACGAGCCCCAAAAGTGGAGGTCCGCAGACCGGTCCAGTCCACGAGCCCCCAAAGTGGAGGTCCGCAGACCGGTCCAGTCCACGAGCCCCCAAAGTGGAGGTCCGCAGACCGGTCCAGTCCATGAGCCCCCAAAGTGGAGGTCCGCAGACCGGTCTAGTATTGGAGCGCCCAGTTACTGGTCTGTAAAGGTAAAATAACTATGTAAATTTGTAAAAAAAAAACAATTGTAACAAACACACTTATGACTGCTACCATTGAATAGTTTGTCATAGAATTGACTTAGCGTGCTGAGATGGTTTAACAGACATTTACAGTCGTCATCATTTTAGTGCATCCTGGGGGAACACTGCCACCTGTGTGACGTATACAGATCGTTCTCATGAAAATTGTCGACCCTTAATCTTAACTTAACTTCTTTACGCTGGTCTAGAAGATTCTGCAGAGTCTGTACACAACCAGTTTTTTCTAATCAACTTGATCTAAAAATAACTATGCACATCTAATTTATTCCTTAATACATTTCCCGACCCCTCCATCACTATTTCCTGTGGCAATGCATTCCAATCATTCACTATTCTCTGACTAAAAAAATATTTCCTAATACCTAATGTGGACATTTTTAAAATTAATCTGTAACTATGCCCTCCTGCTCTTGTAGGGTGCTAAACTTTGAAAAATTTGTTATAGTCTAATTGATCATTTGCTTTGATTATCCTATAAACCTGTATTAAGTCAGCTCGAATTACTCTGTTTTTTAGACACACTATGCCGGTTTTTCTGAGTTCTTCCTCATAACCCTAATTATCCCACTTCCAGTTTTGTCGCTCTTCTTTGTATCCTTTCCAGTATGTTTAAATCTCCTGTACGATAAGCACTCCACACATGACTCCGCAGTACTCCAACCTAGGTCTAACTAAAGCTTTATACAGGTTGACAAACACTTCCTTGCTCCTATGTTTAATATTTCTTTTTATGATACCTAACATTGCATTTGCCTTTGTCACTGCTACCTGGACTTGTTCACTCACCTTACCTGTATGATCTATTATAACCCATAGGTCCCTTTCCTTTTATATCTTTCTAATATTTTTTTCTGCCCTCCTGTAATTATATTGGAAGGATGTGTCCTTCAAAACTGCACGCTCACGCAAGAAAATAGAGAACAATACTGGCCTCGTGAGACAGATATGAGACAAAAGCTGTATGGAGATAAAATAACCTTACAAACAACGGTGTCCTTTATAAGAAAAGCCGGAACCTTGATCTGAGAATGAACGAAGAAGAAGAAGAAGAAGAAGAAGAAGAAGAAGAAGAAGAAGGATCTACCCACGTGGATGGCTCTACAATTATCTAAATTAAACTCCATCTGCCAGCTCTCAGACCATTCTTGAATTTGATCTTAACCGACCTAAATATATAGCTTTAGATGAGACACCTTTGTATAGTTGAGTGCCATCAGAAAGATTTTGCAAATGGTTCAGATATCAATATCCAAATCATATATATATATATATATATATATATATATATCAATAACAAAATTGGTCTTGATATATATATATATATATATATATATATATATATATATATATATATATGTATATATATATATATATATATATATATATATATATATATTATATATATATATTTATATATATCAAAAACAAAATTGGTCTTAAACAAAAGCCCTGTGCACTCCACTGTTTACCTCACACCACTCAAAGAACTCCTTATTCAGGCCAACTATCTGCCTTCTTTCCGTTGACCAATGCTCTATCTATTCATTAATTTCAAATCAAATCGGGATCAAGATGCTGAGCAGCGCATGAGCTGCAGTTGTCAGCGACTCGTAGCTGACTGCTATCTCAGGACCAGCGAACCAAAGCTTCCAAGACCCTTCTACACCTCCACGCGGTGATCCTGGATAACAGGCTGCAGCAGGGCAGACTGGCTAAGGAGAAGGGTTCGAAGAGGGAATGCTAACCCGGTACTCAAAAAATGCTTGCTGAAGTCGGATGTGTTGGACCGAAAGGTGTAAATGTCGCAGTCATGCTGTAAACTACGACACAACGTATTCCGTTCTCTTGACTACATTCTGCTACTTAAGCCCTTTCGGTGTTTGGTAGCGGGAGATTGAGAATGAACGAAGCCAAGCCAAACCAAATCAAATCGAAATTTTCTTAGTACATCTGTTTTGTTGCAGCATGGCAATGTTCGGCCATGTACTGAGAGCACGAAGGTTTCAAAAAACGTGGATCTGCGTTTCGAGTGTCTTCCACATCCGCTGGGCTCGTCAAACCACACTGCACTACAGCGCCATTGAACCACTCAACAAGCAGGACTTTATGGTCGAACAAGAGAGTGCAGCAACGGAAGCGTCACTGGGCCGACAAAAATAAAATATTTTTCTAGAGAAATCCAGTAGGTGGTGATGAGCTCCGTACACTCTGAAGGTGCTGATGGACTCCATAAACTCTGAAGGTGCTGATGGACTATGTACACTCTGAAGGTGCTAATGGAGTCCGTACACTCTAAAGCTGCTGATGGACTCTGTACACTCTAAAGCTGCTGATGGACTCTGTACACTCTGAAGGTACTGGTAGACTCCATACACTATGAAGGTGCTGATGGACTATGTACACTCTGAAGGTGCTGATAGACACCATACACTCTGAAGGTGCTGATGGACTCTGTACACTCTGAAGGTGCTGATGGATTCAGTGCACTCTGAAGGTGCTGATGGATTATGTACACTCTGTAGGTGCTGATGGATTCTGTACACTCTGAAGGTGCTGATGGATTATGTACACTCTGAAGGTGCTGATTGATTATGTACACTCTGTAGGTGCTGATGGATTATGTACACTCTGAAGGTGCTGATGGATTCTGTACACACTGAAGGTGCTAATGGACTATGTACACTCTGAAGGTGCTAATGGAGTCCGTACACTCTAAAGCTGCTGATGGACTCTGTACACTCTACAGCTGCTGATGGACTCTGTACACTCTGAAGGTGCTGATGGATTCAGTGCACTCTGAAGGTGCTGATTGATTCTGTACACTCTGTAGGTGCTGATAGACTCCGTACACTCTGAAGCTGCTGTTGGATTCATACACTCTGAAGGTGCTGATAGACACCATACACTCTGAAGGTGCTGATGGACTATGTACACTCTGAAGGTACTGATAGACTCCATACACTATGAAGGTGCTGATGGACTATGTACACTCTGAAGGTGCTGATAGACACCATACACTCTGAAGGTGCTGATGGACTCTGTACACTCTGAAGGTGCTGATGGATTCAGTGCACTCTGAAGGTGCTGATGGATTATGTACACTCTGTAGGTGCTGATGGATTCTGTACACTCTGAAGGTGCTGATGGATTATGTACACTCTGAAGGTGCTGATTGATTGTGTACACTCTGTAGGTGCTGATGGATTATGTACACTCTGAAGGTGCTGATGGATTCTGTACACTCTGAAGGTGCTGATGGACTCCGTACGTACACTCTGTAGGTGATGATGTACTCTGTACACTCTGTAGGTGCTGATGGACTTGTATCGAATGCAGTGGAGAGTATCTTATCTCGAATAATGCTACAGTTGCGTTCACGTTATTCTTAACATTTGTGTGTAAAAAGTTTATCGTTTTTATTTCAAGAATTATCAAATATATGAACATACAGTCGTATTCACGCATAGACACACACACAAATATATATATATATATATATATATATATATATATATATATATGCATATATATACATACATACATACATGCATGCATCCATGCATGCATGCATGCATGCATGCATGCATACATACATACATACATACATACATACATACATACATACATACATACATACATACATACATACATACATACATACATACATACATACATACATACATACATAATTATTGCACATCGCACGCGATGATGACCACAATAACAGAAGGGTTTGTCTTAACCTTTAGCAAGCTCCGGTCAAGTAGTACTTGACACACTAATCCTACAAAAACGGTGTGCGGAAATTTTAATTTTTTTTGTGTGAACGGAGACACTCCCAACAGCCATTTTTTACTGCTGAATACATCACCTATGAAAACACGATATTTTGCCAGGTTAAAGTATCGTATGTTCGATTACAAATGGTTTTTGAACAGTTTTAATTTTGTATACGCCGTTTAGAGCAAGCCGACTTTTTGCCAAAGATGAAGTAGGTTGTTGGGAAAGATCTTTATCAAGTAGATCTGTTTATTTTGTTTGTTTAGATGAAAGAACTACGCTTGAATTGAAAACTAACAGTTGTATCGATATTGTAAACACAGTATCGATACATTGTTGTGGTTTTCTATCGAAGCGACTAGGCCTAGTGGTCAAGTCCAAATTTTTTCAGAGATTTTCATAAATTTTCAACTTTATCTTTTTGTATCTGAGAAACTAACAAACATAAAACAAAAACAATAACACCCACAAGTTCTTTATTCAACTGTGTCTCTGCACACATGAAAATCATATTTATTGACAAACAAACAGAAGAGTTAAACAATTTTGAAAGTCGACTACCATAGCGAGAAATTAAGAAATTAATTAGGTCAAATATTTTTCCAAAAAAATGTAGATTGCTAAAGGCAATGTGATGTGAGCTGTATTTGGTTATGGTGAGTGAGTGAATGCGCTGGTCATAAAACTCCACTCTCTTGTCCTGAGTTACATTGGATCAGGAGCAAGACCATTGGTCGAGATGACTGGAGGTAACTCAGGATGCAGGCACTCTGGTCTTACCTCCCATGAGACCAGGGGTCGCTTGAAACTTGCGGAATTCGATCGCCTGCCGTTTCCATTCATAACTGTGAGAGGCGAGTGCCTTAACCTCTTGACTACAGTGACCCCATACATACATATGCACACACACACACACACACATTTGAAATGTATTTTTTCTGAAAGTTTGCCATTTAATTGCCGAATGTACAATTAATTACAAAGATACCCGGTTCGATTATCGTTATCGACATGTTCCAGTCGACCCAGAGGTTAATGGGCACCTGGTTTAATTATAGGGAAGCAAACGCGGCAAGAAAGATAACTGGCCATCTACGCGTCACAAACAATCTATGGCCTAGAACAATGTAGTCTCTAACAATTGCTCTCCAATAACAGTGTCTGCATCAAGAAACTGCCTTGACCTTCACGAAGTCAGAGACAGTCGGTTTGGTGTCATCAGGACATGTAATCCACATGGTTGATGTATGTGTGTGTGTGCGTGTATGCCCATACGTGAATTTGTGTGCTGTCGTGTGGTAGTTGTCACGGCGTGCTCCTTGTTCGACTACTGCGCACTTACAGAGAACAAAACAGAAAGATCTGAATCCAGGAAACGAGGAAGACTATGTGGCTGATACCTTAAGTAAAAAACACAGGGTTACAATAACTAGTTTACACACTTAACTTTGTAAGGCATTTGTTTGAAGGTGGCTGTTACGCATATATGTTTAAGTGGACGGAAAAGACATTAAGTTGAATTTCCTGTACAATAATAAATTTATATAATCATGAAGTGCCGTTTCTGCATCGGTAGTTAACATGTTAATAGATCCCCATTTGTCTCTGTCCCTGCCAGGCGGTACAATCAGTCCGACTGAATACCCACCACATCTTGATGTTGTCTGTTTAACTGTACGTCTGCCTCCATCTGGATATCCCGTCCTTCACTCTTCCCTCTAAAACAACCTTCATGTCATGTCTTTTGACATGACAAAAATATTTATTTTTCTGCTTTTTATTCTTTTCCAACTTGAGTTGTTCCTTTCTCTTCGTCTTTTTCTTTGCGTTCGCCTTATTTCTCTATCGCCCAAGGCGGTGTTCGTTGCACTACGGTTTTTATTTTGCGCCTGTCGGCCCAGCGCATCCGACTTCGGCATGCATTTTATGTAAAGGTCTGCTTTCTTCTGCATTTTCTAAGGGTTTGCTTCCCCGGGGTAACGGCCGGTGCTGTGATGGGGATCGAACCCAGCATCTTTTGGTTGTGAACCGTGTCACTTAACCACTTGTTCCAGAACCTCAGTATTTGTTTTCCTATCTTTACAAGAAACTCGTCCAAGTCTTCTGAATACCAACATCTCATAGGCGTCAATAATATTCTGGATTTTCTTAGCCAGTCCAGATTTCTACGCTACACAATAAAACTGAATGCAATAATATTGAATGATTCTTCATTTGGAAGTTCTGAGATGTCTACTTGGACAGAAGCGTATTTCTCATCCCGTTAAATGTATTTTTTGCATTTATAAATATATATATTTATATAATGTTGAATGTAGAAATTTTTACCGCTGACTTAAGGTAACTGCAATCGTAGTACCACATTTCACAGGGATCAAAAGAAAGACAAAAAAGAGTAGAATCCATCTACTAATGTTGACTAAATTCAGTGACAGTAATGGTTATATCGGTGGGGGGGTGGGGGGGGGTGGGGGGGGGTGACATTGATGATGTTATTAGATATAATAGTGATGGTTTTTGCGGTGGTGATAATAATGAAGTTTGTAGTTATAATAAGGATGATGTAAGTGGTGATGATAATTGTGAAATTAGTGGTGATTATAACGATGATGTATGTAGTGATAATGATGATATTAGTTGTGATGATCAGTATGACATTAGTGGTGATATTAGTTGGGATGGTCAGTATGACATTAGTGGTGATATTAGTTGGGATTGTCAGTATGACATTAGTGGTGATATTAGTTGGGATGGTCAGTATGACATTAGTGGTGATATTAGTTGGGATGGTCAGTATGATATTAGTGGTGATATTAGTTGGGATGGTCAGTATGACATTAGTGGTGATATTAGTTGGGATGGTCAGTATGACATTAGTGGTGATATTAGTTGGGATGGTCAGTATGACATTAGTGGTGATATTAGTTGGGATGGTCAGTATGACATTAGTGGTGATATTAGTTGGGATGGTCAGTATGACATTAGTGGTGATATTAGTTGGGATGGTCAGTATGACATTAGTGGTGATATTAGTTGGGATGGTCAGTATGACATTAGTGGTGATATTAGTTGGGATGGTCAGTATGACATTAGTGGTGATATTAGTTGGGATGGTCAGTATGACATTAGTGGTGATATTAGTTGGGATGGTCAGTATGAAATTAGTGGTGATATTAGTTGGGATGGTCAGTATGACATTAGTGGTGATATTAGTTGGGATGGTCAGTATAACATTAGTGGTGATATTAAAAACGTTGTTAGTGGGGAAACAAATAATGATATTAGTTGTAATGATAATAATGTTATTAGTGATGATGATATTTCTGATATAAGTAGTGATGATATTGGTGTTGTTTTTACCGACAATAGTGATGGAATTCATAGTGACAAAAATGATAATATCAGTAATGTTGATATTAATGTTTTTAGTTACAATAATGATGATATTAGCGGTGATGATAATGACGTATGTAGCTATAATAATGGTGATGTTTGATGATAATTATGATACGTATAATAATGATTGCGATGCTACTCTCACTTCTAATGATGAAAATAATGGATTTGTTCAGATAACAAGAAGGATGTGAATCCTTCTATTGGAAGTGATCGTATTTGCAATGTTGGCACGGATTATAATTCTATACATTCGCAGTAAAAATGGCCGTGTACACTTATGTTTCACCTTCTTGGATCGAAACCCAATAATTGACCAAACAAGTCGGTGATTGTCGGATCTGATGGTGGGTTTTGTGGCATGAACAAACATCGTCATTTCCCTAAGGCTTTTCGTAGTTTTCATTCAATGCTCAAGTCTGGTTCCTAAAATGGCATTATGACTTTGGGGTTCATCCCCAAATTGTCTTAGGTTAATATATTATTCACCTTCCATGTTTGAAAAATGGAACAATACACCCATAAAATGCCATGTATTTAGGCGTAAACTATATTTCGCAGAAAGTATAACATGAAATAGGACAAAGACATGGGAGAAACAAATGGGAGAAAGAAATGGGAGAAAGAAATGGGAGAAAGTAACAGTCAAGACTCAATCCACCAGCGGGATCAAGATACTGAGCAGCGCATAAGCTGCAGTGGTCTGCCACCCATAGCTGACTGCTAGAGTCAGGGCCAGCGAACCAGAGCTGCCAAGACCCTTCTACACATTCACGCGGTGATCCTGGATAACAGGCTGCAACAGAGCAGACTGGCTAAGGAGAAGGGATCGAAGAGGGAATGCTAACCCGGTACTCAAAAAATGATTGCTGAAGTCGGATGTGTTGGACCGAAAGGTGCAAATATCGCAGTCCAGCTGTAAACTACGACACAACGCATTCCGTTCTCTGGACTACATTCTGCTACTTAAGCCCTTTCATGGTTTGGTAGCGGGAGATTGAGAACGAACGAAGCCAAGCCAAGCCACTAGCTACAAAGGCACAAGTAAACTGCAATCTTCCGCATGAGAACGGGCCACCGCAGACTACTAGGCCACCTATATCGGCTCAAAATCTTCCTAAATAATAAATGTCCACGTGGGACGGGAGTCCAGACCCCTGAATACGTACTTCAAGAATGCCCGACCCACGAAGAACTAAGATGCTAGACCTGGCCAGATGAAGCACAACTGGGGAAAAAACTAAGGGGTCACCGCTCAGACCTGGAAAGGACTGTGGACTTGATCCAGGCGTTAGGACTGGAGATTTAGCATGATCAGAAAACCCGATGGCAGCAGAAGAAGAAGACCTTCCCTGTGGTGTCCATACTATGGCGGGGGTGATGATACAATGATCACCATTATACTAGGGTGAGTCAGTAAGTAGGTCACACAATGATATGAGATAACTGAAAAATGTAGTTGGTAGTTTTTAAAGGTATCATTAGGCAGCATGAATATCCAACTTTGTGATTTGGGAAGGTAGCTAACACTCGGTGTCGCATGCACGTGCGCAGTCAAGATACAAAATGGCGTAAATACTCCCGCAGTGAACAACGCAGAACAGCATGTTGTTGTGCATTTGCGAGGGGGGTGGGGGAGGGGGGGGGGGGGTAAAAGGACTTTCTGCAAAGGACATTCATAAGAAATACTTCCTGTTTACGGTGAGAAGTATTTGTCCCGTAAAGCTGTGCATAACTGGGTCGATATATTTTCCTAAGGAGCCTCACACAATTGCTGATGAAGGTCGACCTGGTCGTCCTGTTTACATTGCAACAGAAGTATATATGTGACTGTTGGTTGAGATGATTCCAGCTAACAGATGTGTAACGATAGACAGTGTAGCAGCTGCAATAAGGTATTTGCATGGTTTAGCCTACACCATAATGCGGAATCCCCCCCCCCCCCCCCCCATCCTTCCTAGTGGGGGAGACGTTTCACGAATAACGAAAAGGTTGAACATGAAGTGCAAATGTTGAAGAGACAGCCCACCAAAGACTTCTATGCTACAGGTTTTGGTGACACATCACACCAAAGACTTCTATGTTACAGGTTTTGGTGAGACAGCAGACCAAAGACTTCTATGCTGCAGGTTTTGGTGACACATCACACCAAAGACTTCTATGTTGCAGGTTTTGGTGAGACAGCAGACCAAAGACTTCTATGCTGCAGGTTTTGGTGACACATCACACCAAAGACTTCTATGTTGCAGGTTTTGGTGAGACAGCAGACCAAAGACTTCTATTATACAGGTTTTGGTGAGACAGAAGACCAAAGACTTCTATGCTACAGGTTTTGGTGAGACAGCAGACCAAAGACTTCTATGCTACATGTTTTGGTGAGACAGAAGACCAAAGACTTCTATGCTACAGGTTTTGGTGACACATCACACCAAAGACTTCTATGCTACAGGTTTTGCTGAACAGATAAAACGATGGGATACGTTTTTCAGTGTTGGTACAATTATTTTGAGAAATAAGAGATTATGAAAGTGCAATAATAAACGTGTTTTCAAGTTTGTATCATATTAACATTTTTGTGTAACCTATTTACTGACTTGCTTAAGTACTAATATGCTTGTCAGGGAAGAAGTCACAATATATTTGTATTAACAGAATATGACTTATTAAATTGGCTATATAATCACTTCCTTGTATAAAGATCCCTTAAAATTGCACAATTGTTTTTTTAATCTTCATTGCTATAACCAGGCTGATTCCGCTCTTGAGATAGAAATATGCAAGTAGCTTAAAAAAATTAAGAGAATAAAAACTCGAACGCGCTTGGAATGTGGTTTTCATCTCCAGCGAGTATTTATATAACCATCTGCGTGGACAATTGAGTCCAGATATTGATTTGTGTTGGCTGATCAATACGAGCAGGGAAGATCCAAATGTTGGTGGTGGTCCCATTAATGCATTTTTCTTTTCAGAACACGTGACACAGATCTGGGTTGTAGTTCTGGTCTCTGGGAGTCTGCAGTTGTCCAGTATTTGTTTGGAGTGGTTATTGTTGTTATTATAAAACCCGGTGGCTCTCAGGCTCTCGTCCTTTGGTCCAATGCCATGTAGTAGTGTCTGCGAATGTTTTGTATTTGTTTTTTTAGTTCCATACAAATTGTTTCGTTTATCTGATCTCGGAGAAAGAAGTATTTTCTTACACCGCTAAGCGCTGCGCTCTGAATGAAATGCTGATGATGTATTTGCTGCTGCTGGTAACTTGTTGTATTCTCTGTACATCCTCCATCTAATGTTTTAATAGTAGCTTCTTCTTATTTTTATTTTTCTTCTTTTTCTTCTTCTTCTTCTTTTTCTTCTTCTTCTTCTTCTTCTTCTTCTTCTTCTTCTTCTTCTTCTTCTTTTTCTTCGGCATGAAAATGACGTTATCACTCAGTACTCTAGTTTGCAGCCTTTGCTGTAATATGCATGTTGTATGTTTATATGCTACTTTTGACCCAACACATCTGCTTTCAGCTGACTTGTTTGAGTACCATGTTTGTCTTTCCACTGCGATCCCTATTCTCTTACCCAGACTACACCAGTAGTCTGTTTCCAGGACCGTCCAATGGAGGTGGAGTCGGGTCTTCGTCAGCTCTGATTCGTTGACCAAGATGCAAAAAATTATGTTATGAGTCGCTCGCTGCTTTCAGCTCATTAAATATGCTGCATCTTCAGCTCAATAGTATTAATTGAACTTTCTCTTTTGATTTCGATTGAACATGGAGTTAGATTGTCCCCTTCGACTACCTTTAAGAGTCCAGCCCCTAGAGGTTAAAGAAATCAGTTAAGTTTCCTCTTCTTCTTCTTCTTCTTCTTCTACATTCGTTCTCAATCTCCCGCTACCAAGCCCTAATCAGGGCTTTGCACGTAGCAGGATATAGTCCTGAGAACAGAATGCGTTGTGTCACTAGTTTACAGTTATACTACGATATTAGTACCTTTCGGTCCGACACATCCGTCCTCGGCATTTCAGTTCAGTTGAAATACAAATGCTGACTCTTTCTAATACCATGATAGTGAGATCTGCTAGTCTTGTCCCTGTCTATTTCTTGTTGTTGCCCACCCCAAAACTTGTATAGCTTTGCTTACTTCTAGCTCGTTTATCCTCCATATGTCCACCCAGCATTGCTTTCAGCAAGGTGTTATCTTCCGCGATCATTATTCAATCATAATTGGGATTTCGGATTATTAAATAACGTTTGCTGTCTTTCTCAGGGTCCCCAAGACCGCCATACAGTTTCACTTCGAGGGAAGTCGAACCTGGCCCCCATCCTTCTCAGATCTGTGTACTGGGGACGTTGTAAAGTACATGTGCAACTGGCATGTCTGCCGGGCTACAGTAACATAGATGTGGTACTGTTATCAGATGTGGGTTTATCAGATGTCGTGGAGTTATCAGATATGGTGTTATTATCAGATGTCGTGGTGTTATCATCTGATAACAACACCACATTATCTGATAACAACACCACATTATCTGATAATAAACACATTATCTGATAACAAACACATTATCTGATAACAAACACATTATCTGATAATAACAGCAGATCATCTGATAACGTATTGTTATCAGACAATGTGGTGTTCTTATCATGCAATGTGTTATCAGATAATTTGACGTTGTCAAAAGATGTGGTGTTATCAAAAGATGTGGTGTCGTCAGAAGATTTGTGTTTTCAGAAGATATGGTGTAATCAGAAGATGTGGTATTATCAGAAGATGTGATATTATCAGAAGATGTGGTATTATCACATTGTTTAATGATTGCTTTAAAATACAAACAATGATCACCTATCTGTATCAATAGAGATTTCAGCAAGTGTTTCTGCGAAAAGGAGCCTAAAGACAACCTTAAAATCACCCATTCTGTTAATAAAAAACATGAAGTTTACGTTTTTCCTTTTTCTTGTATGTCGTAATTTGTAAACGCTTTTTCTAATGCACGACTTTGTGATTGATTTGTATATGTTTAATAACCCCCCCCCCCCCCCCCCCCACACCTTCCACCCCAACAACCCGCACACCCCAACATCCCCTCCCCCTCATATTCCATTCATTTTTAAGCAGACGGAACAGGCGTGTGTACAACCAGCGAGATACAACAACCATCACTATCTACACCCTACACCATTTCCTGAGAGGGACTGTGTACCTGTCATTCTGGCCGGAGGTCAGTTATCTTGGAATTTCCGCAGAACATCACTGAATACTAATCTTGTGAAATGTTCGCTGTGCAGTAACAGACATGATGTCTCAAGTCAACTAATTGTGCTCCTGACTATTCGCAGAACTTCGGAAAGACCTGGTCGTTATGTTGTTGTTGTATTTCAGTGTTTGTTCTCGTACTGTCTTTGATAATTTCACTGTTGGTGCGTCTCAGTGTGTGTGTGTGTGTGAGAGAGAGAGAGAGAGAGAGAGAGAGAGAGATAGGGGTTATTTTTGTGTGTGGGATATGTTTGTGAGAGTGCGTGTGAATGTTTCTTAGGGAATTGAGTGTGTATGAGTGAGTGTGAGTGTTTCTTAGGGAATTGGGTGTGTATGAGTGAGTGTGAGTGTTTCTTAGGGAATTGGGTGTGTATGAGTGAGTGTCAGTGTTTCTTAGGGAATTGGGTGTGTATGAGTGAGTGTCAGTGTTTCTTAGGGAATTGGGTGTGTATGAGTGAGTGTCAGTGTTTCTTAGGGAATTGGGTGTGTATGACTGAGTGTCAGTGTTTCTTAGGGAATTGAGTGTGTATGAGTGAGTGTCAGTGTTTCTTAGGGAATTGGGTGTGTATGAGTGAGTGTGAGTGTTTCTTAGGGAATTGGGTGTGTATGAGTGAGTGTCAGTGTTTCTTAGGGAATTGGGTGTGTATGAGTGAGTGTCAGTGT
Source organism: Ariolimax columbianus (assembly GCA_036924085.1). NCBI lineage: Eukaryota > Metazoa > Mollusca > Gastropoda > Stylommatophora > Arionidae > Ariolimax > Ariolimax columbianus. The sequence continues at coordinate 13,898,316 of JAVGWX010000022.1, forward strand.
TTCTTAGGGAATTGAGTGTGTATGAGTGAGTGTCAGTGTTTCTTAGGGAATTGGGTGTGTATGAGTGAGTGTGAGTGTTTCTTAGGGAATTGGGTGTGTATGAGTGAGTGTCAGTGTTTCTTAGGGAATTGTGTGTGTATGAGTGAGTGTCAGTGTTTCTTAGGGAATTGAGTGTGTATGAGTGAGTGTCAGTGTTTCTTAGGGAATTGGGTGTGTATGAGTGAGTGTGAGTGTTTCTTAGGGAATTGGGTGTGTATGAGTGAGTGTCAGTGTTTCTTAGGGAATTGGGTGTGTATGAGTGAGTGTCAGTGTTTCTTAGGGAATTGGGTGTGTATGAGTGAGTGTCAGTGTTTCTTAGGGAATTGAGTGTGTATGAGTGAGTGTCAGTGTTTCTTAGGGAATTGGGTGTGTATGAGTGAGTGTGAGTGTTTCTTAGGGAATTGGGTGTGTATGAGTGAGTGTCAGTGTTTCTTAGGGAATTGGGTGTGTATGAGTGAGTGTCAGTGTTTCTTAGGGAATTGAGTGTGTATGAGTGAGTGTCAGTGTTTCTTAGGGAATTGGGTGTGTATGAGTGAGTGTGAGTGTTTCTTAGGGAATTGGGTGTGTATGAGTGAGTGTAAGTGTTTCTTAGGGAATTGGGTGTGTATGAGTGAGTGTCAGTGTTTCTTAGGGAATTGGGTGTGTATGAGTGAGTGTCAGTGTTTCTTATGGAATTGGGTGTGTATGAGTGAGTGTCAGTGTTTCTTAGGGAATTGGGTGTGTATGAGTGAGTGTCAGTGTTTCTTAGTGTGGGGTGTGTGTGAGTGAGTGTCTCTTAGTGAGTTAGTAAGTTAGTGGTTATAGGGCTGAGTGTCAATTAATGAGTGGGCATATGTTTGTGGAGCGTGCAGCCTAGTCGACAGTGAAAAGGATTGCTAAGAGTGGGATTACAGCGTGACAGGGTTCGAAATCACAGACGGACAGAAAAGAAAAACCGAATGTGGTTCGTTCCTAGTACGACCGCTCCTCCAATCGACCCAGCTGTAAATGGGTACCTGACGTAGGAGTTGGGAAAGGTATACAAAGCAAGGCAGGGATTTGGCTACGCCACCTCACATAGGCTGTGGCTTAGTCTATAAAGAGTTGCTTACGTCCCTGAAGGAAACTGTTGCCATGAGACCCACCTTGACCTTTATATGTCTGAATGTGAGAGTAAGCGTGTCCCTTAAAGAGTATGTAAATGTGAGTGTTCTTCCTCTTCTTCGTTCGTTCTCAATCTCCCACCACCAAACTCTGAAAGGGCTTAAGTAGCAGAATGTAGACAAGAGAACGGAATGCGTTGTGTTGTGGTTTACAGCTTGACTGCGATATTTGCATTTTTCGGTCCAACACATCCGACTTCAGCAAGCATTTTTTGAGTACCGGGTTAGCATTCCCTCTTCGATCCCTTCTCGTTAGCCAGTCTGCCCTGCTGCAGCCTGTTATCCAGGATCACCGCGTGGAGGTGTAGAAGGGTCTTGGCAGCTCTGGTTCGCTGGCCTTGACGTTAGCAGTCAGCAATGGGTCGCTGACCACTTCAGCTCATGCTCTGCTCAGCATCTTGATCTCTAAATGTGAGTCTTAGTGAATCAGTATGTGTGTATGTGTGAGTGAGTCGTAGTAAGTCAGTATGTGTGTATGTGTGACTGAGTCTTAGTGAGTCAGTATGTGTGTATGTGTGGATAATAGTCAGATTGTCTCTTAGTGTTTGGGTATGTGGTAGTTAGTCTTAGTGATTGGGTATGTTATGTCTGCATTGACTGTGTTTATGTGTCTTGCTAAGTCACTGTGTATGTATTCCGGTTTTGGTATGTGGGTGAGTAAGAGCGGGTGAGAACTCTATGAGCCAGTGAGTGTGTGTCAGTGTGTGTGAGAGGGGGTGAGAACTCTATGAGTCAGTGAGTGTGTGTCAGGGTGTGTGAGAGCGGGTGAGAACTCTATGAGTCAGTGAGTGTGTGTCAGTGTGTGTCATAGCGGGTGAGAACTCTATGAGTCAGTGAGTGTGTGTCAGGGTGTGTGAGAGCGTAAGAGAAATGCATGAGCGAGTGAGAGTGTTCCAGTGAATGTGAGAGCGTGCAAGAAATGTATGAGTGAGTGTCTGTGTGAGTGTGTGTCACTGTGTGTATGTGTGTGTGTGAATGCGTGATGTTAAAAACACGCCCTGATGTAACCAACAAGACTCGCTCTGTGCTCAAAAAAGGCATGTCTTGCCAACAGAGGACAAAAACCCACAGCAAACAAGAAAACCATTGTTTATGTAAAACGGAAATACGTCACAGAAACCTGCAGCTATTGAAACATAAACTTGCTAATGCACGTGCATCCGGAGGTGGAATCTGGCTTGACATTCAACTGTGAAAGCCGAAATACCACTGATAAACTCGTAAATATAATCACAGGATAGTCGTAGACCGAGCAAAGTGGAAGAAGTCTGTTACTACCATGAAAAAAATCCATAATGTGTTGTCATTGTATTCTTGCTCTGCTATTGATCTGGAATCAAAGTTGAAGGGGAAGATTTACTTGCGTCTCAATCCATCCCCAAACAGAGTTCCCTGGATTCTCATCGTACTCGTACGGAACGGGATATTCCATTTTGGTTTGAGGGGAGGACAAGTCAATATAATTTTATTTTCAATAAATAAGTAAAGATTTAGATAAAGATAGAAGTGTAGAGTAGATGGTTATATTCAGTTTTGCCAAGGGTTATGGTTAGGTTCAGTGTAAGGATTATGGTTATGGTTATGATTAGTGTCATGGTTAGTATTAAGCTTAGGATTAGGGTCAGATAACATGGTTGTTATTGCATCGTCTGACAGCATGGATAATGTCATGTCGCTGCAGAAACTGCATGCTACTCCACTTTTCACGGACCAACGTTGACAGATTTCAGATATTCACTGCGAAGACGGCAGGAACAAGCGGTAGCGGACATTCTCGTTTGGTCTCGCAGAATTAGTGACATCCCCAACAGTTAAAAGGTGGACTAATCTGTGACGTCATTACCTCAGATTCGGTACTAAAAATAGATATTTCTTTGGGGGGAGGGGGGAGGGGAGGGAATTAAGACCAAAGTACCGGAGACGATAATCCTCGCAGATTCTAATGCGGATACAAAAGACACAAGCGTAGTTGAAAAGCGGGAGGGGGGGGGGGGGGGGTGGTAGGTTAAACAGTAGTGGCATGGAGAAATTTGAGCTTCATTAACATTATTTTACTTATTTGTGTGTTTACTCATTGATTTTGATATGGTTAAACGAGTTACCAGTGATGAATTAACCCTGGTATGTAACACGTTTCGCTCGGTACACGGGGACACAATAACGTTGAGTCACTTCTATATCAGTTGTCTTCCCATGTATTGCTAACTTCTGGTAATAGCAACACGATAGCTAGCCACCTTTGTTTATTGTTGTGAATCGACGATCCGAGCTGGACATTGACAATCTGCTGAAATCACTACCGGCGTGAGACAGAGGTAAGTGCTTTCCCCTCTGCTGTTTAACATTTACGTGGACCAAATCGCATCAGACCAGTTAAATTGAGACATTTGTAGCAAAACCGAATTACTCTTTGCAGACGATCAGTGTGTGTTGTACTAAGATGAAAATAAACTGCAAAATCGCATGACGCGCTTGTGACTGACTTTTTATCCTCATCATGTAGCAAGTCCTTTATAGAATGTCGCTCCCATCACAGTCTGTCTGAAAGAAACTCGTTCCCTTGCCAAAACTCCAGCCTGCGCCACAGTTACACCCAGCCATTCCTTGATATCTTGGTGCCATCATCTTCTTGGTCTACCTCTTCCTCTTTTACCTGTCACCATACGTTCCATCACCGTTCTCTCGAGACCGTTGTGTATCTTGATGTGACCAAAGTATTTGCATTTTCTAGCCAAAATGGAATTGATAAACCAGTTGTCCTCTGTGCTCAACTCTTGCCGAATGTCTACATTTGTCTTTTTTCTCTGCCCAGGGGATTCCTATGATCTTTTTGTAACATTTTGACTCGAAGGATTCGATTCTTTGTCTTGAAGTTTTGAAATGACTACATGTGCTAAATACAATTTGCGAATTAACGAGAAGACAAAAGCAAATATGAGGATCACCTGGGCCACTCAACATAAGTGTAAATGATATTACTCTTCAACAGGCCCAGGAGTTAAAGTTTTGAATATTATTTTCTGGGGCAGACGGTAGGATCGACATGGACTAGCTGCCAGAAAGCAAATGCTGTGACCTATCAGCTGTCACCATTGATTAGACACTCGACCAATTGTTTGGCAACAAAGCAACAGCTGATAAATAGCATATTTATGCCGACTTTGTGCCACTAGTGCCAAACATGGCTTCTGTTCAAGGCGTGTGAAATGAAATGTTTGAGGAAGGTCATTGGTGTTACCAGGAAAGACAGAATGCGGCGCGACGACGTTGGAAGATTGCTTGGAGCTACGTCTTGTGGAGAGCACATTGTCAGGCACAATATATGTTGCTTCGGCCATCTCATCAACTTCCACTGGTGGGTTACAATGCTGGTCATTAGAATAATTGTGCAGCGACGTGAGCTCACATTGACCGACGCAACGCACTTGGCGCAGAACAGACTACCTAAGCTTCCCACATCGCTTAACTGCATGAGTGGAAAGAAAACTAGTTAACTAACCTACTTACCCCACAATTTTGTTTGGGGACAAACCAAGTCACTTGTACGTAATACACCATCAGCAATACAAAGCCAGCCAGTAACAGCAAGTTCCGGTAAACAGTAAATAAGTTGATTACGATATTTTTTTAACGACTGTTCTGTTGTTTTTGAAATACTTTTAACTGTGCACAAGTGCAGCACAATAAAGTGCATTTAACGAAAATACAATCCTTATTTTAAGTATAATTTAATTAAGAGAGATCGTGATAGAAAGTCCAATGAATTTACACGATTCCTCGGCCCAGTCTGTACACAGAGAGCTACGCTCTGCAAAGTTATTTACTCTTTTATACTAGCGACAGTGCACTGGGCTCGTTCAGGTCTTCTTGACCCAAGATACATGACTTGATGACGGTAACAACAAAGATGTGTCAAATTGTTTCAAGACATGGTTTATAAATAAAGAGAATCAAATTAAAACCTTTCCACAAATGTCTCTTATAATGTTAGATCGTCGTGTTTTCAGCTTTTGTGGTATAGTTTTTGTTTTCAATAGATCCTAATTTGGCTTGGCTTGGCTCCGTTCGTTCTCAATCTCCCGCTAACAAATCCTGAAAGGGCTTAAGTAGCAGAATGTAGTCCACAGAACGGAATGCGTTGTGTCGTAGTTTACTTGACTGCAATATTTGCACCTTTATCCTCATTTGATAGATGAGCTGATCAGACATAGTAACATTGTGATAATCATTATGAACGCAGTGTTTATTTATTAAATACAGATTTTACGCTGCCAGTTGAAACTTTTAGATATTCCACAGCAGACATGTTTTACATCAGTGAATTTATATTAAATTATTGCAATTTTATAGTTAATTTACAATTTATCGTTTTTATTCTTGTTCTGTTGCACGAAATGCAGCTAAAGCGAAAATTCTCCATTATGTACCCTCTTCAAACACGTATCTTTGATAACATGGAAATACCTTTTCATATAAGCTAAACAAAGAATAACTCGAAAATACGACGTCAAGTCAGTAAAAAGGTTGCAAATGCATATTTCATAAACAAAGGTCGCAAATTTCTATTTCACAATCAAAGGTCGCAAATGCCTATTTCACAAAACTCACAATAACGTATTTCATATACAAAGGTTACAAATGTCAATTTCACAAAGGACAAAGGTCTTAAATGGCTATTTCACAAACAAGTGTCACATTTGACAAACAAATGTTGTAAATGACTTTTTGACAAACAAATGTCGTAAATGGGTATTTCACTAACACACTAAATGAGAGACAAACTTGAAAGCCATTTCAGTTACATTGCTCCTTATTTCGCAGCATAATTTCCACCAACATTGAAACGCTTATCATATCCCTTTATCAGTGAACGAAAGCATGCGTCATAGAAGTCTTTTGGGGACTGTTCCACCCACATCTGCTGTTCTATTTCAGCCTCTTTGTCCTTTCCGTAATGTCCCCTGCTAAGGTGAAAAGTGGATTCTTAGTACCAAACAGGTGGAAATCGCTCGGACTGTAAGAATTATTTAAGAAGTTGCAACCCGAGTTTGTCAATTCTGTCCTGGCTTAATCGAAGCGTATGTGACAATCTGAAGAGGACGACCAGACCGAGCTTCATCGGCAATTTATGAGCGTCGTTGGGAAAATGTATCGACCCAGTTATGAACCGCTATATGCTGCATTCACTTCTCATGGTAAACAGGACGTCTTCCCTTATGAATATCCTTTGCGGAAAGTCCATTTGCCTCTCCCATTTCCTGCACCAACAAAAGAAAACAAACAATACCACATTGTTTCTTGATTGCACACTCTATGCGGAGACGTCAATTTGTATCTGAGCTGCGGACGTGCTTTCTTGCAGTAACAATACATTCGTATATTGCTGCCACCTAATGACACCTGTATAAACTATGAATTACATTTCTCAGCTATCACATATCAGTGTGTGACATACTTCCTGACTAACCCTCTCATTTCTGTGATCTAGGTTAAACTTGCGCTCAGATACTTAAACATTACGTCTTTATACTGGTTTAGTAGACTCTGCAGAGTCTGTATACAACCAGTTTCATTTCTATTACCTTGCTCTAAATGGTATGCGTATCCAATCTATTCTTAAATGCATTAATTGGCCATGCCTCCACTACTTCCTGTGGCAATGCATTCCACGCATTCACCATTCTCTGACTAAAAGAATATTTCCTAACATCTAATCTGGACATTTCTTTAGCTTTAATTGTTCTAATAGGTGGTTGTATTTGAAAAAAAAACTTATTATAGTCTAATTTATCCGTTGATTTGATTATCTTATAAACCTGTATTAAGTCACCTCGAATTCTTCTCTTTTCTATACACTGTAAGCCGGTTTTTCTGAGTCTTTCCTCGTAACTGTAATTCTAGAATGACACTATCAGTTTTGTCAGATATGAACCATTGCAATCAATAAAACTCTTTGTCACTATGATTTCTTAGTTACTTGTTTGTGTGTTGTTCTTTGTCCCTGCTCATTACTTTTTGATCGAAACAGTATGGTTTTTTGTGTGTGTATGTTTATGCCGACATGTGGACACTAACAAAATCACTAGAGCACAAACTGAAAGTGACCCAGGCCTCTCTTGAGAGACGCTTGGTCGGAATCACTCTCCGGAACGAACGTAGCAAGGTCTCCACGATTCTAACGCAAGACGATTGTCCCTGGTGAAGAATGCGGTAATCCATGTAGACAAGGCAGAACATAGATGGGCAGGTCACATGTTGCGACGAAACGATAGTCGATGGAGCACAGCGACAGCAGTCTGGTACCACCGAGGTAAGAAGAGACCGCGGCGAAACCTCCAATGCGTTGGTCAGACTTCCTTGCTGTACGCTGCAACATCCGAGATGCCTCTAGAGAAGCACTTACCACTCACTGTATTTCCGTGGACCAAGACAGGGTCCGCTGGAGATGAAGTTGGGACCCGCAGCTACGCTGACGAATGGGTCATCAAGATCAAGGTCAAGATCAAGGTTAAGAGCAAGGTCAAGATCAAGGACAATGCCAAGGACAAGATCAAGGTCAATATCAAGGTTAAGATCAAGGTTAATATCAAGGTCAGGGTCAAGATCAAGGACAATGTCAAGGTTAAGATCAAGGTCAAGATCAAGGTTAAGATCAACGTCAAAATCAAAATCAAGTCAATGTCAAGGTCAATATCAAGGTCAATGTCAAGGTTAAAATAAAGGTCAAGATCAAGGTCAGGGTCAAGATAGTCAATATCACGGTCAATGACAAGCTAAAGGTCAGTATCAGGGCCAAGGTCAACACCAAGGTCAAGGTCAAGGTCAATATCAAGATGTTTGTTCCAGCTCGATGGACGAGCTACACTTTGTCAGTGTGATCCTAAGCAATCATGACATGTATCCCTGTCGCTATCCCTTACATGGCTAGGGAATAAAGAACAGTGCAAGTGGAAAGACACTTCACATATGGTTGTTCATTTGAACTTGACAGACAAAGACGTATGTCCAGTCATTGCCGTACAGTTTCTGAAGTAGCAATCTCTGTCCATTGCAAATGGTAACATTAGCATTAAAAATAAATCTAGGCTATGAGCCGTGTCTCTTTGCTTGGAAGGCTGGTATTCGACTCGTTCGACCACCTGCTTCACCAGCCAGTGTGATTATCCTCTATTAAACAGCAACTACCTTTTGGATTATAATTAATCAATAGTATTTCACAGACTAGGGTCTTTAATGGAACTTGAGATGAACAGATGAGCTGCATGACAAGACGGATCAGGAGTATGTACATACAGCAGGCAACAAACACTATAGATGTATACGTACTCTTATATGTCTTGATTTATATTCATACACCTCTCATTATCCTGATCTGCATCCATCATCATGATGTGGCATGCTCTTTCCAGGTTCGATTTCGAGCTGCGGCGGTCGGTCTATGATGTCAATTTTTTCCGGAGATTCCTGGGTTCATCGATCCCTGGGTTCATCACTGGAGCTACGGAGTTCGTGCTTTGTGCGATGCTCTCGACAGATGGGGTACCCATCTGCCGAGAGAGACCGATCTAAGATGGGGAAAAAACCCGAAGCAATGAAGTCGAGCCCCCCGCTTAAAGTTTTTTAAATTTTTTTTTTAAAGTTTCCGTCAGGGCAGCTTTGTATGCATTCGTTTAGTGCAAGTTTGCCAACGTTATACAGAGACATCCCCAGACTGTCTGTCAGACTGCCCGTAATGTTTTGATGCCATTCAACGTCTGAGCCAACCTCTTTTCCTCTTCCCAGGAACCCTGCCCTACATTATCACTCTCTCCAGACCGGCATGTCCTTTCACATGACCAAAATATCTCAAATTGTTCTTCCGATGTTGTATTGGAGCCAATTTTCTATAATATGTAGCGATTGTTAAATTTCTCTAATTCTCTTTTCTTTCTGTCCATGATATTTTCAGCAGCCTTCTGTAACACTATATTACAAACAATGTGACGTTCATTTGCTAGTGATTGATTCTCTTATTTTTCTCCAGATCCACGTCTATACACTTCTCTCTTTCTCTCTCTCTCTCTTGGTCCGCATCTATACACATCTCTCTCTCCTGATCCGCATCTATACACTTCTCTCTCTCCTGATCCGCATCTATACACTTCTCTCTCTCCTGATCCGTATCTATACACTTCTCTCTCTCTCTCTCTCTTGGTCCGCATCTATACACACATCTCTCTCTCCTGATCCGCATCTATACACTTCTCTCTCTCCTGATCCGCATCTATACACTTCTCTCTCTCCTGATCCGTATCTATACACTTTTCTCTCTCTCTATCTCTTGGTCCGCATCTATACACATCTCTATCTCCTGATCCGCATCTATACACTTCTCTCTCTCCTGATCCGCATCTATACACTTCTCTCTCTCCTGATCCGTATCTATACACTTCTCTCTCTCTCTCTCTCTCTTGGTCCGCATCTATACACATCTCTCTCTCCTGATCCGCATCTATACACTTCTCTCTCTCCTGATCCGCATCTATACACTTCTCTCTCTCCTGATCCGTATCTATACACTTCTCTCTCTCTCTCTTGGTCCGCATCTATACACATCTCTCTCTCCTGATCCGCATCTATACACTTCTCTCTCTCCTGATCCGCATCTATACATTTCTCTCTCTCCTGATCCGCATCTATACACTTATCTCTCTCCTGATCCGCATCAATACACTTCTCTCTCTCCTGATCCGTATCTATACACTTCTCTCTCTCCTGATCCGCATCAATACACTTCTCTCTCTCCTGATCCGTATCTATACACTTCTCTCTCTCCTGATCCGCATCAATACACTTCTCTCTCTCCTGATCCGTATCTATACACTTCTCTCTCTCCTGATCCGTATCAATACACTTCTCTCTCTCCTGATCCGCATCTATACACATCTCTCTCTCCTGATCCGCATCAATACACTACTCTATCTCCTGATCCGTATCTATACACTTCTCTCTCTCCTGATCCGCATCAATACACTTCTCTCTCTCCTGATCCGTATCTATACACTTCTCTCTCTCTCTCCTTATCCGCATCCAAACACTTCTCTTTCTCCTGATCCGTATCTATACACTTCTTTCTCTCCTGATCCGCATCCAAACACTTCTCTTTCTCCTGATCCGTATCTATACACTTCTCTTTCTCCTGATCCGCATCCATACACGTATCTTTCTCCTTATCCGCATCCATACACTTCTCTTACTCCTGATCCGTATCCATACACCTCTCTTTCTCCTGATCCGTATCTATACACTTCTCTATCTCCTTATCTGCATCCAAACACTTCTCTTTCTTCTTATCCGCATCTATACACTTCTTTTTCTCCTGATCCGCATCCATACACGTATCTTTCTCCTTATCCGCATCCATACACTTCTCTTACTCCTGATCCGTATCCATACACCTCTCTTTCTCCTGATCCGTATCTATACACTTCTCTATCTCCCTATCCGCATCCAAACACTTCTCTTTCTTCTTATCCTCATCTATACACTTATCTTTCTCCTTATCCGTATCCATACACGTATCTTTCTCCTTATCCGCATCCATACACTTCTCTTTCTCCTTATCCGTATCCATACACTTCTCTTTCTCCTTATCCGTATCTATACACTTCTCTTTCTCCTTATCCGTATCCATACACGTATCTTTCTCCTTATCCGTATCCATACACTTCTCTTTCTCCTTATCCGTATCTATACACTTCTCTTTCTCCTTATCCGTATCCATACACTTATCTTTCTCCTTATTCGTATCCATACACTTCTCTTTCTCCTGATCTGCAACAATACCGTTCTCTTTCTCCTGATCTGTATCCATACACTTCTCTACCTCCCGATCGGCGGCTGCGTGGCCCAGGGATGAAGCGTCCGTTTCACAATCCCAAGGCACCCGGTTCGAATCACGCTCGTGTCCAGTTTGGTAGACATGAGTTTTTTGTTACTCCTCCAGGAACAGAAGGTAATGGCAACCTGCCGTACTGCATACCAGCCAAGAAAATCAAACCAGCAAAATAGGTTAGCGGTTGAAAGGTGCGACTTTCTGCAAGGGGCATGCTACTGACTCCTGATCGGTATTCACACACCTCAATCTATTGATCCGTTTTCTTCCCCATCTTTCGCAATACGATGAGTATATTTATGACCTGCTCTAAAACAAAAACAGCCCGATATTTTAACTAGACATGTGTTGGACTAGAACCCGCAATGGAAGAGAAGAATAAGAAAATGGAGGGCAACACGAGAAGGAAGTAAAGACAAGGGGAATTTAATAAGAGTACCACCTGGAACCTTCTCATTCTTCTTCTTCGATCGCCATTAGACATTTACACAAATGAATTTCACATAATCAACCCTCAGCTCAATGTTCCAGACATTGCCGTACAGTTTCTGAAGAAACGATCTCTGCCCATTGCAAATTGAAACATTTGCAACGCAAATAAATTGTCAGTACAGTAACAATGCAAACGTTGGCGAATGCTTTGTGTAAAAAGGTCGAAATGAAGAAGTAAGAAGGAAAGCAACGGTGCCGTTAACGTGGTTTTATGACCTTATTTTCTTGGTAAACCCCGCCTTTTCTTTCCCATATTATCCTGGTGTTCAATTTGTTAGGATGCACACATCAGAGTCGTTTTGGGATCGGAAAAATCCTGCATCAACTGGGGACCGAACGCCGATCGCTCGCTGGGAAGTCAGTGCATTAACCACTGCGCTACCTCGGATCCCCGAAACAGTGTAGAAAATAACTTTTATCCTGTACGTGTAATAGACCAAACACCTAGAGGTCTCTTCGAAGTGCAGTGATGTCAGTTCTATTGATTATAACATTCAGGGTAACGGGAATAAAACATTACCTCCACCTATTATAGAGCGTCTGATCAGTGTATTGGTAGAGCACTCGCTTTTCGCGGCGAAGATACGGGATTCAATTCCAACGACCGTCACGCTCCAGTCGACCCAACTGTATGTGGATACCCTGCATACGATTGGAAAAGTAAAAGGCAGCGAGGAAAGGAACTGGCTACCATACCTCAAACACGCTGGGGTTTAGTGTACTGAAGTCTCTAACAGCTTCATTCTCTGACAGTAGTGTAACTACTATGGGACAAACCTTTACTGAAGTCTCCAACAGCTTCATTCTCTGACAGTAGTGTAATTACTATGAGAGAAACCTTTATTGAAGTCTCTAACAGCTTCCTTCTCTGACAGCAGTGTAACTACTATGGGACAAACCTTTACTGAAGTCTCTAACAGCTTCATTCTCTGACAGTAGCGTAACTACTATGGGACAAACCTTCACTGAAGTCTCTAACAGCTTTATTCTCTAACAGTAGTGTAACTACTATGGGACAAACCTTTACTGAAGTCTCTAATAACTTCATTCTCTGAAAGCAGTGTAACTACTATGGGACAAACCTTTACTGAAGTCTCTAACAACTTCATTCTCTGATAGTACTAATGGATCAAACCTTTATCTTGGCTATTGGATAACGCTGTCGTTAAACAAGAATGATTTTCCCATGATTTTCCCATGATTTCCACATGATTTTCCCATATTTCCACATGATTTTCCAATGATTTCCCACACTTATTGCTTTCTATGATTACCAACATTTGATCAATATTATTTGTACAGTTTCACAAAGTTTTAATAGAAATAACTAAAGTCTTGTTTTGGGCCGTGGATGTAACATGGCAAGTGAGCTGGCATCAACCAATTACTCATAGCTGGATCCTTGCACCAGTTAGCGAACCACAGCTGACAAAATTCCTATTACGCCTAGCAGTGGCCCTGGAAACAAGCTGCACTAGTGCACTCTGGCCGGCTTGGCTTGGCTTCAGTCTCCCAATCTCAGTCTCCCAATCAGCTCTCAATCTCCCGCTACCAAACCCTGAAAGGGCTTAAGTAGCAGAATGAAGTCCAGAGATATGAATGCGTTGTGTCGTAGTTTACAGCATGACTGCGACAATTTCACCTTTCGGTCCAACACATCCGACTTCAGCAAGCATTTTTTGAGTCCGGGTTAGCATTCCCTCTTCGATCCCTTCTCCTTAACCAGTCTGCCCTGCTGCAGCCTGTTATCCAGGATCACCGCGTGGAGGTGTAGAAGGGTCTTGGCAGCTTTGGTTCGCTGGCCCTGACGCTAGCAGTCAGCTATGGGTCGCTGACCGCTGCAGCTCAAGCGCTGCTCACTGAAAAAGAAAGAAGAGATACTACCCTGAGCTACATAACGAAAAACTACCCAAGCATGGACTGGACCCATGCATACACCGACGGTTCTGTAACAAGCACAACACAGAACGGAGGGGCAGGAGCATTTCTGAACCTAGCAAATGGAAGAAAAAAAACACTGTCATTCGCTACTGGAAAATACACAAGCAATTAGAGAGCGGAGGCATAGGCACTAAGGGCGGCAGTGGAAGAAATGGTGACAGGTAAAAGAAATGAAAGCCATATAGTCCTGCTTACAGATGCTCTGGCCGTAGTCACAGCACTAAAAAGTCAGAAAAATACTGAACTTAATGATTTAAGAGCAGTACTCTGTCAACTATGCCAGCAGTCCGCACCAAAAAGGGTAGTGGTACAGTGGGTTCCATCCCACTGCAACATCCAAGGCAACGAGGAGGCAGACAGACTGGCAAAAGAAGATGCAAGACTACCACAACCAGATACTAGTATGACGTACGAAGAGTCAAAACGGCTTATTAGAGCTAGATACATGACCAAATGGGAAACCGAACATACTGGATTCACAAAAAACGATGCCTATTACCAGCTGAACAGAAGAGAGCAAGTCGTGGTCTTCAGACTTCGGACTGGCCACAATAGACCTATTCAACAAATTGAAGATAGGTGGCACTGTCGAATGCCCGTGTGGTACCGGAAAAATGACCGCTGAACATTTGCTGCAAAACTGCCCGACATACGAGGATCAGAGAAAGCAGATGTGGCCATCACCAGTGGCAACACTAGACAAGCTCTATGGCAGTGTCGACAGCCTCAGGATGACCGCTGATTTTTTCGAAAAAATTAAGGTTGATGTCTGACAGCGTACAAAGAAGAAGAAGAAGCGCTGCTCAGCATCTTGATCCCCGCTCTAGCTAAAGGAATAGAAAACGCAAACCTAGTACCATAGAAAAATTAACACAAACCTAGTACCATAGAAAAATTAACAGAAATCGGGTATGTCGGGCCGAAAGGCTTAGAAATAGTACCATACCGTCTGTCAAGGACAAACAACGAAGAAGAAGAAGAAGAAGAATATTGTTTATGGATTTGTAAAGGTTTTTTTTTCTTTCTCGAGCCACCCAGTAAGACAGTATTATCGATTTGAAAGAAAATTCATTACCGGAAGCTGGGTGACCCGTTGACCTGTCTTAACGAAACTGCCAGAACATAAGGATGGGCAGACCATTATCGATTGATGGCCATTGCTAAGATGTTCGTTCAGCCTTAGGAGTTTTCGGAGGTAAATAATGCCATTATTTGTATCTCACCGACTTTTAGGACTTGGGGAAAGTCCAAGCGGTTGTGTTTATGTGTGTGTGTTTGTTGTCGTGATGTTCGTGTGAGTGAATGTTACAGTGCGCTTTTTTTGTAAGTGCAGATGCCGGTGGGCAAGTATGTGTGTGCGTGGGTTTGTGGGATGTGAGAGTGTTATAGAGTGTGCCTATGCGTGTCTTTGTAAGTGGGTATCTGTGTGTATGTGAGTGTAATAGTGAGTAGGTTTAGTGTCGGTATGAGAGAAGCGCGTTTTAGTAAAGGGGTATGTAAAGACATGTCTTATAGAGTTGATATGTAGGCGAGCGTGTCTTTTTTAGTGGGTATGTATGTGTGTAGTAGTAGTAGTAGTAGTAGTAGTAATAGTAATAGTAGTAGCAGTAGTAGTAGTAGTAGTAATATCAGTAGTAATAGTAGTAGCAGTAGTAGAAGTACTATCAGTAGACGTACTATCAGTAGTAGTAAAGTAGTTATGTCAGTATAATAGTAGTAGTAGTATTACTATCAGTAGTATTACTATTAGTAGTAGTAGTACGATCAGTAATAGTAGTAGAAGTAGCTCTTTTAGTCATGAATGCCTTTAGGATGATACGAGATTCGAGTGGTAATTCACTGAGTTTTCGGTTTTCTTTCATTGCGCGTTGTCGTTTAATTTCTCTTTGTTGCAAGAGCCTCTTTTCACACATCCAGAAGTGGCAATTCAAGGTACACCTACATGGATCGGTCTGCTGCTTCATCTTCTCAGGGTGCCATATCCAATGGAGGTGGAGAGTCTATTACAGACTAAGGAATGGAGAAGAAAATACTCGAGTATTAACAACGTGAACATATTTCAATAATTTCCGCGCAAAAGCAGAGGCACTGAAGGCTGCAGCTGAGCTTGTAATTCAAGATAAAGATATCCACCAAGAAAACTTAATATTCCTGACTGATGCCGCGTCAGTATTAACAGCGCTAAAACAACACAAAGATGAAGATCTCGAGCAATGTATGTTCTCCCTGACACAGCTCTCAGCAGAACACCCAAGGTTGGTCATACAGTGCAATATTGAAGACAATGAAGCTGCAGACAAACTAGCAAAGAGTGGAGGAGCATCCCCACAAACAGACACGAGCATCACATATAATGAAGCCAAGACCATAATTAAAGCCAACTTCAGGGTAAAATGGGCTGATCAACACCCCGACTTCAGAAAAGAAGACATCTACTTTAACTTAACTAGAGAAGAGCAAGTCATCATCTTCAGACTGAGAACTGAGCATACCAGACTCAAGGGTCATCTGTACAACAACTTGACGATTGGGACAGATGACAGGTGACCATGTGGGGAGCATATCATGACCGTGGAACACATCCTACAAAGCTGCACGCTCACGCAGGAAAAGATACTGGCCTCGTGAGACAGATATGAGACAAAAGCTGTATGGAGACGAAACAGCCTTACAAACAACGGTGTCCTTTGTAAGAGAAACCGGAACCTTGATCTGAGGATGAACGAAGAAGAAAAAGAAGAAGAATCATATCCAGTGTCTTCTTGTATCGCTTACACACTTCGTTGAACCTCAGCTGCTGTCGACCTACTGTCCTTATAAGGTGTCTTTGGGGATGCGACCATCTTCTATTTGACGAACATGACCAAACCATGACAGTCTTCACTGTTTAAGAAGAGTACATGCCTGAGAAACCAGCGAGAGAGTGCTTCTCTGCATTTGTCACTTAAGACTTGATCTCATGGGACGTAGATGGAAGGTGTTACGTGTGTGCCTGTTTGGCATAGGTTGTCCAGATTTCGCTACTGTATAGGATAAGGCATAACAGAGCTGGAAGACAGCAAAAGCGCTAAAAAAAACACTAAATGTTTTTTAAATAAATATCTAAGAAAGTTATTGAATATACTCTGGAACCAGTTCCTAACTAATGACTCGATAAGAAAAGACACAAATATGCGTCGATCATTATCGGGAGAAAACAGTGCACATACATCGGACATGTTACCGAGGCCTTATCATCTAGCGAGTTTTTAATATTATATACTTTCCGAAATTTACCACGGTCTAAAAATAACCGGCACTTATTTCTGTCACCTGAGGGCGAGAAAGCAATACTTCTGGTGGATTTATTTTAACACGTTCTTTGCGATTTTAATACGTTCTCTAAGCCAGCCACTTGGTTTCTCGATAAATGTTTTGCCACAAACCAGGATGATTATCATTATATATGTATGACAATATTTTGTAATTATCTTTTAAAGGTTCGTGTGTTATATAATAATTTGTTCTCTGTTCTGTTCTAGGAGTCGACTTCACTGCACTCCGGGCATACCCATAGGTGCTCAGTCTCTCTCAGCAGATGGCGAAAAGTGTGAATGCTGATGGTGCCTGTTGGTTGTACACCTTCCTGTTTCGTCCTCTCAGGTTCTCTGATCCACTGGATCCTAATTTAATTCCAAAGTGCCGCAGCCTGTGCCTTGCAGACTCATCCAAATCAGTGTTCTCCGGCAGGTGGTCTTTGGTAACCTTCACTATGTCACCGTTATCCATGTCCGCTGTGCCTGTTATGGGTGCGTGTGAAGACAAAAAATCAGCTCGCTCGTTGCCCGGAACCCCCTCATGACCAGGACAGTAGATCCACACCAGCCCCTGGAGTTTTGAGTTCTCCAGCGCTGCTATCCACTCACGTCGCAATCACCCATTCAGCATCCTCCGAAGTAATGTTTGTTCTAAACAACTTTAGATATAAGTGGCTATGGTTCTTCAATACATTTTCAACCCCATAACCAGGACATTATTACAACCATTATCATATCTTTATGACATAATATATTTGTAATTATCGTTTACATGTTCGTGTCTTATATAATAATTTGTACCAAACAACTTTAGATATAAGTAGTTATGGTTATTGAGTCCAACATGCCAAGCACACTTTACGTAACGTATTGCCCCACGGCCCTGGGGTTGAGTTATTGTTGCACCCCACCAGTGACGCCACTGCTTGTTGTTGTTGCGAATGCCCATAATGAGTAAGATTACTCTTTTGCGCGACCTGAAAGGGACGTTAAAAGGCGGGTTGCAGTAGCTTTCCTCACATCCCGAGCGTGCTAATGAAGGTGGGCCAGGTTCCTCCAGGCGATTGTGCTACGCTTGGCTTCAACTGCCTATCGATCACTAGTACGGGGATCACGTAAATCCCTAACCGTGTTAGTCCTTTTCCCTGGTCAGCAACTGCTGTGTCTTCAGCATAGATGAATTTCCTTGTATCTGTGTCTATGGGTAGGTCATTATTATATATGTTATATAGCATTGGTGCTAGGACACTTCCTTGTGCCAGGCCGTTGTTTTGGTTATGCCATCGGCTGTCTTGTTTATCCAGAGTTACATAGAATCGCCTGTTTTTCAGAAGGCATTTGATATTGGTCAGACGCCAGTCTTTTGTCATGGTGTATATCTTTGATAGTAGTCTTCGATGGTTTATTGCGTCATATGGTACACTTATATCAATATAGACCACTCATGTAACATGTTTGTGTTCCTAACCATCCACTATTAATTGTGTTAGGCTAAGGATTTGACTGCTGCAAGATCTCTCAATGGTACACATCTCAATGCTACACACAGATCCATCCATCCACACACACCTCTCAATGGTACACACACATCTATCCATCCACACACACCTCAATGGTACACACATATCCATATACACACACCTCTCAATGGTACACAAACATTCACTGAAATGTACGAACAGGAACATACACATCCATATGTACACACACCTCAAATGTATATGTATGGTGTTGTTAAATTACCACGATGAGTAAGCAAGTTTATTCTTTAGTGGGCCATGGACATGGCGTTAGGGGGTGGTTTGTAATAACTTTTATCACATTCCTAATCTGCGCATGAAAGTGGACCAGTGACCTCTCGGCTTTATTTGTATGACGTTCATTACTCTCGTTAGCTAGACTGTCATGCAAACATGTTTCCAGGGAGAACTGCACAGGAAGAGAGGTGGTGTCTAGGTCAGTATGTTTACCTGCCTCTGACTAATAATTGTACTGTTTTGCCTGATCAGACGTTAGTCATTAGTCTTCTCGCCCCAACTGATATGTGTCAGAACCATAAACAAACATATATTCATATCTTAGCACACATGCATATACAAAAATACGTAAAGACACACATATGTATATATACACAGATCAAATAATTTGTGTACACATATAACACACAAATAAAAACAATTATTCAGACCCATAAAGTCTTACAAACGTAAACACACACATTTTCCGCTGTTATATTCAGTTTAAGCCCACACATTTCCATGTGGTATGCCAATTTATCTCCACCACCATATTATTTCTTCCAAACTTGTAAAAAATTGTTTACTCTTTACAACAAAAAAATAATCGCTTCGGATGGGATTCGAACCCACGCGGGACAGAGCCCATAGGAACATAAGTCCTACGCCTTAACCACTCAGCCACCGAAGCTGTTATGTAACCACTTCAATTTCATATACACAATACAATCCAGTTTAGGGGAATTTAACTCTAAAAATAGCTGGATTTCAGTTGATGTTGTGGTTGATGTTGTTGGTGTTCTTGTTGATGTTGTTGGTGTTATTGTTGTTGGTGTTGTTGTTTATGTTGTTCATGTTGTTGTTATTGTTGATGTTGCTTGTGTTGTTGCCGTTGTTGCTGTTTATGTTGTTGATGCTGTTGATGTTGTTGTTGGTGTTGTTTGTGTTGTTTTTGTTGATGGTGTTGGTGTTGTTGGTATTGTTGTTGTTGTTTATTTTGTTTATGGTGTTGTTGTTGTTGTTTGTGTTGTTGATATTGTTGGTGTTGTTGATGTTGTTGGTGTTATTGATGTTGTTGTTGTTGATGGTGTTGTTGTTGTTGATGCTGTTGGTGTTATTTATGTTGTTGATGTTGCTGTTGTTGCTCTTGTTGATTTTGTTGGTGTTGTGATGTTGTTGATGTTGTTGGCGTTTTTGATGTTGTTGGTGCTGTTGATGTTATTGTTGGTGCCTTTGATGTTGTTGAAGTTGCTATTGTTGATGTTGTTGGTGATGTTGATGTTGTTATTGTTATTGGTGTTGGTTTTGGCTCTTTTGATGTTGTTGTTGTGGTTGTTGGTGATGTTGATGTTGTTGGTGCTGTTGATGTTGTTGTTGTTGCTGTTGTTGATATTTTTGGTGTTGTTGATGTTATGGTGTTGTTGATGTTGTTGGTGCTGTTGATGTATGTTGTTGGTGTTGTTGGTGTTGTTGGTGCTGTTGATGTTGTTGTTGGTGCTGTTGGTGTTGTTGTTGATGTTGCTCTTGTTGATGTTGTTGGTGATGATGATGTTGTTGGTGTTGTTGTTGGTCCTGTTGATGTTGTTTTTGTTGAGGTTGTTGATGTTGCTGATATTGGTGTTGTTGCTGTTGATGTTGTTGCTGATGTTGGTTTTATTGATGCTGTTCTTATTGCTGTTGTTGTTGTTGGTGTTGTTGATGTTGTTGAATACCCGCATTGATTAGGTTTACTGTTGTGTACGCCCTGAAAATGATGTTAATTGTCGCACAGACATAAGTTCTTCTAGCTCATACAGACACGTTCTCTCACCTCACACAGACACGTTCTCTCACCTCACACAGACAAGTTATCTCTTCTCATACATACATAAGTTCTTCTAGCTCATACAAACAAGTTCTCTCACCTCACACAGACAAGTTCTCTCCCCTCACACAGACAAGTTCTCTCACCTCACACAGACAAGTTCTCTCACCTCACACAGACATAAGTTCTTTTAGCTCACACAGACATAAGTTCTTCTAGCTCACACATACAATTTCTCTCACCTCAAACAGACAGGTTCTCCCACCTCACATAGACATAAGTTCTTCTAGCTCACACAGACATACGTTCTTCTAGCTCATACAGACAAGTTCTCTCACCTCACACAGACATAAATTCTTCTAGCTCACACAGACATATGTTCTTCTAGCTCACACAGACAAGTTCTCTCACCTCACACAGACAAGTTCTTCCACCTCACACAGACATAACATTATCTAGCTCACACAGACAAGTTCTCTCACCTTACACAGACAAGTTCTCTCACCTCACACAGACATACGTTCTTCTAGCTCACACAGACAAAATCTCTCGCCTCACACAGACACGTTCTCTCACCTCATACAGACAAAAGTTCTTCTAGCTCATACAGACAAGTTCTCTCACCTCACACAGACATGTTCTTCTAGCTTAGACAAGTTCTGCTAACCCACACAGACATAAGTTCTCCCACCTAACGCAGACAAATTCCCCCACCTTACCCAGACAAATCGCCCCACCTCACAGACATAAGTTTTTCCCACCTCGTACATACAGAAGCTACCATCTCACACATACAGAAGCTACCATCTCACACATACAGAAGCTACCATCACACCCATACAGTAGCTACCATCTCACACATACAGTAGCTACCATCTCACACATTCAGAAGCTACCATCTCACACATACAGAAGCTACCATCTCACAGACAAAATCGAACTTATAATTCGACACTCTCAGGCAAAACCATCTGATCTCTTAATTCATATTACACGATCCCCTCCCCCCACCCACCCCACTCTGTTCCTTATTGTATGATCTCAGCTTCCTAAACCCTCTGTCTCTCAAATAATAAACCAAATATGAACCATGACTTACTAAAACTAATCTGAACTCAAACATATTGACGTCATAACTTTTGTTGCATCCCCAACAGTTTTCGCTGGCTAAGTAATCTCTGAAGTCCATTTAAAAAATAAATAAATAAAAACGGAAAGCTCTCGCAAATTGCTTTGCCTGGTCGACAACATCCGGTCCACCTGAATCTCATTTTGAAACCCATTTCTCTCACTTAATGCTGACACTACGGTTCAAATCCATATTTTCCAGTCAAGTTGCAGGAATTCGAGAATTCTGAATAGCTTCTTTACACGGCTGCTTCCTTCAGCCAATGAGAGCACAGGACTGGACTTCCTGGAACGAGACGCCGACGAGGGGATATAACTGGATTCATGTATGAATAGGAGGAGTAGGAGAGTAGTTGAGTGAGAGAAAGGAGGAACATAGATAACAGGAGATGTAACTGAATTTAGTTGCGAAGTAAGTTACCGCGAGAAAGAAAGGAGTGAACGAGAGAGAATGATCAATGATAATAATAAGAGGGGAAATCATTGGTTAAAGTTGTTAGATATATAAGATGTATGGAGAGAGGGAGATCTTAGGGAGAACAGAGTAGGAAGGGAAAGAAAGAAAGAAGAGAGGAGGTGAGAAAACTGGATACGATGTTTAGATGTCAGAAAAAAGAAGGGATTCTGAAGCTAAAATGTGAAGAGAGAGAAAACAACGAGAGAGAGAGAGAGAGAGAGGAGAAAGGAGGTGAGAAAACTGGAATAGATTATTCGATTTATAATAGCTGGGGGAGGAGAGGGGGATAGGAAGAGAGAAAACTGTAAGATAAATAACAGGGCAGATGGAAATAGGAAGAGAGAAAAATGTTAGATAAATAACAGGGAGAGAGGGAGATAGGAAGGGAGAAAACTTAGAAAAATAACAGGAAGAGAGGGAGATATGAATGGAGAAAACTGTTAGATAAGTAACAGGAGGAGATGAGAAAGAAAGGGAGAAAACTGTTAGATAAATAACAGGGGGAGACGGAGAAAGAAAGGGACAAAACTGTTAGATAAATAACAGGGGGAGATGGAGATAGGAAGGGAGAAGACTGTTAGATAAATAACAGGGGGAGATGGAAATAGGAAGGGAGAAAACTGTTAGATAAGTAACAGGAGGAGAGGGGGATAGGAAAGGAGAAAACTGGTAGGTAAATAACAGAGGGAGATGGAGAAAGAAAGGGAGAAAACTGTTAGATAAATAACAAGGGGAGAGGGAGAAAGGAAGGGAGAAAACTGTTAGATAAATAACAGGGGGAGGGCAGAAAGTAAGGGAGAAAACTGTTGGATAAATAATAGGGGGAGAGATAGATGGGAAGGGAGAAAACTGTTAGATACATAAAAAGAGGGAGAGGGATAAAGGAAGGGAGAAAACTGTTAGATAAATAACAGGGGGAGAGGGAGAACGGAAGGGAGAAAACTGTTAGATAAATAACAGGGGGAGAGGTAGATATGAAAAGAGGGTGGGCGGTGGGCTGTATACGATTTAAGATATATAATAGGGGGAGAGGGGGACAAAAGGGGGAGATAGGAGGGGAAGATAGGAGAGGGAGATCGGTGTGAGAGGAAACTGGGATAAGATTGTGCGATAAATAACAAGAGTGGGGAGGGTGAATGGGGGAGATTAGTGAGATAAATATATATTGAGGAAGGAGATATGAGAAGGAGATTACGGGATATGATTGTTCGATAAATAAGAGGGAAGGGGAGAGGGAGATTAGAGGCCAGACATCTGGTAGAGGTATTTAGTAATACGGTCAGAAGGGAGATGAGAGAGAAACCACGAGCGAATATGTCAACGCGAAGAGGGAGAGAAAGGAAGGAGGGATACGTTGGAGCGAGGTTAGGGAAAAGTTAAGGAGAGAGTTAGAGGAGATGAAAATTCTAGAAGGTTGTTCGATATGTGTCACAGAACAATGAAGATGAAGGAAGAGTGAACATAATGGAAAGAGAGCAATGATCGCAAAAGTAGCAAGATGTGGAATTTTCAAAGAAATAAATAGTGGAAGGGAAGGAGAGAGAGAGAGAGAGAGAGAGAGAGAGAGAGAGAAACGGATAAATGAAACGAGAGGAAAACAGAAAATGAAGCTTCTACTGACCCAAAAAAAGAGAGAAATGTAAAAATAGAAATGTAAAAAGAAAGAAATGTAAAAAGAGAGACATGTAAAAAGAGAGAAATGTAAAAAGAGAGAAATGTAAAAAGAGAGACATGTAAAAAGAAAGAAATGTAAAAAGAGAGACATGTAAAAAGAGAGAAATGTAAAAAGAGAGAAATGTAAAAAGAGAGAAATTTTAAAAGAGAGAAATGTAAAAAGAGAGAAATGTAAAAAGAAAGACATGTAAAAAGAGAGAAATGTAAAAAGAAAGAAATGTAAAAAGAGAGACATGTACAAAGAAAGAAATGTAAAAAGAGAGACATGTAAAAAGAGAGAAATGTAAAAAGAGAGAAATGTAAAAAGAGAGAAATTTTAAAAGAGAGAAATGTAAAAAGAGAGAACTGTGAAAAAAAAGACATGTAAAAAGAGAGAAATGTAAAAAGAGAGAAATGTAAAAAGCCCAAATTGAATAAATGTCTAAGTTCGAAAAGTTGCTGAGATAAATCTAGGTGGACAGAAAATGTGGAGAAACAAGAGAATGTGAGTGAAAGAGAAAGAGTGGTGAGATAGAGGTGAGAGAAAGAGGGAGGAAAACGAAGGGGTGAGAGAGAGAAAGAGAGATAGAGAGAGAGAAAGAGAGAGAGAGAGAGAGCTACAGCAATTGAGGCAGGCGTGAAAACGAGTCTAGTAAAATAAAGATATAAAATCGATGAGCAAGTGTCGGATCGATAATGGAGAAGACTGTGATAAATCATGATGACGAGTTACATGGGAGAAGGCCAGAGAGAAGATGTGGAGACTGAGAGATAGAGAGAAAGAGAGAGACAAAGAGAAAAATATTGACAGAGAGTGAGAAATTGACAGAGAGAGACAATCACACAACAGAAAGATAGAAACTAACAGAGAGAGAGAGAGAGAGAGAGAGAGAGAGAGAGAGAAAGAAAGGAAGAGAAAGAGAAGGAAATTTAAAGAGAGAGAGAGAGAGAGAGAGAGATAGAGAGAGAAATGTACACAGAGAAATATTCACGAAGAAAGAAAGAGATGGAAAAATCATAAAGAGATAAATTGACAGAAAGAAAAATTGACATAGAAAAAGAAATTGATAGAGAGAGAAAGCGATATATTGATTGAGAGAGAGAAAGGAAGAGAAAGAGAGAGAGAGAGATAAATTGATATAGTACTAGAAATTGACACAGAGAGAGTGCTGGACTGAAAGAGAGAAACACAGAGAGAGTATTGACAAAAAGAGAAGAGAGAGAGAGAGAGAGAGAGAGAGAGAGAGAGAGAAATTGGCATAGTGAGAGAAATTGACACATGTCAACATAAATTGACAGAGAAAGTGACAGAGAGAAAAACAAGTTGGCAGAAAGAGAGAAACAAATTGAAAGAAAGAGACATTAACAGAGAAATAGAAATGGGAAAGAGAAAGAGAAATTGATATAGTGCTAGAAATTGACACATATAAAGAAAAATGGACAGAGAGAAAGAAATTGATATAGTGTTAGAAATTGACACATAGAAAGAGAAATGGACAGAGAGACAGAAATTGATATAGTGCTAGAAATTAACACATAGAAAGAGAAATGGACAGAGAGACAGAAATTGATATAGTGCTAGAAATTGACACATAGAAAGAGAGAGGAACAGAGAGAAACTGATATAGTGCTAGAAATTGACACTTAGAACGAGAAATGGACAGAGATAAAAAAAAAATTGATATAGTGCTATAAATTTACACATAGAACGAGAAATGGACAGATAGAAATTGATATAGAGCTAGAAATTGACACATAGAACGAGAAATGGACAGAGAGAAAGAAATTGACAGAGAGAACGAAAAGTTGACTGAGAGAGAAATTGTCAGATGGAGAGAGAAAGAGAGCGATGAAGAGAAAAAGAGAGAGTTAGAGCGAGAAAGAGTGAGAAAAGACAGTGTGGGAAAAGGGGAGAAAATGAGTTTCCGAGATAAAGATCCACTACGCTGAGAGATGTGCTCAGTGAAATGATGAAACCTAATCAATTTGTGATTCAAGATGGACAAGATTCAGATATTACACATTGATGGTTGAACAGGGGGTAGATAAAGTGATAAATACAGAAGGTAGAACTAGATAGTTCGAGACAGATAGACAGACAGACAGAAAACAGACAGAGAGACAAAAAGTTTGAAATAGAGACATATAGTTATATGTATATATATATATATATATATATATATATATATATATATATATATACACACACACATTAGATATATAGATATATAGATAGATAGATAGATAGATAGATAGATAGATAGATAGATAGATAGATAGATAGATAGATAGATAGATAGATAGATTGATAGATAGATAGATAGATAGATAGATAGATAGATAGATAGATAGATAGATAGATAGATAGATAGATAGATAGATAGATAGATAGATAGATAGATAGATAGATAGATAGATAGATAGATATACAGGTAGGTAGGAGGTATGTAGGTAGGTATTTCAACGGTCTGCTGAGGAAACTATGAGTTGGAGGATAATGCAAATTTGCAAACTTGACGGTTGGTATGTGATGTATACCTCAGAAGTGACGTCATCATGCTCATCGTACTTATAGTCACATGGTGCATTTAGGTGTGGTTTCATTTGAACACGCCTCGTAGATCATTTTGGCCACTTATGGTCTGAATTTGTATTCCTTTACTGCACGCACACGCTAACGCACAACCGCACGCACGCACGCGCACACACACACACACACACACACACACACGGGGCTAGAGCTGATCCAGTATATCAATGTGTTTATGGAATTGATTTATAGACTTACTTTTTTCACCTAATATTGTTCCCTTAAAGTCAAGGTCGCTTCATGAGAGTGAAAATACTGGTCATATTGATGTAGAACAAACAAATAACTACTAGTCTGTTGGTTCGTCTACTCTAGTTTGGCGACATGAGAACGATTTTCTATGATTATGTACATATTGGCACATGTCCTCCAAACATCGGCACGCGTTCTGTGTTTCTCTGTATCTAAGTACGCCGCAACAATTTGGGAAAAACTGTGCAAATGTCAAACTGATCGATACACCAATAAATTACACTGGGCGGACAGTTACAGAGTGCCTGAAACCTGCTCCAACTTAAAAAATGTTCTCCGTAATTGGCGTAGCGTCGACTAAGAAATGAGGAAGTGTCGCATCAGAAATTGAAAGCGAGAAACAGGCAAACAAATGAAGTCACCCTTTGTTAGGACACTAGATACATTGCATATGTCTGAAATTGAGACGAAGTTATACACAATCAACACAGCTCCTACAGCCTAGTCCGGGAAATTACAGTAGCGAAAACTGGAATGAATTGACACAGTTTCCTTTGATCAAACTGCGGGGAAAACCTGCACTTGGACACCATGTGTTTGCGCAATACAGAAGTCGCTAAATATGTCTCCTGTAAAACGATACAGGAAGAGCTTTAAGATATAAGGATGCAGGGATGATAAGACATGCATGTGTGGAGCAAAACAAGACCTAGACCCCCCCCCCCTCCCCCCTGATGATCTACCCGAACATTCCAGAAACATGTAACATAGATACCATGTCGAGAAAGGAAATGACAAGGCAATCAACCTGGCTGACCTTTGGAAACGTGGTCTCTGACATGTTGCCTACGACAAGGGGACTTAGTGGTATCGAGGTAAGGTGTCCGCCTCGGGTGCCAGAGGTCGCGTGTTCGAATCATGGTGGTGACTGGGAGTTTTTTCCTTCAGGTAAAATCTGAATCTTCAGGTAAAATCTGAATCTTCAGGTAAAAAAAACATTCAAATGATCTCTGGGTAATGAGATCGGACTCCCGTGCACAGTGTTGAGCACGTTAAAAATTCTCTTGCAGTTGGAAATTGAAAAGAGGAGGTGTAACGGCTGCTGCCCGCACACAATTAAAAAAATTATAAATCTACTTAAATGATGTGTACCTTTCCCTAGGTGGTTTGTTAAGACCAGCTATATATGGTGCCTAACAGGCTGCGGGTATAACTTAGCTCTAGTGTTTTAGTCTATTAAGATGAACTCGTACATCGGTAAAAACCACCAAGAAACTGATTGTATGTACACTCTGTAGAGTTTTCTAAACCAGTATAATGACGTTAAGTTAAGTTAAAATACCATACTCATTTATATATATATTTCCCGGCGTTGTGGACGCTATAAGTTGTTTCCTGAAATTAGTCTTCAAAATTCCACGACTCCTACGCCCTAGCCCAAATATTTAAACAAAAATGTTATGATACTTAATGTATTATCTTAACTATGTACAACTTATACATTTAATTCATGGATCATATATAGTTCAGTTTACTATCTAGCGTAGATAGTGTTTGTTTGTTTATACTAAGCAGACAGACAGATACACGTTTCCTTTCGTACCCATATGACCTCGCTTTAATGATTAAAAAAAAATTAGATCTGCTTGACTATGTAGATTCGATGGCACTTACAGTCGGAACATAAACAAACAGCAGTCGTTTCAGGATCTCAACTATGTTTTATTTACGTCATAATATAATTAAATGTATTGATCATATTTTAAACCAAACATGAGAAGGAAACAAATATTAGCGCTTCTTTCGAGATGTGAACAATATACCTAGTCGCACAGTAAGAGAGAACACGTGATTCCCTCAACACGTGATTCGGTCAGCCAATAAAACTAATCTTATCGATAGATGGTTGACACACCGAAATTAATTGCATGATATATTACAAGGAGGAGTCAAGTGATCGTATTTGTGTTTATTCTGTAAGAATATTACCTACTTTCCGACAAAGTTATTTGTCTGATTTTATTTAAATCTACATTAAATGAATCGTCTCAATATTTTAGCGATAGAATAATCGATTTTCAATTCCCGTTACTGGTACGTTCTAGTCAACCCGGCTGTTAATGGTACCTGGCTCACTGCTAGGGGAGGAAATGTTGCAATGACGAGAACTGCTCACGCCGCCTAATGAACAAGCTGAAACCTCATTCAATTTAGTCACTAAAACTTCATCATCGACAGCAGTATTGATAATGCGAGTAGATTTACCTTAATACACAATTTTACAAAATGTACAGACGATGTTAAATAAACAGAGCAAAGTTATTGCAAGTCATACGTCACATCATTTAGATGATAACAGTTTATTACAGGGCCCAGCAAATCCTGGGCGCCAGGAAGCCATTATATAATGCTATGGCGCCTAACATTTCAGAACCAGTCAGGTATTTGCTCGCTAATTTCCCAACCCCCTCTACAGAGTCTTTATATAACCAGTTTTCTTGGAGGGTGGCTTAACCGATGTGCGAGTCCATCATAATAGACTCAACATTTGAGCTAAATAGACCCGCAGCCAATTAGGCGCCATCTATGGCTGCTATTAACAAACCACCTGGTGAAAGGAACAAATAACTTTGGTAGATTTTTAACCGTTACGCCAACTCTTTTCCATTTCCAAATGCCAGGGAATTTTTAACGTGCTCGACACTGGGCGCGGAAGTCCGATCTCACTAACCAGAAATCAGAGGAATTTTTACCAGAAGATCCACGTGACAAAATGGCGGTCTTCGCCTTGATTCGAACCCACGATCTCCGACACCCGAGGCAGACACCTTACCTCGAGACCATTGAGTCCTACTGTGCCTTGATATAATGTATTTTTCTTAGTGCTTAGAACCTAAACACGTGTATCACCTCCTAGTCTACTTAATGTGTACGGTCTTTTGTCATAACCGTGAGTTTTCATGTTTTTGTGTGACAAAAGTCCTTCCATTTTATTCAATCATAATTTCTCGCGAA
This sequence comes from Ariolimax columbianus, assembly GCA_036924085.1. Taxonomy (NCBI): domain Eukaryota; kingdom Metazoa; phylum Mollusca; class Gastropoda; order Stylommatophora; family Arionidae; genus Ariolimax; species Ariolimax columbianus. The sequence goes on from JAVGWX010000022.1 coordinate 13,927,675, forward strand.
ATCTAGAGACCAATGTTATGTGTAACCCCAGTTTGAGAATCATTTCACTAGAGAAATGATATGGCGAATATGAATCAAACACTGGCTGTTACATTATTGAAATTTGATGTTAATTTCTGTTAACCATTCTGACAAAGAATGTTGGAGAGTTCAAATGTACGGCCACAACTGAAAAGAGAGAACTTCTTCTTCTTCTTTTTCTTCTTCTTCTTCTTCTTCTTCTTATTCGTACGCTGTCAGACGTCAACTTGAATTTTTTCGAAAAAAGCAGCGGCCATCCTGAGGCTGTCGACACTGCCATAGAGCTTGTCTAGTGTTGCCACTCGTGATGGCCACATGTGCTTTCTCTGGTCCTTGTATTTCGGGCAGTTGTGCAGCAGTTGTTCAGCGGTCATTTTTCCGGTACCACAACTGCATTCGTCAGTGCCACTTATCTTCAGTTTATTGAATAGGTGATACCTCAGTCTGGTGTGGCCTGTGCCGAGTCTGAAGACCACGACCTACTCTCTTCTGTTCAATTGGTAATAGGCATCATTTTTTGTGTAGCCAGTATGTTCTGTTTCCCATTTGCCCATGTATCTGGCTCCAATAAGCCTTTTGGACTCTTCGTAGCTCACACTAGAATCTGGTTGTGGTAGTCTTGCACCTTATTTTGCCAGTATGTCTGCCTCTTCGCTGCCTTGGATGAAAGAGAGAACGAAATGGCAGGAACGACTAAAGGTTTAATTAGGAAGGAGAGAAGGAAAACGGAAATAAATGAAAGAAAGATAGAAATTCATGTTGCTGTAAGTGTAAAACAGAAGAATATATCACTTAGCCTTGTTAACTCCACGAAAAGTATACAATGACAGTATGATCTTCTCCAACCTAGTTGAGAAATACACTGCATGACGTTCAGAGAAGTCGTCTGAGACAGACCATCAATTTTATAACCGAAATAGAAACGGTTATTTCAGAAGTAATCCACATAGCCATTAGAGAACTCTGAGGAGTCAGACTGCCAGTTATATCAGAACAATTGATGTGCTTAGTAGAGAACGAACAACGCAGGTGAACATTTGAAAGTCAGTTTGGTGTTGGGGTGGTATTGATATAAAGTACACAGATAAAAATATCATTTGTTGTGGCGGTTAAGAGTTACGAAATACATGGTGAACTAGATTAAATGAACGAATCACTCTGTAAGGGTGGGGCCCAGTGGTCTCGAGGTAAGGTGTTCGACTCAGAGGCTGGAGGTCGCGGGTTTAAATCACGGTATAGACAGGGATTGTTTTTCATGTGGACCATCCGGTAAATATTTCCCCTGATCTCTGAGTAGTGAGATCAGACACCCGTGTGCAGTGGTATGCACGTTTAAAATACTGTAGCAGTTAAAAAACGAAACGAGTAGGCCCAATGGCCGCTGCTCGGGCAAAATTCAAGTTAAAAAATGTACTCGAATAATTTAGGGATATTCGCACTACAAAGAATATATCGAAAAAAAGACACTGTGTGGCTATAACATCATACCTTGGTTATTTGGTTAGCGGAGCGGTATAAATAATGCCTTACAAGTTGCGGGTCTACCTTGAGAGTCCCCAAAAATATGAAACAAAGGAGGTCACACCTCCCCACGACTTGTAACGACATAAGTGGATTGAAGATAGACATAGAGATAGATAAATCCCTCTGTAAACTATGTCAATGGGTTAAGAAATGACGATTCGGTACAATAAAGTCCATCATAACATCTGAGATTAGATTCCTTTCGAAAAGATACTAGTACAGGCCAGTAATTGGATCATAAACCACGTGGATACCCTGTTACAGTTACCGCACTGTCTATCGGTTCTCGCTTGCCAGCTTGAATCATCTCTCTCACCGTATAGATGTTTCTATTGCAATCTGATCAGGACGACCAGGTCGGACCTCATCAGCAATTGTTTAGCGTCCTTAAGAAAATGTATCAACCCAGATATGCATTGCGTTACGCGGCGACAAACACGTATCATCACAAGCAGGGATAATTTCCTTACGAAATGTATTGATTAAAAAAAAACCTTCGTCGCTCCTCCCCTACCAAAAAAACGTACATCAGCACTTTTTTCTTTGATTACTGCACTCTGTGAACACTGTGATATAATTTTGAATCTCAACTGCTCACATGCATGCACCAATAATAATAATAGCTGTCCATCGTTGTCGATGAGGACTGCCGACATCATCCTTGTCACAAGTTTCCCTGTTGGGTGTTGGTGCGCATGTTTTTTTGTTTAAAAAAAAATAAAAACATGCACCTATCGTCTTTAAAAACTACCAACTACATTTTTATTCTATCCCAAATCAATTTGTGACCTACTTACTGACTTGTCAGGTTACAAAGGAACTGAACTGATACCCTATAATAGTTCCCAACTAACTGTGCAATCACAATAATGAGAACGACGGATATATTTCTCTGGCTGGACGGAAAATAGAGCCACCCAGTTATACACTACGATACAGGGAATCTAAATATCTTAACCATAGTTGGGATAGATCTAAATGTACGGAAAAAAATTAATAAGGACAACAGATCTGACCCAAACCCACAAACTTCTTAAGACCAAGATGAAGGTATCCTACTTCGTCTAACAATAAACTACAGACAATGCTATCTTCTCCAAATGTCTCATGCAAGTGGTATAACTTAAGTTAACGTCTTTATACTGGGTCTCTACAGACTATACATAGTCTGTATATAACCAGTTTCTTGGAGATTGGTTTTTAGCGATGTGCGATCTTAATAGACTCAAACACTAGAACTAAGTAGACCCACAGCCAGTCAGGCGCCATCTATAGCTGCTATTAGAAAGGGGACAGGTACAAATAACTTGGGTAGATTTTTAATTTTAATTTTGTCCTGTCGTTAATCCTATTTTTTCGATTTCCAAATGCCAAGGATTTTTTAACGTGCTCGACACTGGACACGGGAGTCCGATTTCACTACCCAGAGTTCAATGGAAATTTTTCCAGAAGAGCCACGTGAATAAAATTCCGGTCTCCATCATGATTCGAACAGACGACCTTGGCACACGAGGCGAACACCTTACATCGAGACCACCGAGTCCCATTGTAGATTTAACATCCAGAACCTGTAACACACCCAAACCGCTCAGCCCATGCTGTTCTACGATGTCAGACCTGGCCTGAAATGAAGAAGAAGCTATAATGCAGCCACCATGACCTAGAAACGACTACGTACCTCATCTGGAACCGCTGTCTCCGTAGATCTAGATTAAAATAGGCACAAAAACACATCTTAGTCTGGGCTTGGCTTGGCTTCGTTCGTTCTCAATCTCCCGCTACCAAACCCTGACACGGGCCTAAGTAACCGAATGTAGTCCCGAGAACGGGATGCGTTGTGTCGTAGTTTACAGCTTGACTGCGATATTTGCACCTTCCGGTCCAACACATCCGACTTCAGCAAGCACATCTTAGTCTTAGTTGACCTGTACTTCTACAGAGACATAAGACCCTGTGCAGGTCCCATCTCTAGTGAGAGCTGGATGTAGCGAGGAGAAGGATTTTCTGATTAGCGGGCTAGGCTTGAGCGACTTCTGGGGCAGACTATGGAGACTGATGTGCAAGTCCAACTTAATAGACTCAAATACTAGAGCCTAGCAAAGAGTGGAGGAGCATCCCCACAAACAGACCTGAGTATCACATATAATGAGGCCAAGACCATAATTAAAGCCAACTTAAGGGTAAACTGGGCTGATCAACACCCCGACTTCCGAAAAGAAGACAGCTACTTTAACTTAACTAGAGAAGAGCAAGTCAACATCTTCAGACTGAGAACTGGGCATAACAGACTTAAGGGTCATCTTTACAACAACATGAGGATTGGGATGACAGGTGCCCATGTGGGGGCGCATACCATGACTGTGGAACACATCCTTCAATGCTGCATGCTCACGCAAGAAAAGAAAGAACAATACTGGCCTCGTGAGACAGATATGAGACAAAAGCTGTATGGAGATGAAACAGCCTTACAAACAACGGTGTCCTTTGTAAGAGAAACCGGAACCTTGATCTGAGGATGAAAGAAGAAAAAGAAGAAGAAGAAGAAATACTAGAGCAAAGTAGACCTACAGCCTGTTAGGCGCCATCTATACTGCTTTTAACAAACCATCTAACCATGCCAGATGTTATGTCATGTCCCTCAGTTAGTCGCCTCTTACAACATACTCTCTATGGGGCAGTGGTGCTATTCTTGTCTTTGTCATACACATATTCTCCGGCAAACCTACCGTGTTTTGGTCGTGTGTGTAAATTGTAAGAAGACATTTCCAAGTGCTTATCAAACACATATTAAGTAGAATCGGAATTGAAGGGTCCGACACACTGTCAAAGGGCGATGGAAACCTATCTGAACCTGATACACGAATCTATAACGATGAAGTATATATATTTAGGAGGAGTAGATACAAGAAGAAAAGTAATGCAGAAGATCACGTGTAGATTGATACAGTGGAGCAATGTCCTACCGTGGTTTGGTCTAGTTTACAGATTGATACAGTGGAGCAATGTCCTACCGTGGTTTGGTCTAGTTTTACAGATTGATACAGTGGAGCAATGTACTCTACCGTGGTGTGGCCGTGTGTGTAGATTGATACAGTGGAGCAATGTCCTACCGTGGTTTGGTCTAGTTTACAGATTGATACAGTGGAGCAATGTCCTACCGTGGTTTGGTCTAGTTTACAGATTGATACAGTGGAGCAATGTCCTACCGTGTTTTCATCGTGTCTACAGAATGATACAGTGGAGCAATCCACAAGTTGGTTGACGCCATCAGGGAACAAGAAAGCTTACCAAAAGAGTGCAGAGAGGGCTACCTGGTGAAATTGCCTAAGACGGGAGATTTATGGGAATGCAAAAACCATAGAGGAATAATGTTATTTTCAGTGCTAGGAAAGGTAGTATTTTGAGTAATACTAGAAAGGTTGAAAAAGGCAGTGGATAACATGATAAGGGATGAGCAGGATGGCTTAAGGTAGACTAGATCATGCATTGACTAGATAACTACATTGCGGACAATTGTGGAGCAATCATGGAATGGAATTCGAGTTTGTACACCAATTTCTGGAATTATGAAAAGGATTTCGACAGCTTGGACAGAGATATACTCTGGGAATTACTGAGGCACTATGGAATTTCTTAAAAGCTAACAAACAAAGTTAGACAGATGTATGAATTATGCAACGTAGAGTTATACACGAAGGACAACTGACAAAGCCATTCAAAATTAAATCTGGGGTTCGACATGGTTGCCTACTGTCGCCTTTCCTGTTCATCCTGGCAGTGGACTGGATTATGAAAGTAACAACAAATGAGAGAAATGGAATCCAGTGGATCTGGATTATGAAAGTAACAACAAATGAGAGAAATGATATCAAGTGGACTTTGAATAAACAGCTGGAGGACCTAGATGTTGCGGATGATATAGCCATTCTGTACCACAGTCAAAGCCAAATGCAAAGGAAAAGGGATAGACTGGATTATACTTCTAAACAAGTCGGTTGGAAGACCCATGAGGCAAAGACCAAAATAATTAGGGTAAATACAGCAAACACAAAACCAATCAGGCTGAAAGGACCGCCACTGGAAAAGGTAGAGGTATTTACATACCTAGGAAGTATCATCAGAAAGGAAGAAGGGACAGATGAGGATATAATAATAAGGATACAATAAGCAAGAGTTGCATTCGGAATGTTGAAACCAATATGGAACTCCACGGACATAAGAAGGAAGACAAAAAGAAGGATTTTCGATTCAAAAGTGAAACCAGTCCTGTTGTTTGGAGTGGAAACCTGGAGGATGACCAAAGGCAATGATAGGAGACTGCAGGGTTTTGTCAACAGATACCTGAGAAAACTTCTTGGTATAACATGGTTGAACAAAATAAAAAACGACAACCTGTGGGGGAGAGCGGGACAAGGTCAATTGGAACAGGAAATCTTAGGAAAAAAGTGGAGATGGAAGGGTCATGCAATAAGACAGCCCCAGGCTAGTATCAATTGGCGATCCCTGTCATGGAACCCCCAGGGAAGAAGAGGCATATGCAGACTAAGGAATTCATAGAGGCGAGATCTGGAGGCGGAAGTGAAGAAAACAGGAAGAAGCTGGAAGGAAGTGGAATAGATTGCACAGGACAGAGCTGCTTGGGGAGAGTTGATAGATGGCCTATTCACCCCTGGGTTATAGAAGGCGAACGAGAGACAGTGGAGCAATGTCCTGCAGCGTTTTGGTCGTGTGTACAGATTGATACAGTGGAGTTATGTCCTACCGTGGTGTGGTCGTGTGTACAGATTGATACAGTGGAGTTATGTCCTACCGTGGTGTGGTCGTGTGTACAGATTGATACAGTGGAGTTATGTCCTACCGTGGTGTGGTCGTGTGTACAGATTGATACAGTGGAGTTATGTCCTACCGTGGTGTGGTCGTGTGTACAGATTGATACAGTGGAGTTATGTCCTACCATGGTGTGGTCGTGTGTACAGATTGATACAGTGGAGTTATGTCCTACCATGGTGTGGTCGTGTGTACAGATTGATACAGTGGAGTTATGTCCTCTACCGTGTTATGGTCGTGTCTACAGATTGATACAGTGGAGTTGTGTCCTAGTGTGGTGTGGTCGTGTCTACAGAATGATTCAGTGGAGTAATGTCCTCTACCGTGTTATGGTCGTGTCTACAGATTGATACAGTGGAGTTATTTCCTACCGTGGTGTGGTCGTGTCTACAGAATGATACAGTGGAGTAATGTCCTCTACCGTGTTATGGTCGTGTCTACAGAATGATACAGTGGAGTTATGTCCTACCGTGGTGTGGTCGTGTCTACAGAATGATACAGTGGAGTAATGTCCTCTACCGTGTTATGGTCGTGTCTACAGATTGAAAGAAGACTTTTCCAAGCACATGTCGTACACTTTTCTTTGCAGTTGTTCATTAAACGACAATTAAAACATACGAAAAAGAACAACAACAAGAAGAACACGAAGAAGAAGAAGAAAAAGAAGAAGAAAGAGAAGAAGAAGACGAAGAACAAGACGAAGAAGAAAGAAAAAAATAAGAAGAACAAGAAGAACAAGAACAAAAAATAATAATAATAATAAGAAGAAGAAGTAACCGCCGACGGTACCTGCTATCCTGTGAAGGACATATCTGTCACTCTGTGACTCTGACAACAAACACGTGTGTTAGAGGGTCTGCAACTATTTCAGATTTAACGGTTCCTTGGGTGGTCGGTCTGCCAGTTCGTGTGAGGTCTGACATGGTAGGCGGCCAGGCACTGAGATAGCACGCGATCACGTTTCTCTGATCTATTGTCTATCTCCAGTAAAAATCACTATAGTTGCAATCGCCAAGGCAGGCTGTCTTTGTACGAAGTCAGAGAGTGCTGAAGAAATTTGAGCAAAGGAAGGAGAAATAACAAGATACCATGAAACAAGTTTATGGGGGTTTTATCATTAAATTTGGATAAGATGTTCTTGTCATATAATTATATATATATAAAATGCCTCTTTTTCTTCATTACCAAAACACTCTTCTTCTTCTCCCTCTTCTTCTTCATCTTCTTCTTCTTCTTCTTATTATTATTATTATTATTATTATATTCTTCTTCTTCATTTGACTTGTCATTTTTTGTTCTTTTTCTTTTTCTTTGTCTTTTTCTTCTTATTTTTTCTTTTTCTTCTACTTCTTCTTCTTCTTCTTCTTCTTCTTCATCGTGTTCTTCTTGTTCTTCTTCGTCTTCTTCTTGTCTGTATTTTCGTTGTTTGGTGTTGTTGTGAGTTCTCTCGATGTGAAAGTTTACTCTTGCGTGCCCCCTGAATAGGGCGTTTATTGGCGAGTTGCATCATATCCAGCCTCACATGCCGAGCGTGCTAATGAAGGGAAACTGGAGTCCTCCAGGTGGTTGTGTTCTTTTTTTTTTACTTCATCTGCCCGTCGCTCACTACTACGGGGATTAATGTGGATCCCCTACCTCGTTGATCGAACTGCCAAAAAGAACAGCCCGTTTGCAGTGAGACCTGCTTGGAAGTGAAGAGGGGGTCTTCGCCAGTATACTTTACCTGATCCTGACTAATATGCCCGATCAGTATATTTTGCCGGACCCTGACTAACATGTCTGATCAGTATATTTTGCCTGACCCTGACTAACATGTCTGATTAGTATATTTTGCCTGACCCTGACTAACATGTCTGATTAGTATATTTTGCCTGACCCTGACTAACATGTCTGATTAGTATATTTTGCCTGACCCTGACTAACATGTCTGATTAGTATATTTTGCCTGACCCTGACTAACATGTCTGATTAGTATATTTTGCCTGACCCTGACTAACATGTCTGATTAGTATATTTTGCCTGACCCTGACTAACATGTCTGATTAGTATACTTTGCCTGACCCTGACTAACATGTCTGATTAGTATATTTTGCCTGACCCTGACTAACATGTCTGATTAGTATATTTTGCCTGACCCTGACTAACATGTCTGATTAGTATATTTTGCCTGACCCTGACTAACATGTCTGATTAGTATATTTTGCCTGACCCTGACTAACATGTCTGATTAGTATATTTTGCCTGACCCTGACTAACATGTCTGATTAGTATACTTTGCCTGACCCTGACTAACATGTCTGATTAGTATATTTTGCCTCACCCTGACTAATATGTCTGATTAGTAAATTTTGCCTGACCCTGACTAACATGTCTGATTAGTATATTTTGCCAGACCCTGACTAACATGTCTGATCAGTAAGTTTTGCCAGACCCTGACTAACATGTCTGATCAGTAAGTTTTGCCAGACCCTGACTAACATGTCTGATCAGTATGTTTTGCCAGACCCTGACTAACATGTCTGATCAGTATGTTTTGCCAGACCCTAACTAACATGTCTGATCAGTATGTTTTGCCAGACGCTGACTAACATGTCTGATCAGTATGTTTTGCCAGACCCTGACTAACATGTCTGATCAGTAAGTTTTGCCAGACCCTGACTAACATGTCTGATTAGTATATTTTGCCAGACCCTGACTAACATGTCTGAACAGTATGTTTTGCCAGACCCTGACTAACATGTCTGATCAGTATGTTTTGCCAGACCCTGACTAACATGTCTGATTAGTATATTTTGCCAGACCCTGACTAACATGTCTGATTAGTATATTTTGCCAGACCCTGACTAACATGTCTGATCAGTAAGTTTTGCCAGACGCTGACTAACATGTCTGATCAGTATGTTTTGCCTGACCCTCGCCTTCTTTATTTTAAATGTTGCACCTTCTGTATCCTTGTTGATTCTCTTCGTTCATTCTCAAATTCCCGCAACCAATCCCTGAAAACGGCTTTGCAATCAGGAGAATGTAGTTCGGAGAACGGAATGCGTTGTATCGTAGTTTACAGCTTGACTGATATTTTCCCCTTTCGGTCCGACACATCCGACTTCAGCAGGGGTTTTTGAGTACATCATTAGCCTTCCCACTTTCATCCCTCTCCTTAGCCAACCTGCTCTGTTGCAGCATGTTATCCAGAATGACTTCCTTATCCAATTCGAACCCGGTCCATCACCCCGAACCACATCTGGTCTGGTTACCTTTTAGAATTCTTAGAACATTGCTGGCTATTTAGGCTATATCATCATTATTATCTTTTATTCACTTGTGTCGTTTTGCTACGTAGACAGGTGTCGTTATTTGTCGTTGCCAGCTTTGACGCAGATGTTGGTGTCATTCGGTGTTTCTTTTGAAATTACTGATCACATTATATTGAGGTGATCCATGTTTAATTTTTAGCATGCGAAAATTCACTGGTGGATTGTGGGCCAATCCTAGTTGTTCTTAACTCAACATATAATATTGCCTTAGAAGACATATCTTAGTCTGTAGACAACCATTTTCTCATTCGATTTGTGTAGTGTCATCAAAAAGCGACCGGCGCATGATGGATAGTGTTCACGCCCCTCGAACATGATTGATAGTGTTCACGCCCCTCCCCTCGAGCACGATTGATAGTGTTCACGCCCCTCGAGCACGATTGATAGTGTTCGCGCCCCTCGAGCACGATTGATAGTGTTCACGCCCCTCGAACACGATTGATAGTGTTCACGCCCCTCGAGCACGATTGATAGTGTTCACGCCCCTCGAGCACGATTGATAGTGTTCACGCCCCTCGAACACGATTGATAGTGTTCACGCCCCTCGAACACGATTGATAGTGTTCACGCCCCTCGAGCACGATTGATAGTGTTCACGCCCCTCGAGCACGATTGATAGTGTTCACGCCCCTCGAACACGATTGATAGTGTTCACGCCCCTCCCCTCGAGCACGATTGATAGTCTCCACGCCCCCCCCCCTCGAACACGATTGAAAGTGTCCAGGCCCCCCCCCCCCACTCGAGCACGATTGATAGTCTCCACGCCCCCCCCCCCCTCAAGCACGATTGATAGTGTTCACGCCCCTCGAGCACGATTGATAGTGTTCACGCCCCTCGAGCACGATTGATAGTGTTCACGCCCCTCGAGCACGATTGATAGTGTCCACGCCCCCCCCCCCTCGAACACGATTGATAGTGTCCACGCCCCCTTCCCTCGAGCACGATTGATAGTGTCCACGCCCCCTCCCCTCGAGCACGATTGATAGTGTCCACGCCCCCCCCCTCGAACACGATTGATAGTGTCCACGCCCCCCCCCCCTCGAACACGATTGATAGTGTCCACGCCCACCCCTCTCGAGCACGATTGATAGTGTCCACGCCCTTCCACTCGTACGATTGATAGTGTTCACGCCCCTCAAGCACGATTGATAGTGTTCACGCCCCTCGAGCACGATTGATAGTGTTCACGCCCCTCGAGCACGATTGATAGTGTTCACGCCCCTCGAGCACGATTGATAGTGTCCACGCCCCCTCCCCTCGAGCACGATTGATAGTGTCCACGCCCCCTCCCCTCGAGCACGATTGATAGTGTCCACGCCCCCCCCCCTCGAGCACGATTGATAGTGTCCACGCCCCCCCTCCCTCGAGCACGATTGATAGTGTCCATGCCCCCCCCCCAATTGAGCACGATTGATGGTGTCCATGCTCCCCCTCGATTGATAGTGTCTATGCCCCCCCCTCGAGCACGATTGATGGTGTCCATGCCCCCCCCTTGAGCACGATTGAAGGTGTCCATGCCCCCCCCCCCCCACGATTGATGGTGTCCATGCCCCACCCCCCTTGAGCACGATAGATGGTGTCCATGCCCCCCCCCCCTCGATTGATAGTGTCCATGCCCCCCCCCTCGAGCACGATTGATGGTGTCCATGCCCCCCCCCCTTGAGCACGATTGGGGGTGTCCATGCCCCCCCACGATTGATGGTGTCCATGCCCCCCCCGCCCCTTGAGCACGATTGATAGTGTCCACGCCATGCCCCCCCCCCTTGAGCCCGATTGGTAGTGTCCACGCCCACCCCCCCCCTCGATTGATAGTTTCCACGCCCCCCCTCGATTGATAGTGTCCATGCCCCCCCCCCTCGAGCACGATTGATGGTGTCCATGCCCCCCCCCCTCGAGCACGATTGATGGTGTCCATGCCCCCCTCCCCCTCGAGCACGATTGATGGTGTCCATGCCCCCCCCCCTCGAGCACGATTGATGGTGTCCATGCCTCCCCCCCACGATTGATAGTGTCCATGACCCCCCCCCCCACCCCACGATTGATGGTGTCCATGCCCATCCCCCCCACGATTGATGGTGTCCATGCCCCACCCACGATTGATGGTGTCCATGCCCCCCCCCCCCCCTTGAGCACGATTGATGGTGAGGCTGTCGACACTGCCATAGAGCTTGTCTAGTGTTTCTTCGGCCTTAAAATGTAAGTTTTTGGTTTGTTTCTATCAAGCCAAGAATTGTAATTTAGAGTATTGCAGACTTATTATTAAAAAGAAAAAAGTACACTGCATGCGTACGACAAAAGGATTGCGCGAGTTGAATGTGGCAGAGAGGCGGGAGGGATGGGCTGTTATGGTGTGCTAAAAAACTGGTGGATTTGGGGTTGGCAGACGTTATATGGGTGAGATATTCGTTTATCTATGTCTTGTCTACATACTAATATGTGAATGTGTTTGCGTGTGAGCGTATGCATATATTTTGTTTTCCACACGGCACTGTCAGGTCCGCCTGTGCAGTAGTGAGAGCGGGTGTTTATCTCACCAAATGGAACCAGGTTAGATCCCCGTGTTTAACACGCTCCAGTCGACCCAGTCATCATTTTATCTGTGGCTCAAATGTTCATTAACATAAGGCATCCACGATGGCAACTGTCTGACGGAACTCTTTAAAAGAAGCCTACTACAATGAATGCTCTAACACCTTATCCCCGACAGCAGTGTCTGCTATTGGACTACTTTTGTATTATAGGATTACAGTTCGTCTACTTCCACTCAGATTCGCAGTACTTGCGTCTTAATTATTTTAAATAAATTAAGTAAATACTTAGATAAAGTTATTTCATGTGAGAGTCGTATCTTGTTTGCGGCTTGAGATGGTTTGGGGCACACTCCTGGAGTCTGTTAGAATGACCGTTTTCGGTGCATTTATGTTTTGACTGATAAGAATCTGAGTTGCTGCATGAACAGCTCTTGCTTCAGCTTTGAAATTGGTACGTCTCTTCTGCTGGCATGGAGTTATTTTCTATTTCGCCATTGGAGTGTTCAATGTCGATTGCACTGCCTCCCATGTTATAGCTACCTAGGCAGATCCATCTGTGTACACGTGTGTCCAAGAGTTGCTAGGATACTGTCTCTTGAGCTCCTGCAGAACGTGGATTTTGTTGCTCTGTTGACGACTGCTCACTTTTCTTCGTTGACCCTGGACGCCCCAAGATTATTTTGGACCTGTCCTGGCTCCGTGTCTAGGGTTCTGGAATAAGAGGGTTTGGGTGTTTTGGGTTTCAGCTTCAAAGATGTCTGCGTTTTTTCTGTGGATTTCTCTGGCAAGATGGCTGTGGTTTTTGTTTAGTAGTCTGTTTTTTGTTCTCTTTTGGAATTTCTGGTACAGAGGTAGATCAGATAACCTCTTTAGTTTTTCAAACTGAGTAAAGGATTTATATTTTCTCTTCACTTCAAGGGGCTCGATATGTTCAGTCTGTTCCCCGGTAAAGTAATTGGAGTGCTTGTCAATGCCTAATTCTGAGACCCATATTTTGAACTCAGTCTAGGATTGCTGTCTCAAAAAAACAGATTTAGTCCTACTGTGGATTCCGGTCCACTGTGGGATCCCTGGTAACAAGAACGCATATGAGTTTGCAAAAGCCGGAAGTGGAGGTACAGAGACTTCCCATCCACAGAGCTATAAAGGGACATAAACACCCATCAAACGATCTATGGGGACAGAATGGACCAGTACAAAGAATACAAGCCAGAAAATGACAGCATAGACAAACTTGGCAGAGATGGGCAGACGAAGATCTTCCGACTCTGAACGAGACATTGAAGACTCAAGGCCCACCTCCACAGAATGGGTCTCAGAGACACTGCCACGTGCGATCGTGGAGCACCCAAGCAAACACCAGAACATATTCTGCAAGAATGCCATACATATGCAAACCAAAGAGAAGCAGCCTGGCCTGGGGGAGCGACCATGCTAGAAAAGCTGTGGCGGACCGGCGATGACCTGAAACGCACAGTCTCCTTCGTGGACCTCACCGGACTAGACGCACAGCATCAGTTGATCGATGAAAATGAAGAAGAAGATAAAGTTAAAAGTGTAGAAACGATTTTTATTTTCAGTTTAGCGAAACGCAAGGGTTATGGTTAGCGTTAGCATTGCGCTTAGACTTAGAAGTTGTGTTAGGTTAGGGCTACGGTTGGGATTAGGGTTAGGGTTAGGGTTAGGGTTAGGGTTTGATTTAGGATTATGGTTATGTTAAGGTTATAGTTAGAATTATGTTTCTGGTTAGTTTAGGGAAAGATAACAAGGTTGTTATTACATTGTCTGACAGCACGGATAATGTCATGCTGCTGTATAAACTGGGTGCTACTCTCCTGTTCACGGAACAACGTTGCCAGAATCAAGAAATTCGTGGTTGAGAATAACTGAATAAATCCTCAGACTAAGGAGGGCGGTGAGTAGGCCTGCTAGCACATCATATAATAGTTTGCTGTAGAAGTCATTCGTGTTAGGGTTCTTCTAGAGCGAAGAATTTATGCAATGGAGATGAGATGTCTGCGTCGAGTCCGCGGTAATTCGTTTCTAGACCACGTCACGAATAAGGCACGAATAAGGCAGTTAGAGACACTGTTGAGAGAGTGGTCAGCCAATATAAAGACCTATTGACTATGGTAAAAGCACGCAAACTAACATGGTAGGGACATGTTTCAAGATCATCTGGGTTGACCAAGACGGTCCTGCAAGATACTGTACCTGAGAAGCGAAAGAGAGGCATGCAGGAAAAGAGATGGGAAGACAAGATCAGAGAGGCGGACGAAAAGACCCATAGCTACAATAAGTATCTTGGCACAAAACCTAGTGGACACGAGAACTGGTCCAACAATCTGCAGTATTGATGCCCCAATGACTTTTCAGTTACGGGACTGATGATGATGATGATGAACTGATATTCCTGGCATTGTGTCTCTCAAGATAAACTTGCTGTATAGAGAGAACATATCAGGGGACAGGTCACAACCTTGCCTCACTCCCCTATCGCCATTAATCGGCCTCCTTGTTTATTTCTTTATCCTTGGACTTATATTTGTATTTTAATTATCTAATTCCCAATCATATCAGTGTCGTGAATATCACATTATCTAGCGCTCCAACTTACAGACACCAACTAAATTGTTAAAAGCGTTTTTTTCAATTGATATTTCTCCCTACTGTAGGAAATGCTAATGGCTGAATCACGACTGCTATATGTCAGAATAAAAAAACACGCGGCTTACACAAATGGGCTACTTCCGTCACTTACATGACAGCTTGAGGTCATAACACACTGCTTGCGCTTCCTGTTCTTTGTGCAGACTGGATGATGTTGGAAAATTGTAACAATAATTTTAAAATATATTTCACCGAGATTGACGATTCAGGGTGGTAAGATGAAGACCATGTACAAAGTCATACGAGATAATGCTGTATCTTTAGTGCGAGCCATGTTTGAAAGAATTGTCTACACAGAATTCACTGCGCTGTATAAAATTAACATGTGAACCGTGCTTATATAACTCAAATAAACTGAAAAGGTTATCCAATAGGAAGCTACGGGGACATTTTGTTTTGTTTGTGGCGAGTCACTTTGTATCAACTATTTTCACATCTGCCTCTGTCTGTCTGCCTGTCTATATGTCTGTCTTTCTGTCTGTCTATCTATATGTGTCTGTCTTTCTATCTGTGTGTCTGTTTATCTGTCTATCTATCTACCTATTTGTCTATCACGTCTATCTATTAGGGAGCCGCGTAGCGCAGTGGTTAGCGCGCTGCCTTCGCATCTGAATGGTCCTGGGTTAATTCCCCAGTTAAGGCAGTAGTGTTTTTTCAGACTTCAATGGCTCCAGGGTCGACCCAGCCTTAAATGGGTACCAGTTCAGTCCGGGAAGTAAAAGCGGCGAGGGAGAGGAGATGGCTACCGCCCTCATATAGCCGAGCCATTGAAATGTGAGATCGCTAACACCTCACACCCCTACGGCAGTAATCCTATGGGTTACTTTACTTTACGTCTATCTATATTTATGTCTATCTGTCTGTATCTCTATATCTATATGTGTTTATTTGTTTGTTTGTTTGTCTATATGCGTGAATGCCTACCTGCATATCTTTGTATGTCAGCCTGTTTCGTGGTTCATGTAGCCTGCTAAATATACACACTCGTGATTATTATCGCAGGCAATTGCCTTGTTCTACCCACGTCTGATCACAAACTACAGACGTATGTAGATTACTGATCCACTTATAACAATATTACGTCTGATTACTTACTTACTTTCCGTGTCCAAGCACCACGTTATATATCTTGCATCCAGTATCCAGCGACATGGATTGTCTTGTCCTTTGCCTGAAGCATGTCGCGCCTATTGCATGTTTCCTGGAGGTTGGTGCAGGTCATCAGGTGGTCTGAGTCCTGTATTGCGCCGCAATAGCATGTGTCATCATCTGTGTATCCCCGTCGCTTCATATTCCTCTTGCACATTGATACGCCAGTTCGAGGTCTGTTCAGCGACTTCCATGCTGTGTATGGTAGATGATGTCCAGGAGCAGGTTCCTCCCGAAGTTCCATCTCTGAGGCCTGCACCAATTCGTGTCACCTCTTGATACGGCGACTTTCAGGGTTTGTATGTATGGGGTTTGTTGTTTTTAGAAAGCTATGTCTGGATTTGAGTCTTGTGTTTTGTACCTGATGTTCAAACATTGGGTGCCTTGGGTCGTGCTCCTGTTTTTCTCGTTCGATTTCTGCTGCGACGTTTCTTTGGATCTCGGGGGGAAGAGGGGGGGGGGGGGCTATGCCAATTACGTCTGATTACAAACTACTGACGTATGTAGATTGCTGATCCACTGATAACAATATTATGTAACAGACGGATATTGATTGCATATCGATATTTAATGCTCACTCTACGTGTGCATTTTATTAAATTCACGTGTTCATTCATTAACGGGAAAAAATAAATGAAAAAAATGCTAAGTTGATTAAAGTTAAGTTTAAGAAAGTTAAATCAAAATTTGTAAATGGGTATGATCAGATACCGCACCGCGACGTGAACACAAAGAAATGGGAATGGGCCGGATAAGACAGTTGTGGCCAAATATGGAAATGGCCATAAATTTATTAATTGACGCACACCTCCGCATGACCAAGACAGTTGATCCACACACGCTCCTGCGAGCTTATGGCGAGTGTGATAAGAAAGGGACACTATTTACATCAACAGAGGTAGACATCAATGACAAATCTTATCGCTATGTAGATAGTTTAACTCCTTTGATTATTACTTCTTCTTCTTCTTCGTACGCTGTCAGGCGTCAACTCCATTGATTACTATCTTGACGACCCCTTCCTTAGTGGTGGCTGTACAGCTGCCGGGCCCAACTTAGTCTCCAACGATCTCTAATATGGACTATGGAGGTTCAGTGGGTAATGCGCTTCTCTTTTACCGTATCGGAGATATAGTTTTGTGCAAGCAAGGGAATTTAACCAACGCATAGAAAACTGTATGCAAAATATATTCTGTACAGTACAAATAAATAATGAACAATAAGACATTAAACAACAAAATATCGTCCCACACCAGTCAGTAATTTCACAAACAATATCTATAATAAAGGCTATTGACCTCGGAGAAGAATTCACAGACCTCATGAATAGCTTGTACCAATTTGATCAAACAATATTTATAATAAAGGTCATTGATCTAGCGGGAAAATTCACAGATCTATAAAATAACGTATCACAGTTTGCAGACGTGTCAGCAATCCAAAAAAAAAAAAACGCGAATCTGCCCTACATTTAAAAAACAATTCAATCCTAAATTGACCGAGATACAGAAGGGAATTTCTTAATTGGGATTTAAACTAAATATTAACAAAACTGTGGGGATGGTCTTCATAAATTGCCACTCAAATAAAATAATTAACATAAGTATAAACAACAACAACATAATACCTGTCAACAATATATTATTTCTAGGAGTGGCCCTGGACACATAATTGAAATGGAAAAGTTTTGCAGATTAACAAGTAGAAAGTAGTACAAGGACAAAAAACAAGAACAGAAATATGTTTATCATGCAGTGATGTCACAAATGCGGAGGCCGAAGTTGAGAAAAACAAATATTAGGTAGCGAGCTGCAAGTACATATATGTCGTAATACTGATGAGGAGCTTCAATGCTGAAATAGAAGCAGGCAATCTGGGAGGTCAACAGATTATGGAAAGACAAGGAATGGGACAGATAAGCGAGCATTGAGAAATGTTTGCAGAGCTATGTACGCAGAACAAAACGATAATTGGATAAATTATGTTTGGAAACACGAATGTACACAAGGCTACATGGAGATCATCAGACCATATAACAGACAATCGGATTGACCATATCAGTCAAGCGTTCAGAAGATGTAAGGGTAAAGCGAGGTGCAAAGGCAGAATCAGACCACAACATGTTGCTAGAAATCTTGCAGGTCAAACTGAAAGAAAGCTTCAAGTAAGAGGAACAAAGAGAACAAGATATAATGAGACAAAGAAATGAAGACATAATATTTGTTTTTGTTTTTGTTTTTGTTTTTGTTTTTGGAGTTCGCCTTATTTCTCAAATCCCCAAAGGCGGTGTGCGTTACACTGTGGTTTTTATTTTGCGCCTGTCGGCCCAGTGCATCCGACTTCAGCATGCATTTTATGTAAGGGTCTGCTTCCTCCTGCATTTTCTAAGGGTTTGCTTCCCCGGGGTAACGACCAGTGCTGTGATGGGGATCGAACCCAGCACTTTCGGATTGTGAGCCGTGCCACTTTACCACTAGGCCACGCCGTACCCAGACATAATATATCATACAGCTAAATAATATAAATCAAGTTCTACAAGAGTTACACAAGGACTTAGAAGATGGATAGTATGGGAGTAAGCAAAAGAAATGTGGAATACGACATGTGAAGAAACTATAGGGTTTAAGAAAACCAACAAAAAGGAATGGTTCTCAGCAGAAACATTACATTAAATGGAAGAAAAGATAAAACAGATAGCTTTTCTCAACAACTGCAGACTCCAAGTTACCAAAGCAGAAGCACAATAAAAAGTAAGCTATTACAGACAGTGCATGCATCATAAATATGAAATGTAACATTTTGAAATTTTGGTAAAGGAGGCAGAAAAACCAGCGGAAAGAGGAAATATGGCAGATCTCTAAACACTACAATCTAAATTGTCCTTTCCAGTCAACTATAAAGTAGCACCACTTGCAGTCCGATTTATCTTCATTCACGTGTCACATATGTTGTTATTTAGCTAAATTTGAATTAACAAAATATGACAACGTGCTTGCTTTACTTCTTCTTCTTCTTCGTTCTCAATCTCCCACTACCAAACCCTGAAAGGGCTTAAGTAGCAGAATGTAGTCCAGAGAACGGAATGTGTTGTGTCGTAGTTTACAGCTTGGTTGCGATATTTGCACCTTTCTGTCCAACACATCCGACTTCAGCAAGGCTTGCTATACGACGATGAAAAGAAACTGCAAAACCACATGATAGCGCGTGCGTCTACCTGTACTTAATAAGGAGTACTCTGAGTGGCGTGAAGTGAAAAGTGGAGTCCCACAGGGTTCGGTTTTTGGGACCAATTTTGTTCTTGATATATATAAACGATTTGGACATTGATATAGGATCCATGTTTGACAAATTTCCTGATGCCACAAAACTATCCATTAGTGTCTCTTCTAAAGCAGAAGTGGATATATTGAAGTCGGATTTAGAAAAATTCGATAATGGTCTGTAAGCTGGCAAATGGAGTTTAATGTAAATAAATGTACAGTCATCATCCACATGGGTAGATCCAATTTGGAACATAATTACAGAATGGGCGAGAACAATATTAGAAAGATAGATAATGAAAGAGACTTAGAGGTTATAATAGATCATATCTTATTCTTCTTCGTACGCTGTCAGACGTAAACCTTTATTTTTTCGAAAAAAGCAGCGGCCATCCTGAGCTGTCGACACTGCTATAGAGCTTGTCTAGTGTTGCCACTGGTGATGGCCACATCTGCTTTCTCTGGTTCTCATATGTCCGGCAGTTTTGCAGCAGATGTTCAGCGGTCATTTTCCCAGTACCGCACATGCATTCGTCAGGGCCACCTATCTTCAATTTATTGAATAGGTGGTACCTCAGTCTATTGTGGCCAGTGCGAAGTCTGAAGACCACGGCCTGCTCTCTTCTGTTCAGCTGGTAATAGGCATCGTTTTTTGTGTAGCCAGTATGTTCTGTTTCCCATTTGGTCATGTATCTGGCTCTAATAAGCCTTTTTGACTCTTCGTATGTCACACTAGTATCTGGTTGTGATAGTCTTGCACCTTCTTTTGCCAGTCTGTCTGCCTCCTCGTTGCCTTCGATGTTACAGTGGGATGGAACCCACTGTACCACTACTCTTTTTGGTGCGGACTGCTGGCATAGTTGACAGAGTACTGCTCTTAAATCAACGAGTTCAATATTTTTCTGGCGTTTTAGTGCTGTGACTACGGCCAGGGCATCTGTAAGCAGGACTATATGGCTTTCATTTCTTTTGCATGTCACCATTTCTTCTACTGCATCACTCAGTGCCTCTGCCTCCGCTCTGAAATTGCTTGAGTATTTTCCAGTTGCCAATGATAGTATTGTTTTTCTACCATTTGGTAGGCTCATGAATACCCCTGCCTCTCCGTACTGTGTTGTGTTTGTTACAGAGCCGTCGGTGTATGCATGGATCCAGTCCATGCTTGGGTAGTTTTTCGTTATGTACCTCAGGGTTATGTCTCTTCTTTCTTTTTTCAGTCTGGCTGTTCTTTTTTCCAAAACCTGGTATATTTTCTGCCACCTCTGGAAACAAATGCTGCCCCGAGGTAGGTTTGCGTACAGTAGGGATGGGCTTTGGTGTTTTTAATGCGTTCATAGGGTCTTCGTTCATCTTTGCTTTGGCTATTTCTGCAAAGTTTCTCCGCTTTAGTTTCCCTTTTCCAAAATTATTTAGTCTCTAATGCATTGGATGGTCAATCAGTCTTCTGAGTTTTTCTGCTTGCTGCTGGGCTTTGCAGTCTCTTCTGTGGGTAATGGATTGCAGATTTGTAATCTTTTCCAGTTCTACAATTGTCGTTGACTTCATGCTTCCTGTTATAACTCTCATGGCTTGGTTTTGGAGTTTGCTAATTTTGTCAAAGTTCGCCTTTGCTGCTGTTGTCCATGCCGCAATGCCATACTCGATAACTGGTGTCACTCTTCTAGTGTACAGTTTCTTTAGTATACTTTCGTCTGCTCCCCAGCTTGTGCCAGCAAGTTTCCTCATGATTGCCATTCTTTCTCTGGCTCTCATTCGGTTTCTCTCGATCTGATTTTTCCATGTCATTCGCCGATCAAATGTGACTCCCAAGTAGTTTGGGTTGTCGTTTGGCCGCAGATATTTGCCGTTAATACTTATTTTGGTGTTTTGTGGTTTGTTTGAAAGTAATATATCATATAAAGTGAGTGAACAAGTTCATGTAGCATTGAAAAAGGCAAAGGCAATGTTAGGTATAAAAAAAAAATATTAAACATAGGAGCAAGGAAGTGATAGTCAAACTGTATAAAGCTTTAGTTAGACCTAGATTGGAGTACTGTGCACAGGTGTGGAGTCCTTATCATGGAGATGATATAAACATGCTGGAAAGGATACAAAAAAGAGCGACAAAGCTGATAGTGGGATTCCAGAATTACAGTTATGAGAAAAGACTCAGAAAAACCGGCCGACATTGTCTAGAAAAAAAGAGAATTCGAGGTGACTTAATACAGGCTTATCAGATGATCAGAGGAACGGATAAATTACTGCAACAGGTTTATATCAAAATACAACCACCCACAAGAACAAGAAGGCGTAGCTACAAATTAACTAAAGAGAGGTCCATATTAGATATTAGGAAATATCTTTTTAGTCAGAGAGTGGTGAATATTTAAAATGCATTGCCACAGGAGGTGGTGGAGACAGGGACAATTAATGCATTTAAGAATAAATTGGATGCGCACAACTTTTAAAGCAAGGTCATGTAAATGAAACTGTTTGTATACAGACTCTGCAGAGTCTTCTAAACCAGTATAAAGACGTTAAGTTAAGTTAAACATATTATGCGAATTACTGAGAAAGTAAGTGTAAATTATATTGCTTTTCAACAGGCCCTTGAGTTTAAGTATTTTGGCAGTATATTTTCGGCTGACGTTAGGATCGACAGGGAAATTGAGACTATGTGTCAGAGTGCATCTGCGGTGACATCAGCTGTCACTATTGCGCAAACAAGCGAGCATTATTTTGGCAATAAAGCAACAACTGATAAACAGTATATTTATGTCGACCAAACATGTCCCCTCTCCTGGGCGCGTGAGATCAGAATTTCGACTTGTGGTGAAATGAAGTGTTTGAGGAAGGTCATCGGTGTTACCAAAAGATAATCACGTCGCGGAACAACAACATTCGATGTATTGTCGGCACTACGTCTTGTGCCGAATACATTTCCAGGCAGAAAATAAGTTGGTTTGGTCATCTCATGAGAATGCACCCTCATTAACTTTTACTGATGAGTTACACGCTGAGGGAAAAGGGAAATAGGGCGGCCACGAGGCAGGGAGATAGATGACATTACAGGGCTCACATTGACCGACGCAACGCACTTGGCGCAGAATAGACGACTGAAGCTCACCATGACTTTCAACGGCACAAGTGGAACGAAAACTAACTCACCTAACAAAATATGTATCATCATGTACCCTGCCTGGTTTGTGTTGGCGATGATGGACCTCCATCTGCTTTTATCACGTGTGTCGTTTACCACTCTGTCGTTGATTATCGACCATACCCTTCCCTCAGGTTGTCTAACATCTTCTCTCTCGGCCTTCCTCTGTCTCTCATGTTGTCTAACATCTTCTCTCTCGGCCTTCCTCTGTCTCTCAGGTTGTCTAATATCTTCTCTCTCGGCCTTCCTCTGTCTCTCAGGTTGTCTAACATCTTCTCTCTCGGCCTTCCTCTGTCTCTCAGGTTGTCTAACATCTTCTCTCTCGGCCTTCCTCTGTCTCTCAGGTTGTCTAACATCTTCTCTCTCGGCCTTCCTCTGTCTCTCAGGTTGTCTAACATCT
The DNA here is from genome assembly GCA_036924085.1 of Ariolimax columbianus. Classification (NCBI taxonomy): domain Eukaryota; kingdom Metazoa; phylum Mollusca; class Gastropoda; order Stylommatophora; family Arionidae; genus Ariolimax; species Ariolimax columbianus. The sequence continues at coordinate 13,950,510 of JAVGWX010000022.1, forward strand.
TCTCTCTCGGCTTTCCTCTGTCTCTCAGGTTGTCTAATATCTTCTCTCTCGGCCTTCCTCTGTCTCTCAGGTTGTCTAATATCTTCTCTCTCGGCCTTCCTCTGTCTCTCAGGTTGTCTAATATCTTCTCTCTCGGCCTTCCTCTGTCTCTCAGGTTTAATATCTTCTCTCTCGGCCTTCCTCTGTCTCTCAGGTTGTCTAACATCTTCTCTCTTGGCCTTCCTCTGTCTCTCAGGTTGTCTAACATCTTCTCTCTCGGCCTTCCTCTGTCTCTCAGGTTGTCTAATATCTTCTCTCTCGGCCTTCCTCTGTCTCTCGGGTTGTCTAATATCTTCTCTCTCGGCCTTCCTCTGTCTCTCAGGTTGTCTAATATCTTCTCTCTCGGCCTTCCTCTGTCTCTCAGGTTGTCTAATATCTTCTCTCTCGGCCTTTCTCTGTCTCTCAGGTTGTCTAATATCTTCTCTCTCGGCCTTCCTCTGTCTCTCAGGTTGTCTAACATCTTCTCTCTCGGCCTTCCTCTGTCTCTCAGGTTGTCTAACATCTTCTCTCTCGGCCTTCCTCTGTCTCTCAGGTTGTCTAACATCTTCTCTCTCGGCCTTCCTCTGTCTCTCAGGTTGTCTAATATCTTCTGTCTCGGCCTTCCTCTGTCTCTCAGGTTGTCTAACATCTTCTCTCTCGGCCTTCCTCTGTCTCTCAGGTTGTCTAATATCTTCTCTATCGGCCTTCCTCTGTCTCTCAGGTTGTCTAACATCTTCTCTCTCGGCCTTCCTCTGTCTCTCAGGTTGTCTAACATCTTCTCTCTCGGCCTTCCTCTGTCTCTCAGGTTGTCTAACATCTTCTCTCTCGGCCTTCCTCTGTCTCTCAGGTTGTCTAACATCTTCTCTCTCGGCCTTCCTCTGTCTCTCAGGTTGTCTAACATCTTCTCTCTCGGCCTTCCTCTGTCTCTCAGGTTGTCTAACATCTTCTCTCTCGGCCTTCCTCTGTCTCTCAGGTTGTCTAATATCTTCTCTCTCGGCCTTCCTCTGTCTCTCAGGTTGTCTAATATCTTCTCTCTCGGCCTTCCTCTGTCTCTCAGGTTGTCTAATATCTTCTCTCTCGGCCTTCTTCTGTCTCTCAGGTTGTCTAATATCTTCTCTCTCGGCCTTCCTCTGTCTCTCAGGTTGTCTAACATCTTCTCTCTTGGCCTTCCTCTGTCTCTCAGGTTGTCTAACATCTTCTCTCTCGGCCTTCCTCTGTCTCTCAGGTTGTCTAACATCTTCTCTCTTGGCCTTCCTCTGTCTCTCAGGTTGTCTAACATCTTCTCTCTCGGCCTTCCTCTGTCTCTCAGGTTGTCTAACATCTTCTCTCTCGGCCTTCCTCTGTCTCTCAGGTTGTCTAACATCTTCTCTCTCGGCCTTCCTCTGTCTCTTGTCTAACATCTTCTCTCTCGGCCTTCCTCTGTCTCTTGTCTAACATCTTCTCTCTCGGCCTTCCTCTGCCTCTCTTTCCCTGTTGTCACAACGTGCTCTAAGCCACCTCTTCATATAACATGCCCAAAGAAGGATGACTGCCTTGTTCTGACCCTTGCAATAAGTTGTCTTTGAGTCTGTGCTTCCTCGAGTACGGCATCATTAGTCATTTTTACTGTCCATGAGATCCGCAGTATTCTTTTGTAAAACCCAATCTCCGTTGCCCCGAAAGATCTAAGCGCTTGTTTGCTAATTGTCTATGATTGACTGCCATATGTCAGTACTGTATATTTTGTAATACTATAATGTTAGTTGTAACGACTTTTTTGTATGTTAACCATAAAACAAAACAATACAGTTCTCCTCTTGGACATTAAGACTGACACCTTCTAAATTAGTTTGGACTGTAAAAAGTTTACAGAGAAAATGACAACTAGGTACATATAAACAGATAAACCAATCACAGACAGACAAGGCATACTATTGACATTATCGGAAGAACAAAAGAAACCGTAGGTTAAGTATTTCTAAGACAGTCTAAACAGAACTCCACCACAAGAAACACCAAACATCCTTCTAGTAGGAGACCCTGGGTTTTGACTGCAACCCACAAAGTAAGATAAACATCCAAAAGGGCCATGTTGAAATTCAAGAAAGGGAAAGCGACAGACCTAGAAGGGATAGCAGCAGAAGCTATTATAGTGGATATAGATATGGTCACCGATATATTGCAAAGATTATTCAAGAAGATATGGGAAAAAGAAACAATACCCACAGAATGGAAATATTATGTGATTTAGCTGCCCCAAAAGGGAAATTCGGTAGATTGCAATAATTATAGAGGGATTACATTGATGTCAGTACCAGGCAATGTATTCAACAGAATCATCTTGGACAGATTAAAGTGGAAGTAGACAAAACGCTCCGAGAGCAACAGGCAAGAATCCTTCGTGGAAGAGTGTGCGCGGATCATATAGATACTCTTCGCAGCTTTCTAGAATAAACTATTGAATGGAAAATAAACGCAAATTGTGTAACAAACTGCAAGAGGGCAGATATCATAATACTGATGGGGAGATGGAAGCAGACAACCTGGGTAGTCGGCAGATGATGGAAAGACAAGGAATGGAACAGTGGTCTCAAGGTTAGGTGTCCGTCTCGGGTACCAGAGGCCACGGGTTCGAATCACGATGGAGACTGGAATTTATTCACGTGGATCTTCTGGTAAAAATTTGCCTGATCTCTGGGTAGTGTGATCGGACTGCCGTGTTCAGTGTCGAGCCCGTTAAAACCCATTGGCAATTAGAAATCGAAAAGAGTAGGATTAACGTCCGCTGCCCGGACAACAATTCAAAATTCAATTTTTAAAATCTACCAAAATTATTTGCGTGGACATCAGTCATGTCACACAGCTAGGTACTTCCGTAAGGGTCAGCGAGTCCTACCTGACCAAGACTCTATTCCGCCTCCAAGTGGTGGTCCTGGAAACAGGCCGCCCTTGTGTTGTCTGGCTAAGATAAGAGGGATCGAAGAGGGAATGCTAACCCGGTATGTGAAATATCGCGCTGGGATCAAGATGCAGAGCAGCGCATGAACTGCAGCGGTCAGCGACCCATAGCTGACTGCTAGCGTCACGGCCAGCGAACAAGAGCTGACAAGACCCTTCTACACCTCCACGCGGTGATCCTGGATAACAGGCTGCAACAGAGCAGACTGGCTAAGGAGAAGGGATCGAAGAGGGAATGCTAACCCGGTACTCACAAAATGCTTGCTGAAGTCGGATGTGTTGGACCGAAAGGTGCAAATATCGCAGTCAAGCTGTAAACTATGACACAACGCATTCTGTTCTCTGTACTACATTCTGCTACTTAGGCCAGTGTCATGGTTTGGTAGCCAGCGGGAGATTGAGAACGAACGAAGCCAAGTCAAGCCAAATACCGCGCTGAACCTTCTGTGACGAGCAGGAATGCACAGATATTAGCAGCTTCGCTGTAAACTAGGATTTATCGTCCTGTTCAGGACGAACGCCCGAGGGAGAGAGAGATCAAGTACAACTGCTCTCTTTGCAACAATCCTGTATCAACTCAGTATTGTCTAAAATAATGTAATGGTGACCTATTTAGCCTAATATAGTTATTAACTCCAGCTCAGCAGAAATGACTTGCTGATGCAATGCTGATTTCTGTAACACGACATTGATATCGTCATGCACAACCATCCTCGTGTGCTAAATTAAAGGTATTTTTTTTATCTTCGCCTTCACTGGGCAAGTCATGTAAACAAAAATGGCTTCAGTGCAGTCGTGTAAGAGACGCCATTTTGCAATGTTCCAGATTTTGAAAGATTCATATCCTCATTGTCATGCTTTCTCTATGGTGTTCCAATTTACCGTCAGTTTAACTGGATCAGTAGGACGCGACCGAGTACCCGGCGGAATAACTGGGCGGGCAGATTGAGCTCATTTAGTCTTGGTTGGCAGCCAATCTAAGAGAAGGTAAACTATGACTTTTAACCCGGATAGACGAAGCTCGTTAGCCTGTTCAGACAGTTCACCTAGGAGAGGAGAAACTCTGATTTTAACCCCAACCCACAAGTCCCAGAGAGTGCTGGCTAGTCTTGAGATGATGAGAGCATTATCGGATGTCTCGAGTAACTAGCATCTGCGGGCAATGACTCCACTGCCTTGTGGCAACCTCGGGAGATGGTAATGCTACGGGAGTAAACCCAGACAACAAAATTCGGAGTGGTAGCCCCTGAGGCGGATGGTTTCAAAATTGCGAACTCATTCCGGGAGATCCTGCAACTGAGCTGGTGCCAAATTGTCATGCTTTACATTCCTTTGGATTACACCAGCGAGGCCGAGAGGGGGATCCTGCAGTTTGGGCAGCTCAGGGTCTCCATATTCAGCGCCCAGGCTTGCGTCCTGAGAGGCTACTCACAGGATGCCACGAGCATGGTCTGCAGAGACTGAGACACCTATGAATGAATGAAACTGGATCATGATCATTGAGGGGCACAGTGGTATAGCACTTGATTCTCACAAAGGTATCGGATATGATCCGCTCTAGTCAATCTGGATTTTTTTTTTTTTTGCGTTCGCCTTATTTATCTATTCCCCAAGGCGTGTGTGCGTTGCACTGTGGTTTTTATTTTGCGCCTGTCCGCCCAGTGCATCCGACTTCAGCATGCATTTTATGTAAGGGTCTGCTTCCTCCTGCATTTTCTAAGGGTTTGCTTCCCCGGGGTAACGGCCGGTGCTGTGATGGGGATCGAACCCAGCACCTTCTGGTTGTGAGCCGTGCCACTTAAACACTAGGCCACGCCAACCCCCAATCTGGATTTGATCCGCTCTAGTCAATCCTGATTTGATCCGCTCTAGTCAATCCTGATTTGATCCGCTCTAGTCAATCCTGATTTGATCCGCTCTAGTCAATCCGGATTTGATCCGCTCTAGTCAATCCTGATTTGATCCGCTCTAGTCAATCATGATTTGATCCGCTCTAGTCAATCTGGATTTGATCCGCTATAGTCTATCCTGATTTGATCCGCTCTAGTTAATCCTGATTTGATCCGCTCTAGTCAATCCGGATTTGATCCACTCTAGTCGATCCGGATTTGATCCGCTCTAGTCAATCCAGATTTGATCCGCTCTAGTCAATCCGGATTTGATCCGCTCCAGTCGATCCAACTGTAAATTACCTGGCTTACTGCTCGAGTGCGAGTGGTAGTGATGAAAGAAACTGACCACCCGACCTCTTAAACGACTTTGGCCTTATAACAATACTGTCTATAACACTCCATCTTCGTCAATAATGCATACTGTGAGGCTCCAAAGACAAACGATGGCTGAATCAACTACATACACAAGGACATGCTCATTGAATTATAGATGGGATCAAGATGCTGAGCAGCGCATGAGCTGCAGTGGTCAGCGACCCATAGCTGACTGCTAGCGTCAGGGCCAGCGAACCAGAGCTGCCAAGACCCTTCTACACCTCCACGCGGTGATCCAGGATAACAGGCTGCAGCAGGGCAGACTGGCTAAGGAGAAGGGATCGAAGAGGGAATGCTAATCCGGTACTCAAAAAATGCTTGCTGAAGTCGGATGTGTTGGACCGAAAGGTGTAAATATCGCAGCCAAGCTGTAAACTACAACACAACCCATTCCGTTCTCTGGACTACATACTGCTACTTACCCTTTCAGGGTTTGGTAGTGGGAGATTGACAACGAACGAAGAAGAATTATAGATGTTAGAGACGTCATTGTACCCTGTCTAAGATTTTGCAAGAATCTCTACATCTTTGCTTTGAAAAGTAAAGTTTCCATTTACAGGTAGGTAGACTGGATCGTATTGGAACTAATGAATGGAACTTGTCAGATGTGTCATAAATGACAAGGAATTCAACCGTTCTGCTACTCAGCCACATATACAACTAACACAACTACATTTACCAGCCACACAATGTATATACCTCATAGTCACAAATGTCACTCAGACAGTCACATATAACCACCCATAGCAAGTAGCATTAAATGTAAGATGACAGACAAATGTAGGGTGACTGAGACAAGTATAGTATGACTTGAGACAAATGCAGGGTGACTGAGACATGTATAGGGTGACAGAGATATGTAGGGTGACTGACAGATTTGTAGGGTGACTGAGACAAATATAAGTTGACTGCATCAAATGTAGGGTGACTGAGACAAATATAGTATGACTTGAGATAAATGCAGGGTGACTGAGACATGTATAGGGTGACAGAGATATGTAGGGTGACTGACAGATATGTAGGGTGACTGAGACAAATATAAGTTGACTGCATCAGATGTAGGGTGACTGAGACAAATATAGTATGACTTGAGACAAATGCAGGGTGACTGAGACATGTATAGGGTGACAGAGATATGTAGGGTGACTGAGACAAATATAAGTTGACTGCATCAAATGTAGGTCCACTGAGACAAATGTAGGGTGACTGAGACAAATATAGTGTGACTGAGACAAATGTAGGGTGACTGAGACAAATATAAGTTGACTGCATCAAATGTAGGTCCACTGAGACAAATATAGTGTGACGACAAATGTAGTCCTAGGGCAAATCTAGCAGATAATGATACACAATCACAAGCCAATGTTTGCAAACATTTTATTGTCCAACTTTTTCTGGAAAATTATCATAACAAAGTTCATAATAAGGTAACAATGCGCATACTAACATAACACTATTACTGTCATTATTTACCTGGTATAACATGAGGTAACATATGTACAATTGTTGTCTTTTATTTTGTTGTATATACAAAAATATATTCTCAATTCATTTCTTTGACCAACATTGGACTATCATCGTCGCTAACATGTTCAGAATTTGTGTTTGGGTATACAAAAACACTTTAATGCACACAATATAGCTAAAGATGAATGTGTGCATGGAAATCAGTTTTCAAATACGAGCTGGTGATTTATTTGCTGTTTTCTATCAAATATTCACATCTGTTTCCCAGTAAACTTGATGTGTCTGTCTCCTGATTTGATCCGCTCTAGTCAACCCTGATTTGATCCGCTCTAGTCAATCCGGATTTGATCCGCTCTAGTCAATCCTGATATTCACATCTATTTCCCAGTAAACTTGATGTGTCTGTCTCGTTGGTTGTACAGTTATTCCTTGAAATAATGGCATGCATTTTCTTCATAGAGTTGGTGGTCTGTCTAAGACTTATTTCATCGCTAGTTAAGTTATTCCTTGAAATAATGGCATGCATTTTCTTCATAGAGTTGGTGGTCTGTCTAAGACTTATTTCATCGCTAGTTAAGTTATTCCTTGAAATAATGGCATGCATTTTCTTCATAGAGTTGGTGGTCTGTCTAAGACTTATTTCATCGCTAGTTAAGTTATTCCTTGAAATAATGGCATGCATTTTCTTCATAGAGTTGGTGGTCTGTCTAAGACTTATTTCATCGCTAGTTAAGTTATTCCTTGAAATAATGGCATGCATTTTCTTCATAGAGTTGGTGGTCTGTCTAAGACTTATTTCATCGCTAGTTAAGTTATTCCTTGAAATAATGGCATGCATTTTCTTCATAGAGTTGGTGGTCTGTCTAAGACTTATTTCATCGCTAGTTAAGTTATTCCTTGAAATAATTTCATATATTTTCTTCATAAAGATAATGGTCTGTCTAAAACTTGATGTCATCATGTAATTTCTTGAATGAGATAATCTATTTCCTTAAAAAACTTGGCTGCTTGTCTTTGAAGCTTCAAATAGAAGAATCCGAGTTCTTTCATTGCATTGAGCCCCACAGTGACTAAGTTTGTACAGCATTCAAGTTCCAGAAAGGTTTGAGGCCTTTTTTTGTGCTTTTCCAATTCACGATAGGATCAGGTACATCATTCTGATCAAGACCACACCTCACGTCCACGCCGCTTATCTGGAAACAGTCTATGTTACCGAAGCCTGACCAACAAAATAGGGATCAACACTGTGATCCGCATTCTCATGAGCCTGCTGAGAAGCTGAGCAGCATTGCACATGACTAGGGATAATCCAGGCCCACCTTCTTCAGTGCAGCCCAGGATGTGCGAAAAGTCAGAGAAAACCTGTTACTAGAGAAAATATGTCACTGCTGATGAGCTCAATGCAATACCTACGAAAACAACAAGCCAGTAGTGCCTTAGCCAAACACTTCTAGACCTTCAGTAGCAGGGACAGAAAGGTCAACATAAAATAAGTTGTTTAATCTGCACATAAAAAATGTGCCCCATAGAACCTGGATTCCTTTGCCACTCCCAAGTTTCAATGTACAACAAGAATCTATCATCTGGTCATTAAATGGTGTTTAACATTCAACAATTGTTGAGGTACTATGGAAGACCTGTTGTCCACATATTCAACAATGTTGTATACAAGATTATTAATGGAGCATGATGTTGTATTATGGATGTATAAACTGGAAAATGACAAAAACTGTTCAAAATAGGCTGAATGAATTTGAAAATAAATGTCTTAGAAAACTTGTAACCTTGGCTGGAAAAAATTTAAGACAAACATTTAAGATTAGAGACAAAACAGCTATATGTTTCTACTTTCATAAGGGAAATTGATAAGTGTTCATCGAACATGTTCTTAGAACGACCAGCAATAGACTTTTCAGTCCCAGTAATTTTGTGAGAACTATATGGCAGCAGAGACGGTGGTAGGATGAGAGAGACAATGTGTAAGACAATCAGTTGAGAGGCTACCATGATGGGACTACAAAAAATACAGGTACTACATTGAGTGGCACATTTACCTGGAGAACATTGAGTTCTGCCTTACGCACAGTGTTTGGCAGCGAAAGAAAACGAACAGATAGAATGTATGTATGTAGTCTACAAAGAAAAGTGCTGATATGTCCAATTTATGGAGCATCAAGTCTATGAGCCAGTGACAATGTTTTGGAGGTATGGAGTCTATGAGCCAATGACAATGTTTTGGAAGTATGGAGTCTATGAACCAGTTACAATGTGTCGAAAGTATGGATTCTATGAACCAGTGACAATGTGTCGAAAGTATGGAGTCTATGAACCAGTGACAATTTGTCGAAAGTATGGAGTCTATGAACCAGCGACAATGTGTCGAAAGTATGGAGTCTATAAACCAGTGACAATGTGTCGAAAGTATGGAGTCTATAAACCAGTGACAATGTGTCGAAAGTATGGATTCTATGAACCAGTGACAATGTGTCAAAAGTATGGATTCTATGAACCAGTGACAATGTGTCAGAAGTATGGAGTCTGTGAACCAAAGTGATAATGTGCTTGGAGTAAGGACTCTATGAACAAGAATGGCAATGTGTTTTTAGACAAGTTTATACTTTTGCTTATAATAAAAATGCCATTTTTACAAACAATATGGCTTTCTCAAAATTATCACTAGAAATGCTATTTGCAATTCTTGAAGAAGGCATTCATAATCTTTGACATTTGGAGGTACAAAGTACTACATACAAATATATGAAAAGTAGAACCAGTTTTTAAACGACTCAAAGCTCTTGAAGTAACAAAATAGTTTACATTTGTTAAAAACTTTAAAAGACAGTTTTATTTAAGGGCATAAACAGATCCCTCATTCTGTTCTGAAATAAATCTGCATTTTTTTCATTTGTGAGTTGTCAGGTAGCAAAAATGTCACATGGTGCATTATCAAACACCCAGTCCCTTGAGACTAACAGCTGGGATTTGTCCATGTCTACAGAATGAAAATGACAGGCTGCCAAAATAAGAGTAGAGATGAGACTGTCTGACAAATACCGAGGACTAGATTAAAATCAGGTCAAGAGGTTTGCGGATAGAATATTTGCCGATCTGTCGCAACCAGCTTTACTTCTCGGGTTAGAGATTGAGCAACTAGATATGTGCTTGTCAGTCACCATTATATTTTCCCCCCTTTTGGTACTATTATAGATGTGCTCAAGTTGACCCAGCTGTAAATGAAAATATTTAACTTACTGTTAGGGAAAGAAAGGTAGTCAGAAAGAGATCTGGCAATCCTATTTTATAAACAAGCTGTGGCCTCGCCACAATGAAATCTCTTTACACTTCATTTTCGACAGCAGTGTCTGTTATGGGACTACCTTGACCTTCAACCTTCCAAGTATGTTGCAACAAAATCACTAAAGAGTGTTGTTAGCAAACTCATCACACAAAACTACTGCAATTACTCTGATTCAGGCTTCCTGAGAGGTACCAGCTGTAGCCCTAAACTTTACTTAAAGTACAGATGCGAATCAATAACTAAATCCCAGATTTACTACAGCGCTACCAAATATCAAATGAAACCAAGAATACAGTTCACTTCTACAAGCTGGAATCAGATCAGAATTAAATAAAGACATCTGTTCTCAGATAAGGCTCCGGCTGAAATGCCTTGTTTGGGTAGCCTTTGCTAGGGCATGCACGTATACAAGGGCGGTTAGGTTCAAATGACAACCCACAAGAATGAAAATGTCAAGGACATGAAGGCTTGAGAAAGAAATGGCAAGAAAGAAATGTCAAAGTTCAGGAATGGTTGTATGATGTCATAAGATCTGGTAGGTCACATGAATGCAAGTAAAAACTATGGTGCTCCTTTTGGTTTACTTTCTACAATAAACATGAAAATAAATCAGAAGCAATTGAAGAGTAAGAATAAGAAAGTAATTGAAGAGATTGTCATCACAGATATAATCAAAATACACTTGTATTTAAAACAGTATAACACTTTCATGACAAACATGGACAGATTTTGTTAAACAATTATAGTATAGATACACAGCTTGGTTTTATAAAATGGAGAGTTAAATTTTACAAGACAAAGAGTAAAGCTTAAAATTAATAAAATAAAGAGCTAAACTACACTTTAACAAGATCTATAGTGCCTAGAAAAGAGAAGAATTTGAGGTGACTTAATACAGGTTTATAAGATAATCAAAGGAACAGATAAATTAAACTAGAACAAGTTTCTTAAATTACAGCCACCTACAAGAACAAGCAGACATAGCTACAAATTAACTAAAGAAAGGTCCAGATACAATATTAGGAAATATTTATTTAGTCAGAGAGTGGTGAATGCTTGGAATTCATTGCAACAGGAAGTAGTTAAGGCAGGGACAATTAATTTAAAAGAAACTAGTTGTTTACAGACTCTGTAGTCTTCTAAACCAGTTTTAAAATGTTAAGTTAAGATGGAGAGTTAAATTTGACATAAACAGAATAGAGAGTTCAACTTTACATTAACAAGATAGTGAAATAAACTTTGCATTAACATAATGGAGATCTAAACTTTATATTAACAAGATGGAGAGCTAAACTTTACATGAACAGAATAGAGAGCTTAACTTTACATTAACAAGATAGGGAGCTTTACTTTACATTCACAAGATTTCCCATCAATACAATCGAAAGCTAAACTTTACATTAACAAAACATAAAAAATGCAACTAAGGAGGACTGAGAATGAAACTATAAGCTGCAAGAAATAAGACAAGAAGTTCGCAACATGTCACGGTAAAAAAAGACAGGTCAAGTCAAGTTAGACTTTACAATGTAGAGGCTTAGTAGAAACAATTTGGCATTCATGTTGTTCTGAATTCAACATTTTTCAGGGGGGTAAACAGGTACTACGCTCATAAACAAACAAGTTAGTTAACTTTTACATTATCAACAAAAACACAGACCGGTAAATCAACTCCATCGCAAATATATTCAATGCAGCTGTATCAAAGTACAAAGATGGAAACACAAGCAAGGTAAAAACCCAGCATAACATGAGAATAGTAACAAATGCTATAAAATCTCGCATATAATATGCACAATTTAAACTCATTTTGACTCGCTAAAACTCGTATTATAGACGAGTACTAAAAAATATATTATTTTTTATACTGAAAGTAATTATATATCAGAAATTTGACAATGTAACAGTGAAAATGGTGAAAAATTGAATGCCCCATGAGAAGGTGCAAGACTACCACAAACAGATACTAGTATAACGTACGAAGAGTCAAAACGGCTTATCAAAGCCAGATACATGACCAAATGGGAAACCGAACATACTGGTTACACCAAAAACGATGCCTATTACCAGTTGAACAGGAAGAGAGCACGTCGTTGTCTTCAGACTTCGCACTGGCCACAATAGACTGAGGTACCACCTATTCAACAAATTGAAGATAGGTGGTACCGACGAATGCCCGTGCGGTACCGGTAAAATGACCGCTGAACATCTGCTGCAGAACTGCCCGACACACGAGGATCAGAGAGAGCAGATGTGGCCATCACCAGTGGAACTGCAAGACAAGCTCTATGGCAGTGTCGACAGCCTCAGGATGACCGCCGCTTTTTTCGAATAAATAATGGTTACTGTCTGACTGCGTACGAAGAAGAAGAAGAAGAAGAAGAAGAATTCAAGCTGGAAAATGACAGCATAAACAAACTTAACAGAGATAGGCAGACAAAGATTTTCTGACTTTTTAGACACCTCCACGTGTGATTGTAGAGCACACAAGTAACAGCCAGACCATGTCCTGCAGGACTGCCCTGACTTATACAGACCAAAGAGAGGCAGTCTGGTTCGAGGGAAGCCTGTTCAGGGCCAACGAAGACCCGAATCACAGTCTTCTTTGTGAACATCACCAGGCTAGATGCCATCAGTTGATTGAAGAAGCAGAAGAAGAATGCACCATGTGTTTGCTTATGTTTTGGACATTGTTGCAAATCACATTTTGTATTCAGTAACACTAAACTAGCATCACTACATTAGCATGTCTAGTGAAAGTAATAACGAGGGAGTCCAAAGTACCTAAAATTTAGATGTTGCATACCTATTTCTGTCTGCTATAAACCATTTTTCAGTTTTTTAACAAATGTTTCACAAAATAAAATCTTGAAAAATCATGATGTACATGAATTTTCTTTTTGTTAGAAAATGTTAGGCTAAATCAAGCATCTGAATTACACACGTGCACGTATTATAGACGAGATTTTATGGTACGTATTTCAACTTTACTAGTTTTTCAACAAATATTTGTACTGAAGTTTTACAGCAATCTATATTCAATTTACATGAAAGTGTAAACAAAGCAAAGATATAAAGAAAACAAAACAACTTACATATATGAAACAACAGTGAAATGTTACAAAATAGCTGCCCTCAGAAGAAGTAGGTTTAACAGATGACAACAGTAACATATTAAAACAAATTAAGGATCATGAAAGACATGTCAAGTACCAGCTGATAAACAGACACATGTATGGCTATATTAGGGCATGAAGGCTATTTTGTAAATAACCTGCATCAAAGTCTTATGCCAGGTACTACTTGGTGGCATGGATGCCTAGATTTGGGGTAACCTTGGTCACAGGGTAGGACTTATGCATGGTTAGGCCTTAAGCTACGGGAAGCTGTGGAGGCCATGTTTTACATTTGTTAACATAGAATAACAAAGCAAAAATGTTCAGTTTCATTAGAGACCTCTTCAGAGTGTGAGGTCTTACGCTGCAGCTCCAAAATCCAGTCCTGTGTGGTCTAATTAATTTAATGCATTTGTAACATGTAACTGAAAAATGTAATGTATTTGGAACATATAACCTAAACAATTTAATGTACTCCTAACATGTAACCTAAACAATGTAATGTACTACAAACATTTAACCTGAACAATGTAATGTACTCCTAACATATAACCTAAACAATGTAATGCATTTGAAACATTTTACCTAAACAATGCAATGTATTTTAAACATTTAACATAAACAAATTAAGGTACTTCAAACAGTTAACTTAAACATACATAAAGTATACTCAACATATACACTAAACAATGTAAGGTATCGCAAACATTTAACGTAAACAATTTAAGGTACCAGTACTTCAAAAATTTAACCTAATCAATGTAAAGTACTTCAAACATATTATGTAAACAGTGTCATTTATTTGAATCATTTAACCTAAACAATTTAAAATACTTCAAACAGTTAACCTAAACATACATGCAGTATACTCAACATATAACTTAAACAGTGTAAGGTACTATGAACATTCCACCTAAACAATGTAATATATTTGAAACATTTTACCTAAACAATAGAATGAATTGAAAAACGTAATCTAAATAATGTATTGAATTGGACAAATTTTACCTAAACAATGTTATATATTTCTGACATTTAACCTAAACAAAGGGGAGTCAGTGGTCTCGAGGTAAGGTGTCCTCCTCATGTACTGGATGTCGCAGGTTTGAATCACGGTGGAGACGGTGGAAACAATGTAATGTATTTCTGACATATAACCTAAACAATGTAATGTATTTCTGACATATAACCTAAACAATGTAATGTATTTTTAACATATAACCTAAACAATGTAATGTATTTTTAACATATAACCTAAACAATGTAATGTATTTCTAACATATAACCTAAACAATATAATGTATTTCTAACATATAACCTAATCAATGTAATGTATTTCTGACATATAACCTACAACATAACTTCCACGGAGAAACACAAAAATGCAATAAATGTACAAAACTGAATGTTTTGATTATCATCTGTGCTCAGAACAAACTTGGACAACTGTCTGTGCGTATAACATTTTGATACTGTGTACGTAAAACACATTTTGATACTCTGTACGTGTACAAATTAACTTTGATATGGATGTGTATAAAATATTTAGTCAAATGTATAAATGTATACAAAATATTGTTATTCTGTAGGTGTGCACCAATCTTGTTTTAAAAGAAAAAACAAGCTTTTACTACATTTGTCTCCACTTCTATGCTTTTTTTTGCTTTTTCATTTAGAGCTGAGAAATAAAGGCCTTTTTCCCCAGTAGCTGCTGTTCTGTGCAGGTAGAGTTTTTATTTCACATGGTTCTATCCAGTGTATCCAGCATCGTGTCCTAACATTGGAGACCAATATTCTTCTGTTCATGGAACACAATTGTGAATTTTCTGCTTAATGTTTAACACCTGTCCATGCTCTTTCACTAAGTGACATTATACCTGCCCAGCTTAATTCATTAAGTGACATGACACACCTGCCCAGCTTCATTCACTAAGGATAACTACACCTGCCCAGCTTCATTCACTAAGGATAACTACACCTGCCCAGCTTCATTCACTAAGAATCCCCACACCTGCCCAGCTTCATTCCCTAAGAATCCCCACACCTGCCCAGTTTCATCCACTAAGGATAACTACACCTGCCCAACTTCATTCACTAAGATTCCTAACACCTGCTGAGCTTTATTCACTAAGATTCCCCCACACCTGCCCAGGTTCATTTCCTAAGAATCCCCACACCTGCCCAGCTTCATTCACCAAGAATCCCCACACCTGCCCAGCTTCATTTCCTAAGAATCCCCACACCTGCCCAGCTTCATTCCCCAAGAAATATCTAATTTAATATTCACTATTAAAATAAAGTTTAACAATAAGCAAAGACATTTTAGAACAAGCAAAACCACAAGCAAACAAAAATATAAATAAACTACAAATATGGAGCTGGATACTCTTGGAAGCCCAGTGATAAAAATATATGCTTATTGATTCAACAGGAGCAGAAACAAAAATAGAGCATACATTTTAAACACAGCACAAACAATAACAATGACAAACGCCTAAAACTAATTTACTCACATTACAAAATCTAATTTTAAAACCCACACAAATATAGACATGTATGTAATACAACTGTCAAATTACATAGTTTATGTAAAAAAGTAATTTTTTTTAAAAACAATCTAACATATAAATATAGCTATTACCCTTTGTTAAAATACTCTATCAAGAATCGCTATACTTCTAGTAAAAATCTGGTAGAAAATGAAGTTTAAAGAGAAACATAGAAACTCTTTAAGTAAAGGGTGCCCAATAGCAGACAGAAACTGTCGTAGGAGATGAAGTTTCAGGGACTTCAATGCTTAAATTTAAACAATACTAATGTTCTTTGTCTTTTTCAGCATTCGTCCTGAAACGGACGTTATCTCGAAATTTACAGTGTGGCTGCAATATCTGCACATTCTGTCCCGACAATCCAGTTTCATCTAATTTTTTTGGGTATGATGTTTGCCTTCCCACTGCGATCCCTACTCACTTAGCCCGACTAAACTATTACAACCTGTTTCGAGTACATCAGAACTGACCGAAACCCTATTCCGTCTCCAGATGGCAGCCCTGGAAACAGGCTGCAGCCTGGCTAAGAGAATATGAATCATGATGGACGCATATAAGAAGACTCCAGAAAATGCCTGGACCTCACACAATAAAATCAAACACTTCAGCCCTGACAGCAATGCATGCTAAGTAACTACATTTTACATAAGTGTTCAGATGCTCTATTTCTTCTTTCCTAGAAAAGACCCTGCTATCCATCTCAAATTAACCAGTAACAAATATCACATTTCAGATAGAAACTAACAATTTATTTGTAAAAGCATAAAGAACACTATCTCTTAAAATATTAAACATACCACATTTTTCAATATATTATAGACCAATTATGCACAAATGCATTCAGTTCTTCATTGGAAGATTCCATAATTGCTTATATATATGTCACAATTGTGACATTTAATAATTATTGTAGCAATATGCATGTTTACATATCTGTAACAACACCAATAATGTACTGATCACCTGGTCTTTGAATTTTCTTTTGAGTTTCAGTAGTAGTATTTTTAATAATCACCACAATCAGTTTCTTTGTAGAAAGTCTGCTACAAAGTATCTATGTGCTGCATTACGAAACTTTTAGTTTTACATGCCAAGGTTGCCAGTCCAATGCACAACCTATTAAGTTGAGTTATAATAATAGGGAGAATTTATTCTATTCTGACATCCCAGATTGGGTCTCTGGGACATTACATGGGGAAGGCTGGTCTCAGCTGATTGATATTATAGAGTCCAAGGCATTGTATGTGCCTTTGGTCGTCATTGTTGACATTTAATTTAATAAGGTAAACATCAGAGGGTTTACAGTCAAACTGAATATCAAAGGTTGATAATAACTTAAACAAGTATGAGTCAATGCATGCAAGGGCACAAATACAAAGATGACATATTTACAGTACAAAGGTCTTCAACAGAGATTTGCAACAACACAGGAGTAAATGACCCAACTAATTAAAATTATAAAGATGGAATTTGGATTGAAGAATCCGCACTCCTGTTGCCTCATTTTTTATTCACATGAAGCATAGGGTGACCACTG
The DNA here is from genome assembly GCA_036924085.1 of Ariolimax columbianus. Classification (NCBI taxonomy): domain Eukaryota; kingdom Metazoa; phylum Mollusca; class Gastropoda; order Stylommatophora; family Arionidae; genus Ariolimax; species Ariolimax columbianus. The sequence continues at coordinate 13,967,699 of JAVGWX010000022.1, forward strand.
CAGCTGACTAACAGAAAAATAGCATAAAAGCACTAGTGTGTGCTTTGCAGTGGCAGTTTGTATTGGAATTAAATTTACATGATTAATCTGCTAGCCCAAAGCACAACTTACTCAGGTTATGCCTCCCCTTCCTCAAGACATTCTTTGACAAATTCATGTTAAAATCTTTATCATTTAGGCATTTTCATTTGTGTTGGCTTAGTACCTGATGAAGACCTGTTGATCGCAACATAAACTATCTTTGTATGAATTCCCATATGTTAACACTTATACTTACATTTGTTATTTTGAACATATTTTTATTCTATGTTCACCAACTCAAACTTCAATTTCAACTTACAAATTCAGTATCCTTAGAAACTGTATATAAGCACTGATGTTACCAAACAATAAATGTATTTCTCCTGCTATGAGATTGAATCACAATTACTATTTGTTGGGCTGAGAATTTTCCAAATTTCTTCTACCAAAGTCTGTAATTATTTATCCTTCTTCAACATCATCTTATATCTTAGTGAAGTGCAATCTTCTTTTATGTGCTATCTGTGTAGCAATTATTTGCAATTCTGGAGCTGAAGATGCAGCAGTGAACTAGCTGACAGCAGTCAGAAACTCACAGTTGGCTGTTTGCATCAGGGTCGTGACCCATAACAGATCAAGACCATATTCTGCCTGGCTCCAAGTGACTGCCCTGGAAGTAGACGGTCATCATACAGCCTGGCTAAGAGATTATGGATCAAAGAGGGACGACTCAACCTAGTTCCCAAAATTATTTGCTGAAATTGGATGTGTCAGGCCGAAAGATGCAGAAATCACAGCCCAGCTGTATACTACGGCACAATGTCATAAACATCTTTTTCAAGATAAATGCAGTCCATGCCTCTCATAGGGTTTCTTAACACTGTTAACCCCTCTTTTTTCTTGGCTCTCCTCTGCCAATGAAGCTCAGACTTGGTGTTACAGGATTGCATAATGGGTACGTTGGAAGCAATTCACAACATTCGTCTGTCTATATGTCAGACATAGCATTCTTCCCACTTTCTGTCTGATTTCTCCATCTCTCTTATAGTGACCTTCAGATAAACACTAGGGTAGAACATTTGACAAACAAAAAAACATTAAACTGATTTGTCGAGTTATCAGACTGGACTACAATTACTACTTGTTGGGCTGAGTTTTTCAGAGTCACTACTGAGAGTCTCATCACCAGAATCTGTACCTCTTTCTCCAGAAAGGTCTTTTTCAAAGTCCAGCAGCTGTCCCATAAAAGTGAAGTTTGGAGATATGTTGGGCTTGCATAACTTGACATGATCATACGCCTGGTTCAGGGTCATGCTTTGCTGACTCATTAGGTAAGCCACTGTCACAGTTACAGACCGGCTGATACCAGCCAAACAGTGGACAAGAACTCTTTTCTGACTGCTTCGAGCTTCATCTGTGAATAAAGAGACAAGGAATTTCTTGATAAATCTCAGGTTTGTTATTTCTGTTTGATGACGATATGCTTCATTTAGGTCATATGAAAACGTGTCTATTATTGTTTGGATTGCATGTGCATATGTTTGTGGAGCCGCATAGAGATTGCATCTAACCGGCCGCGGCTTAATCTTTTCTCCTGTTTTAGTCCATTACAAATGCAGCCAGACCACGGATTTGCTGAAATTCACACTAGTTGAATACTTACACTTGTGTCCACGGAAATGTAATGTGGTTTTCCATTTAGATTAGTTAATTTGCTAATTTTTCCCTTTGATTATCCTGGCATGGAGTTTGACTATTTGCAATAGTATTTCGGTTACCAGTGTTGTATTTTCACGGTCCAGTGTACATGGCTGAACTTCATCAGATTGGTGTCCTGTTTGCTTAAAGTGCCGGTTTTGGTGTGGCTGAGAAAAGTAACACGAGCCAATAATAGACTAACATATTGTCATGGAGAGATTAGGCTATGTACAGTTAGCAACATGTCCATGAAACATTCCTCCCACCGTGAGTGATGTTGTCGAAAAGTAAGGCACTAACCTCTCAAAGTGATGAGCGGATATGGTGGGTGATCAAATAACGCAACTTTCAAGTAATTCCTGGTCTCAAGGGAGGTCGGACCTGAGTTACCTACAGTCATCTTGACTTATGTCTTGCCACTGACCCACGGTAGCTCGGGACCAAAAAGTAAGGTTGACGACCAGCGCTGTTTATTCCTCACTATAATCCAAATACATCACATCATCGAGACAAAACTGTATGCCATCATTGCTATCGATGGACAACTAACAACGTTTGTGATGCACTGTAGTGCTTCCATAGTAATTGAACCGCTCAGTCAATTGCCCTAAGTTCAAGTGGTCCGGCTATTTCACCTCATGCCCAATTGATCACAGTCCTTTCAGGACAACCTTGTGTTTCTTTTGTTGTTTTAGGACATAAGGTTTGGTAGAGAATACAAAGACCATCAAAGAGAGAGTAAATCCTTGGAAAAGAATACATTTTGTAGGTGGAAGCCAGGGTAGTACAGTGGTTAGTTCAAGACATCATGGTTTGGTCCCCAGTTGATGCTGGATCTTTCCGATAATAAAATTAGTCCTGTGGTGGAGAGCTTCTACATCTGTCCCATTGAAATCAGGGAATGCAATGAACACACCATTCATGGACTTGCCCACAGGGTTGCTGAGACACATCACCTTCCCTCCATATGCCCTGTGTGCTTCCATTTTAAACCCTTCGCTGTCTCGTTTTATCCTGCACTCCCTATTTGCTTCTGAAGTCATGGACTTGTCACTGGGACTGCTGACGCCCATCTCATACACTCCATATGGAGGACAAGCAGGGCAAGAAAATAGATCGATAGCGATTCCTACTTCTTTATATATGTCATAACAAGACTTCACTTCATTATACTGGTTTAGAAGGCTCTATGGAGTTTGTATACAACCAGTTTATGCTACTCCACCGATACTAAAAATAACTGTGCATCCAATATATTTGTTAATGAATTAACTGACCTTGCCTCCACCACATCCTGTGACAATGCATTTCAAGCATTCACCACTCTCTGACTAAAAATGTATTTCCTAATATCTAATCTAAACTTGCCTAGATATTTGGGAGCCATGCAGTGTCCAAGCTCCTTCCCTTGCAACCTGATCTAAAGTTTTCTTTTTGCCTTTTGCCTGCTTCTGAGGTGATAGGCAAATACCTGGGTTTTACTGGAACTTGGTATAAGATAATTCTCATGGTAGTATTGGGCAAGGCATTTTCCCTGGGCAGAAACTGATGTGTGGTCAGTTAATATAAATGGCCTTGTGACTGTGTCCATGGGTTGGTCATTAGTATATAGACCTATGTTATACAGCATGGGTGCTAGGGCACGTCCTTGTGTCTGTGTCCATGGTTTGGTCATTAGTATATTGACCTATGCTATATAGCATGGGTGCTAGCACACTTCCTTGTACCAGGTGGTTGTTTTGGTTTCGCGATCTGCTGTCCTTTCCCCCAAAATGACAGAATATTCATATGTTGATAACACTATGAAAACCAAATTGGGTCATAACACGAAACACTATGACCATGACTGCTTTAGCACACATTGGCGGAATGGGATGAGTGTTAGATATGTCATTCTCAACTGAATTGTTCCTTCTCCGTTGCCATGTCGTCCCTTACTGCATGGCAGGTACCCATTAAAAGTACCGGGACCTATTTCACGAACCCAGTCCATTTATTGTGACACCACCAGTCTAATAGCATGAAACTTGCATTTCAACCCTTTACAATCCAACCTAGTTGAATAGATTTGTTTCTTGACACGAATCTTATGAATTAGACTGGACTTTAGAAGGTTAAAACCCGAATCTAATCAGTTTAGCAAGGATTGTAAAGGATTAAGGCACATATGATACAGAAATCAAAGATACAACGCACGCTCTCAGAAGAATAAAAAGAAACATGCCCAAGTTTACAGTGAATGTCGCATACAAGCTTACACCCCCGCACTAAAATGTGTGTCACTAGTGCAATCATTGCCAGGTCGCACAATTCCGACACGTTGCTATGGTAACAGAGTATCGAACACGCCAGCTACACTTATTCATTCAATCGTCATGCACTCTCCATGTCTGCCATATCGCTTTTTAGAATGCAGGCACGCACCCAGGAGCAACGTGACAAAATGGCATTCATTTCAGTAATTTAAAGTCAGCATTTTGAGGTTATGTCGGTAATTAGCAACATGAATTATCCGCTAAACTTCAAAATAGATATACAGTATTACGACGTATTTTAAGTCCAATCGTGCATGCGTTCAGACAAGTAAATTTCAATCAGTATTCAACATCACAGTTGCTATAATGTGTTAGTTGCTTAAATTAATGTTATTCTATGTCTCTGGCGAATATATTTAGCCGTAGCGTAGATCTCGTGTATCTGTGTAGCGCCATGCCAGAGTTTTATTTGTCAATGATATTATGGACCGTCTTCTGACTCCAACAAAGTCATAATTGTGCCTTTTTTTTAAAGAGGCAGACTGCATTGCACTATGATCTATATGGGAGGTGGTGGAGGAAGGGGGGGGGGAGGGGGGAAACTGAGAGCATTATGTTTCCTTAGCTTTGGCTGTCGCCAGTTTACCTGCAAAGCATAAGTCGTTTACTGCCAGATTTATTTATCATGTGAATAGTGCCCTGTACCTTTCTACGCTCATACTATTTCGATACAGTTTTGTTTGTTCACCTGACCATGACTAACATAAGACTGATCAGCATATTTGATCTCACCCAGGCTAAATATAGTCAGATCAGTATATTTCACCTGACACCGACTAACAATCACATCAGTATATTTCACCTGACCCTGACTAACATAGTCTGAATCAGTATGTTTTGCCTGACCTGACATTAGTCTAATCTCCCAAACTGATGTCAGTTTTAAGACACAAATTGGTTTGTAGCAACCGCAATATAACGATGCCCAGCACTAACGGCGTCTCGGTGGTAGAGTGCTGATCTATCACGACAAAGGTATAAGGGTTCTATACCAGTTATTAACATCCCACAGTCGACTCAGCTGTAAATGGACACCGGCGTTACTGTTAGGGAATTAAAGGCAGGGAGCAAGAGGAATTGGTTCATCTCATAGAAAGGTGGGACCTCGCACAATGAAGTCTCTAACACTTCCTCCCCGACCACAGCGTCAGCTATGGAATTAACTTTATTCTATTGACTCACATATCGCATATTATGACTACATGTTTCTACTACGCGTGTAAGCGCGTGCCTTAAACGTGAGTGGCTTGGGAGTTTACGTGTGGGTAGGTGTGCTAACTTTCAAGCCTACAAATGACATCACAAGGCAGTGTAAAGAAAAACAACACATAAATGTGTATGGCCAGATACCGCGCTGAAACGAAAACATAAAGAAAACCTACATTACGACTAATAGAAACAACGAACAACTGCAAAAATGAACTAGCAAATCGTAGAGAGGAAGAATTCAGAAAATAAAAATATGAACAAATATAGGAGAAGAAAAACTTACTTATCTGGATACCACATAAGCAATCTTCACAAGGTCTAGCGTGTCAGAGACCGAAATCAAATGAGAGACAAAGGCGAGATGAAGTGACATGCCAGTAGGGCGGAAAAAGTGGGAGATGTTTGGATAAGCTGATAGTGGCCAAATGCGAAATGAACAAACGGTGAAATGGGGTCACGATATAGCGAAGACAAATAGATGGAGGCAGGGAGAATGAGATAAGGATTAGAAAAAGGTATGGGAAATATTGATATCACGTGCTGTTATAATAGCTGTCGTCTGCCTGACTATTACTAAGTGTCCAGTTTAGTTCTTTGCCTCCGGATTGATTTTACGTTGTAAAACGGAAGTCGGGGAACAGGTAAATTGATCAAATTAGGAAACTATCAAAATGTAGGGTTTCTTCTTCTTCTTCATCTTCTTCATCGTACGCAGTCAGACAGTAACCATTATTTTTTCGAAAAACGCAGCCGTCATCCTGAGGCTGTCGACACTGCCATAGAGCTTGTCTAGTGTTGCCACTGGTGATGGCCACATCTGCTCTCTCTGATCCTCGTATGTCGGGCAGTTTTGCAGTAAATGCTCAGCGGTCATTTTCCCGGTATCACACGGGCATTTGTCGGTGCCACATATCTTCAATTTGTTGAATAGGTGGTACCTCAGTCTATTGTGGTCAGTGCGAAGTCTGAAGACCACGACCTGCTCTTTTCTGTTCAACTGGTAATAGGCATCGTTTTTGATGTAGCCAGTATGTTCGGTTTCCCATTTGGTCATGTATCTAGCTCTAATAAGCCGTTTTGACTCTTCGTATGTCATACTAGTATCTGGTTGTGGTAGTTTTGCACCTTCTTTTGCCAGTCTGTCTGCCTCCTCGTTGCCTTGGATGTTGCAGTGAGATGGAACTCACTGCACCACTACCCTTTTTGGTGCAGCCTGCTTGCATAGTTGACTACTGCTCTTAAATCATTAATGTAGGGTTTAATTTTTAAGGTTTAAAATAAATACAAAATAACATTATATGAAATTTTGGGATCAAGATGCATGGGCTGCAGTGGTCAGATAACCAAAGTTGACATTCTAGCATCACGACCAGCGAACCATAGCTGACTAGAACATTGTACACCTCCATGCGGTGAACTTGGATAACTGGCTGCAACAGAGTGGACATGACTAAGGAGTAGAGATCGAAGAGGGAAGGCTAACCCAGTGCCCAATAATATCATGCTGTAGTCGAAGTGTCTGACCGAAACGTACACATATCGTTGTCCCTCTTCGGGGCTTGGTAGCGGGAGATTGAGAGAACGAAGAAGAAAAAGAAAAAATCTTTTTATTAAGTAATTGTGTATGTTTGTTATTCTTATTACAAAACGTACATCGTTTTTTAGTCATTATTTTTAAACTTTGAGGGCGGTTTATCTTTCATATTGAAAGCAATTAGCTTGTTTCTGTTTTCGATAAAAGCCTGAAAAGGGAGGAGCAGATATATCATTTGACACAAAGTTCCCGACTCCTGTTATAAGTTAAATGTGGTACTACAGCAGAGACTAATTGTACTAAATCCGAACTTTTTATGTGGCTGAGTGGCCAGTTCTCTCGCCACTACCTTTTCATGGCTGCGCAGTGAATGCGATTCCAGCATTCAGCTCGACTCAAGCGAGACGGCTGTCCAAGAACGTATCCCGCACCCAAGACAGTCAACTCGACTCAAGCGAGACGGCTGCCCAAGAACATATCCCGCGCCCAAGAACATATCCCGCGCCCAAGAACATATCCCGCACCCAAGAACATATCCCGCACCAAAGAACATATCCCGCACCCAAGAAATGTCCCTGGAAACACATGCATCTCAGCTGTGAGAGTATGGATAAAGGAATGTGACGTGCTAACACTGGATGAGTCAGTTCGAGCGGCGCAGATATCGCAATCTCGCTGTAAACTACGACATAGAAATTGAAATGTCCTTTGCAGAACGTCGCTCCTACAACCGCTAACCTATTTGACTTATAAGTTTCTTGACATGTGCAATGTACGGTAGTTCGCCATTTCTTTCCGTACGTGAATAAGCGATCGCACAAAAAGGAAAATCAGAGTGATGATAATAATGAAGAAGCCTCCTGGCATATGGCAGTGAATCATGGACAAACATCAAGCAAGCGCATATATCTTTGGAAGCAATGGATATGTAGTTTTACAGAAAAATGATGTGGATCGCATGGACTGCAGAGAAGACTAATTATACAGTTCTCGAGGAGGCACAGACACAAAGACAACTTATTGCAAGAAGCATAACAAGCATGTGAGCATGTTTTGATAATATGCGGTTTGGAGCACGTTGTCACAACGGGAAGGATAGCAGGAAAGAGAGACAGAGAAATGCAGAGAGAGAAGATGCTGGACAGCCTGAGAAAATTGCATAGGCAACAATCAACAACAGAGTTGGTGAACGACACACGTGATAGAACCGGCTGGAGTTCCATGATCACCAACCGGCAGGGCACCTGATGATGTTGTACAGAACCAATACGACTACACTACGGGCACACTTATTGGTGCTCAATTTGGATAAGTTAAAAGATAAGTATATGGATACTGATGGTTCCTGCAGCTCACTGATGTGTACACACTCCTCCGTTCTGTCAAGCGACCCTCTTTGCTATATTCACGATTGACATAACTCTTCTGCATTATGTGAATCAAAAGTTCATCGATTGCAGAGACAACATCCAATATGCAGTCATTAACTTATTTCAATATTCCCCCTATCAATATTTAATGTGCCCACAATGGTTGTGGTCGAAATTATATGTCAGTTCGGGATCAAGATGCTGAACAGCGCATGAGCTGTAGTGGTCAGCGACCCATAGCTGACTGCTAGTGTCAGGGCCAGCGAACCAGAGCTGCTAAGACCCTTCTACACCTCCACGCGGTGATCCTGGATAACAGGCTGCAGCAGGGCAGACTGGCTAAGGAGAAGGGATGAAAGAGGGAATGCTAACCCGGTACTCAAAAAATGTTTGAAGTCGGATGTGTTGGACCGAAAGGTGCAAATATCACAGCTGTAAACTACGACACAACGCATTCCGTTCTCTGTACTACATTCTGCTACTTAAGCCCTTTCAGTGTTTGGTATTGGGAGATTGAGAATGAACGAAGCCAAGCCAAATGTCAGTTCTGTCATTGCTCTTAACCCCAGCATGACAAGATCAGTAAACCCCTGTCGTTTCCATGACTCCAGTTTGTATTTGATCAAATGCAAGAGTCCTTTGTCAGTAAATGTCTACGGAGGATAATAATTATAGACTGGCAAGACAAGGTGAGGAATAAAGACCTATGGGAATGGAGCCAACAAGAACCAGTGGAGCAACAAATAATAGGAAATTGGGTTGAACAGGGAACTTCTTCTTTGCGTTCGGTTTCGTATGCTCGTTTTATGCCACCAGACGGGCTGCATCCATGAAATGACACGTCAGTCGCAGGTCCTCAATGGTTCCCCACAGTCTGTCTTGTATGTTTCTCTCCTCGGGCCAGGTTTTCTCATGGGAGTCTTGGTGCAGTGGACATGTTTGCAGGATGTGTTCTGGAGTCTAGGGTCCTCTCTGACATGTGCATTGTGCAGTATGTGCTGCTTTCATTTTATGCATGTGTGCATTTAATCTGCAATGACCTGTTCTAAGGCGAAAAATTGTGGTATACTGTTTCCTATTCAGTCTATTGATTGGGTCATGTGGGTATTTACTGTTTGTTCTCTTTATCTACTGTTGTTTATATTTTTTTTTAAATGTTTGCCTTGACTTCTGGCAGTGACACTGGGTTCTCTTTGTCTTCCCTCCCTGGCTAGCCTGTCCGCCCATTCATTCCCATGTGTGCCGCAGTGTTGGAATCCACTGGAGGGGGGGGGGGGGGGGGGGGTGATTTTATTGTGGTCTGAGAGTTTGTTTAGCTGGCATATCAGTTCCCTTTCCATACTATTTCGTGGTTCTCTTTGTGGCCTGCAAAATTTCCATGCAGTCGCACAAAAACACTATTTTGTTATCCTTTAACCCCTTTTCATCCAATAGTTTGACTGCTTCAATTATTGCCTGTTGCTCTGTTCTTAGATTTGTCGAGGGGAACAGGGAACAAACTACGAAATGACCATCAAAAGTGACCAGACATGTTCTGATACGGAATCAACAGGGAAAGGTGAAGAAAGGTAGCCCAAGGAAAACCCGGAAAAGAAACTGAAAATTAACTTCGGTTCACGCACCTCAACTGCAGAGAGGCAGGTCAAGACAGAACTTGCTGGTGGAGGGTTGTCAATGGCATATGCCCAGAAAGGAGAAACGGGCGTTGAAGATAATGAAGTGCAGTAGACCTCACGCGATCTATATCTGGAGGGAATTTCAACATTCTAGCACATTGCCATCTATACTGTTGGCGCTTTTGTGAGGTTGTGGTCGAAGTTTTAGACCTCTTTGTCTAGCAATATGTGTTTTGGAACCCCCAAGGCAAGAGAAAAAGAGGCAGACCAACACACACATGGAGAAGAGAGTCGAGACGAACAAGGAAGACATGGACAGAGATGGCACAGTACAGCAGAACTGTTGAACTCCTGTGCTCCACATTGAGCTGAAAGGTTTTAAATGATTGTTTGACCTTACCAAGGCTTGATACATCTAAATCTTAATCCCGAATTGGATCTATCTTTAGCCCGTCTTGCATTGAACCAGATGTTAATAATATATGCCACGACTCCAAACGCAGCCCATGAATGAAATCTTTGTGTCTGCACGTCATAGACATGTATAAAATCTCTGTTTATGTACGTCATTGACACGTAGAAAATCGAATGTTATAGTCGGCACGCTCTTACAAAAATAAAACGATAAATATAAATATATTCTGAGCGTCACAAGAACTCGATAAGAGCTTTAAATAAATTATCTAAATATGATAGCAGTGATCTGAAACACATGCAATGCCACATTCTAAATTCGTTGTCAGTTTTTTGTTTCTTCCCATGCATCTTTCAACCGCCCACATCGATGTATAAACCCATCTCTTTAAAGATACTAGGAAAAAAATACAATGATCTGATCAACTTTCTCTAATTGACCCATTTGTGCTGGACTTGAGATTGAAGTATTGTCTGAGATTACATCGCAACGAATTGCAATCAGTCAGGTTAGTTGGTTTGGATTGCAGTTTATTTCACAATAAAGTGCTGTTTTAAGCGATGCCCACGAGTTTAGTACTGGAAACAGTATATTGGTTGTTTCTTGAGTCCTGACATAACTCATTGTAGGCATTCAACAACAACCACAAAAAAGACTTTGTGGTTAAAAATAGGCAGAACTTCTCGGATATAAAGGGGATAATCCTAGAAGGTTCAGTTTAAGGTATATCCCCTTGTGATAACAGGACAATTTAATTATGAAACAAACCCACAATACCTGTGTTATGTTGTGAAAAGGGGACTAAGGAGGGTTGTGAGTGGTGCTAGCAACCTCATTATGTAAAACACACTAAGGAGGGTTGTGAGTGGTGCTAGCAACCTCATTATGTAAAACACACTAAGGAGGGTTGTGAGTGGTGCTAGCAACCTCATTATGTAAAACACACTAAGGAGGGTTGTGAGTGGTGCTAGCAACCTCATTATGTAAAACACACTAAGGAGGGTTGCGAGTGGTGCTAGCAACCTCATTATGTAAAACACACTAAGAAGAGTTGTGAGTGGTGCTAGCAACCTCATTATGTAAAACACTAAGGAGGGTTGTGAGTGGTGAGAGCAACCTCATTATGTAAAACACTAAGGAGGGTTGTGAGTGGTCAAAGCAACATAATTATGTAAAAAAACACACTAAGAAGGGTTGTGAGTGGTGCTAGCAACATCATTATGTAAAACACATCACCAGAGAAACTACTAAGACAAAAGCACAGAAATGATATTTGCGAGATCAAACACCACACAGAGAGACATGATTATAAGATCAAACACCACACAGAGAACAGAGAAACATTATTGTAAGATCAAACGCCCCACACAGAGAAACATGACAAGAAGATCAAACACCACACAGAGAAACATGATTATAAGATCAAACACCACACAGAGAACAGAGAAAAATGATTGTAAGACCAAACACCACACAGAGAACAGAGAAACATGATTTTAAAAACAAGCATCACACAGAGAACAGAGAAACATGATTGTAAGACCAAACACCACACAGAGAACAGAGAAACATGATTTTAAGATCAAACATCACACAGAGAACAGAGAAACATGATTGTAAGACCAAACACCACACAGAGAACAGAGAAACATGTTTGTAAGATCAAACACCACACAGAGAAACATGATTGTAAGATCAAACACTACACAGAGAAACATGATTGTAAGATCAAACACCACACAGAGAAACATGATTGTAAGATCAAACACCACACAGAGAAACATGATTGTAAGATCAAACACCACACAGAGAAACATGATTGTAAGATCAAACACCACACAGAGAAACGTGATTGTAAGATCAAACTCCACGCAGAGAACAGAGAAACATGATTGTAAGATCAAACACCACACAGAGAACAGAGAAACATGATTGTAAGATCAAACACCACACAGAGAAACATGATTTAAGATCAAACACCACACAGAGAACAGAGAAACATGATTGTATAAGATCAAACACCACACAGAGAAACATAATTGTAAGATCAAACACCACACAGAGAAACATGATTGTAAGATCAAACACCCCACACGGCGAACAGAGAAACATAATTGTAAGATCAAACACCCCACACGGCGAACAGAGAAACATGACGAGAAGACCACACAGAGAACAGAGAAACATAATTGTAAGATCAAACATCACACAGAGAAACATGATTGTAAGATGAAACAGCATACAGAGAACAGAGAAACATAATTGTAAGATCAAACACCACACAGGGAAACATGATTGTAAGATCAAACACCACACAGAGAACAGAGAAACATGACAAGAAGATCAAACACAGCACAGAACAACAAACACCACACGCTCAGCAACCAAACACAACACACTCACAACAAACATGCAGAGAAAATCCCATCTAGTGTCAAATGGCTGCATAGATTAACCAGCATGTGTACCTCCAGCAGAACCCCTCCCCCCAATTTCCTCTCTAGTTTACCCACATTAACTATTGCCACCTTTAACAGCATTGTTCCTCCCTTCCTAGTTAAGTCTTCTCCCATCCATCTACCCCTCCCTCCTTCTACATGCTGAAGGTCAAACTACTCATTAGCACAGCATCATGTGTTGTTTGTGCCTTTTCCTTCTCTATCTCTCTCCCCATTCTAACTATCCCATCATTCACCGCAAGCAAGCTATGACATAGTTTCCAACATTGAGAACGGAAACGGTCCAAACGGATCTCAAAATCAAATCTAGCTATTTGTTTAAACCCCCACTTAATATCTATTTTAAATACATGCTATTTGCTGGAACATATGTTTTGATTTACAAAATTATCAAATTGAACATCTGTTATTAATGTGAAATGAGATACATATTATACAGCGCATGTGTGTGGTTAGGTTTAATATTTCACTTCTGTGACGGGAGACAGAACGTAGCTTTTTACAACCGCCATCTACTTGGCTGTTATAAGTTTCTTGTACGGTAGGTTGCCATTACGTTATGTGCCATCTACTTGGCTGTTATAAATTTCTTGTACGGTAGGTTGCCATTACGTTATGTACATGGAAGAGCATTTAGCCCGGAGGAAAAAAACAACAACTCGTGTCTGCTAAACTGGACACATGTGGGAATCGAACAGAGAACGTTGGAATTGTGAAAACCGAGCGAGTTTCCTCCCAAGGCCACGCAGCCTCCTGACAGTACAACGGACTGGGTAAATTATTGTTGACTTCTGGAACTGGTTAGGTGTCACTGCAATGTGTCTTGTCTTCTCCCCCCCCCCCCCCCCTAATCGCAAAGACACAAAGACAAATTGTAGTTTTAGTTGTTTGGGCTGAGCAAGAAACCATTACTGCTTTGCGCCGACACGTGCGGGGTGGGGAGATACCATCTGATGGCTTGACACCTGGAGCAGTCTACATGTTTCTGAGAGGACCAGAGCGCATGTTTTCACGGTCAAATGGAATGATACTGGAGGTGTGTTGTGGCAGTTGATATCAACGTGTCACATTATGGTGGGAATGACAATAGGAGAGTGTCACATTATGGTGGGAATGGCAATAGGAGAGTGTCACATTATGGTGAGAATGACAATAGGAGAGTGTCACATTATTGTGGGAGGAATGACAATAGAAGTGTCACATTGTGGTGGGAATGACAACAGAAGTGTCACATTGTGGAGGGAATGACAACAGAAGTATCACATTGTGGTAGGAATGACAACAGAAGTGTCACATTATGGTGGGGATGACAACAGGAGAGTGTTACATTGCTGTGGTAACAACAACAGGAGAGTGTCACGTTATGATTAGTCAACACAGACAACAGGAGAGTGTTACATTGCTGTGGGGATGACAACAGAAGAGTTTCACATTATGGTGGGGATGACAATAGGAGAGATTGAGAACGAACGAAGCCAAGCGCTACTCGTCATATTGAACTATACTTTTCCATTTTTAAACTGTAACTAGAGTTGCAAAAAGAAAAACAAAAAGAGATATTAACAAACTCACCAATAAACTGTATGGCTTGTGGAAAGAACGAGGCTAGGTTCTGGGACCAGTGGTCTGAGATTGGTATCTGCAGGTATCTGAAGTTCGACTCACTCTCAAACATGTTGGGCACATTTGAGGTGACATTCAAAATATAAGTGATGCCATACTTTTTCAACTGTACCAGGTCTGCAGAATTCTTGGCACAGCCCAGGTACAAGAAGGGCAATACTTGAACAGGGAATGGACAGTTTATTGGGCTAGTTGTGCTGCAAGTCGATACATTATCACTCTCGTTAAATTTGGGCTCATCGGATATCCTTAGGTTGCACAAACCCATTATGTTGCTGTCATGGTCAAGGATTTGGCAATATTCTGGGAATCGTTCTTCGAATGTTGAAAATCCACCTGTAACAAATACAAAGAGAAATACGGTTGAGATATGAACATGTTCTCTGTGGCTAGGAACAAAGTAAAGGTCTTTTTTTAAATTGTCCTCATTTATGGCTTTGGTAGAAATCAATTTTATTAACGGTTATGTAACCCCTTTCTTTTCCTTGTTTATTTGTTCTCTTTTGAGTGTGGTGCTTTCATTATTTCTTTCATTTTACTGTTACATTAAAAAAAATTAAAAAATCTGAAGGGGGGGGGGGGGGGGGGGGGGGCGGGCATGATAGGTTCAAAGAAAGGGGGCGTATTTTTTTTAAATGTAACAATATTTATTTATTTTTAAATTGATTCTGATGTTCAAACCTAAAAACATTAACGCTGTCAGCCCATATCAGATACGCTCATTCCTGCTGACATACTATGAAGATACCAAGCATGTCATCATATACGGTAACAAAAGGGACTCAATGTAAGGTTGAAATGGGTGTATTGTTGTTTGCTTGGGATTTACCCTGATTTTTAGGTGAATGTATGCCTTTTTCAACCTCACTCATAGTCCTTCAGGTTTTATCAGGTCTAGGGGATAAAACACTAACAACAAAATATTAACAATAAAATAATAATAGCAAATATTAACAATAAAGTACAAGCAGCAAAATAGTAACAACAAAACAATAGCAATAAAATGCTAAAATAACATTAACTACAAAATACAACATACTAACAGGAAAATATTGTAACAATAAAATATATACAAAACACTATTTTTATTACAAAATACTCCAGTTTCCTCCCCTCTCACAATACCTCCCATAACTGTAAGTCATGTACGCATTTACAGCTGGGTGAACTAATAAGACTGAATACTTATCTATGGTATTAATTTTCTGTTGTTGTGTATATAAATTTATTTCTTTGAAAACACTTCGTGTAAAGCATTTCACATTTCTTATTTCTTTCCCCTGTGAAAAAATATTTACGCCTCGGATGGGATTCGAACCCACGAAGGACAAAGTCCCACAAGAACTTAACTCTCGCACCTTAACCACTCGGTCACCGAGGCCCTATTATCTGACGCGTTTTTAATATTATATACTCAGGTATTTACCACGGTCTAAAAATAGCCAGCAGTAATTTCTGGCATCTTGGGGCGAGATATTAATGCTTGTGGAGGATTTATTTTAACTCGTTCTTTGTGATTTTAAAAAAAAAAATTAATAAATAAAAATACGTTCTTCAAATTTGTCTTGACTCTGACTGACATGTCTGATAAGTATATTTTACCTGACCCTGACTGACATGTCTGATAAGTATATTTTACCTGACCCTGACTGACATGTCTGATAAGTATATTTTACCTGACCCTGACTGACATGTCTGATAAGTATATTTTACCTGACCCTGACTGACATGTCTGATAAGTATATTTTACCTGACCAGACGTTAGTCTTCCTCCCCGACACTGCTTCTAATGTAAGAAAATAACACGGTGGAAAGATCTGACTTTTAAAATTTGTTAACATTCATCACAAAGCTTTGAGAGAGAGAGAGAGAGAGAGAGAGATGATCATGAAGAAAGAGGGTTCTGAGGATGAGAATGAGTGTGTGTTTGTAAGCATGGCCTGCATACTATATTGCACACCAGACACTGCAAGAATTGTTGTAGACGTGTAAATATAGTCTCCAAAGAAAGCGCAAAAGAATGCAGACACTGGTTGTAACGAACTTGCTTCGTTATTGGATTAGTTGCGACAAATTATAACCAGTAGATAGGACATGCACTATCTGGTTGGTTTAGATATTCTCCTAATTTGTAGCGATCAATATTTCACATCCGAGGACAGTCAGATCGATACAGCACGGGGTCTCTGTGTCAAGGCTACGACTCGTGGGTGTACAGAGAGAGTGGTATCAATATCAATATTGGCGGGAAAGTAAACGAAGGGCTAGAATGTCATTACAGATCCCTGCATAATTGGAGTCAAGACTAACATAACACGGTTAGGAGTAACATAACACGGTTAGTGAGTAACATAAGGTTAGGTCTAACATACTAGTCAACCCACCCCCCCCCCCCCCAATCTCATGTTCAGTCCAAGTGTCATCTCGACTGCAATGGGTCTCCTGCCGTAATGGATCGATCTGGCATGCACTTTCCAGTCAATGTCCTGATGTTATCCTCCACATTATAACGCTGTCTGCCTCCTTGTGGGGAGACTGGTGGAGACCACAACAAATTCCCACACTGATGAGCCTAATAAATCTAGAATTGTACTACATCCAGGAGGATCCTGACCCACTTTCGTCAGTACACCTCGGGATATGAAAAGTGGTACACACACATCCTTCCACACACATCTATCAATGGTACACACACATCCATCCACACACATCTATCAATGGTTCACACACATCCATCCACACACATCTATCAATGGTACACACACATCCATCCACACACATCTATCAATGATACACACACATCTATCAATGCTACACACACATCCATCCACACACATCTATCAATGGTACACACACATCCATCCACACACATCTATCAATGGTACACACACATTCACTCAGATGTACGAACAGGAACATACACATCCATATGTACACACACCTCAAATGAATATGTATGGTGTTGTTGAATGACCACAATGAGTAAGCAAGTTTATTGTTTAGTGGGCCATGGACATGGCGTTAGGGGGTGGTTTAAAGTATCTTTTATGACATTCTTAGTCTGCGCGTGAAAGTGGACCAGTGTCCTCTAGGCTTTATCTGTATGACGTTCATTACTCTCGTTAGCTAGACTGTCGTGCAAACATGTTTCCAGGGAGAACTGCACGGAAGAGAGGTGGTGTCTAGGTCAGTATGTTTACCTGGCTCTGACTAATAATTGTACTGTTTTGCCTGATCAGACGTTAGTCATTAGTCTTCTCGCCCCAACTGATATGTGTCAGAACCATAAACAAACATATATTCATATCTTTGCACACATGCATATACAAAAATACGTAAAGACACACATATGTATGTATATATACACAGATCAAATAATTTGTGTATACATTTAACATACAAATTTCAAAAAAATGTGTTCAAATTCATGTCTTACACACATTTTCCGCTGTTATTTTCAGCATAATCCCACATTTTGATGATGTATTTATCGCCTGGATCCTCAGACACCACTATTGGGTTTTTTTTCCACGCTATAAAAATGTTTTCCGCTTCGGATGGGATTCGAACCCACGAGGGACAGAGACCCATAGGAACATAAGTCCTACGCCTTAACCGCTCGGCCACCGAAGCTGTTATGTTATGTAACCAGTTTCAATATCATATACTGAACAAAATCCAGTTTAGGGGAATTTCCCAGTCTAAAAATAGCCGGCGTTCATTTCTACCTTAAAGTCGAGCAATCAAGACGTCTTAGAAGTTGTCATTCCGTTCCTCAATTCCTTTTCTTTTCTGTTATGTTATCTGAACAGGGTCATCAACAAAAACCATTTTCATTCCCTCTTTATGACATAATATACTTGTAAATTGTCTTTGTGTTATAAGTGTGACCAGACGAACCTACGATTGATAGTGATTGTGCCTAACATATGAGGAGAACACAACGTTATGGATTTCATGCCAGCTGGTTTTGTCGTTCAGCTGTTGTTGCTGCTACTCTTACGATGTAGTCTGGTGGCGCCACGGGTTCTAAGGTAAGCGTGTTACTCAGGATGGACAGGTCTGGGTCGGTATGCCCTGCACGCTTTAACAAAATTGTTTAACTTGCGTTACAAAGAAGGTGAGATTCTGAGAGAGAGAGAGAGAGAGAGAGAGAGAAAACGAATGAGAGAGAACAAATAAGAGATATTAAAGTGAAGTATGTCTGAGAATGAGAGGGAATATGTGAGAACGAGAGAGAGAGAGAGAAAGAGGGAGGGGAGGAGGAGAAGATGCTAATGAGAAAGTGTGTGTGAAGATGCGATTGAGCGTTTGTGTGTGTAAAAACATGGCCTGCCAGACTATTTTTTGCAATAGGAAAGGCTAAGGATTGTACACACAAAAACAACAAAATTACCAACACAGATATTCCTGAATGTCTGCATCTACTCATGCCTACATTTCAAATGTCTTTATTGCCGTGTCAACAGTTTGGCAGTATTGTCAGTCTTGATAACAAATGCCCTGCATTCAATTCCCAACTTTTTGACAGTTTATCAATGTTGATAACAAATGCCTGGTTTTTCCTCCTCAAATTTCTACTCATTATTCTAGTTTCACACATACACATAACACACTGACCCCTCTGAGGTCTACGCGCTAGGCGACTACCTAATTGATACACACACAACTGTCAGTGGTACACACATATCCATCCACACACACCTCAATGGTACACACATATCCATATACACACACCTCTCAATGGTACACAAACATTCACTAAAATGTACGAACAGGAATATACACATCCATATGTACACACACCTCAAATGTATATGTATGGTGTTGTTGAATGACCACAATGAGTAAGCAAGTTTATTCTTTAATGGGCCATGGACATGGCGTTAGGGGGTGGTTTGTAATATCTTTTATGACATTCCGAGTCTGCATATAAAGGTGGACAAGTGTCCTCTAGGTTTTATCTGCATGACGCCCATTACTCTCGTTAGCTAGACTGTCATGCAAACATGTTTCCAGGGAGAACTGCACAGGAAGAGAGTTGGTGTCTAGGTCAGTATGTTTACCTGACTCTGACTAATAATTGTACTGTTTTGCCTGATCAGACGTTAGTCTTCTCGTGCCAACTGATATGTGTAAGAACAACCATATATTCATATCTTTGCACACATGCATATACAAAAATAGTTAAGGACACACATATGTATATAACACTGATAAGATAATTCGTGCATACATATTACATACAAATAAAACAATTGATTCAAATCCATAGTCTTACAAACGTAAGTACACACATTTTCCGCTGTTATTTTCAGCATAAACCCACACATTTCGATGTGGTATGCAAATTTATCTCCGTTATCTCCAGCACCATTTTTTTTTTCTTCCCATCCTGTAAAAATTTGTTTCGCTTCGGATGTAACCAATTTCAATGTCAAATACTGAACACAATCCAGTTTGGGGAATTTCCCGGTCCAAAAATAGCCGGCGTTCATTTTTTCTACCTTAAAGTCAGGCAAATCAATACGTCTTAGGGGGATGTCATTCCGTTCCTCAATTCCTTTTCTTTTCTGTTCTGTTATATGACAGGCTCATCAACAAAAGCCATTTTCATTCACTCTTTATGACATAATATACGTGTAAATTGTCTTTGTGTTATAAGTGTGACCAGACGAACCTACGATTGATAGTGATTGTGCCTAACATATGAGGAGAACACAACATTATGGATTTCATGGCAGCTGGTTTTGTCGTTCAGCTGTTGTTGCTGCTACTCTTACATGTAGTCTGGTGGCGCCACGGTTTCTAAGGTAAGCGTGTTACTCAGGGTGGACAGGTCTGGGTCGGTATGCCCTGCACGCTTTTACAAAATTGTTTAATGTGCGTTACAAAGAAGGTGAGATTCTGATAGAGAGAGAGAGAGAGAGAGAGAGAGAGAGAGAAAACGAATGAGAGAGAACAAATAAGAGATATTAAAGTGAAGTATGTCTGAGAATGAGAGGGAATATGTGAGAACGAGAGAGAGAGAGAAAGAGAGAGAGAAAGAGAGAGGGGAGGAGGAGAAGATGCTAATGAGAAAGTGTGTGTGAAGATGCGATTGAGCGTTTGTGTGTGTAAAAACATGGCCTGCCAGACTATTTTTTGCAATAGGAAAGGCTAAGGATTGTACACACAAAAACAACAAAATTACCAACACAGATATTCCTGAATGTCTGCATCTACTCATGCCTACATTTCAAATGTCTTTATTGCCGTGTCAACAGTTTGGCAGTATTGTCAGTCTTGATAACAAATGCCCTGCATTCAATTCCCAACTTTTTGACAGTTTATCAATGTTGATAACAAATGCCTGGTTTTCCTCCTCAAATTTCTACTCATTATTCTAGTTTCACACATACACTTAACACACTGACCCCTCTGACGTCTACGCGCTAGGCGACTACCTAATTGATACACACACAACTGTCAGTGGTACACACATATCCATCCACACACACCTCAATAGTACACACATATCCATATACACACACCTCTCAATGGTACACAAACATTCACTAAAATGTACGAACAGGAATATACAAATCCATATGTACACACACCTCAAATGTATATGTATGGTGTTGATGAATGACCACAATGAGTGAGCAAGTTTATTCTTTAGTGGGCCATGGACATGGCGTTAGGGGGTGGTTTGTAATATCTTTTATGACATTCCGAGTCTGCATATAAAGGTGGACAAGTGTCCTCTAGGTTTTATCTGCATGACGCCCATTACTCTCGTTAGATAGACTGTCATGCAAACATGTTTCCAGGGAGAACTGCACAGGAAGAGAGGTGGTGTCTAGGTCAGTATGTTTACCTGGCTCTGACTAATAATTGTACTGTTTTGCCTGATCAGACGTTAGTCATTAGTCTTCTCGTGCCAACTGATATGTGTCAGAACCATAAACAAACATATATTCATATCTTTGCACACATGCATATACAAAAATAGTTAAGGACACACATATGTATATAACACTGATAAGATAATTCGTGCATACATATTACATACAAATAAAACAATTGATTCAAATCCATAGTCTTACAAACGTAAGTACACACATTTTCCGCTGTTATTTTCAGCATAAACCCACACATTTCGATGTGGTATGCAAATTTATCTCCGTTATCTCCAGCACCATTTTTTTTTTCTTCCCATCCTGTAAAAATTTGTTTCGCTTCGGATGTAACCAATTTCAATGTCAAATACTGAACACAATCCAGTTTGGGGAATTTCCCGGTCCAAAAATAGCCGGCGTTCATTTTTTCTACCTTAAAGTCAGGCAAATCAATACGTCTTAGGGGGATGTCATTCCGTTCCTCAATTCCTTTTCTTTTCTGTTCTGTTATATGACAGGCTCATCAACAAAAGCCATTTTCATTCACTCTTTATGACATAATATACTTGTAAATTGTCTTTGTGTTATAAGTGTGACCAGACGAACCTACGATTGATAGTGATTGTGCCTAACATATGAGGAGAACACAACATTATGGATTTCATGGCAGCTGGTTTTGTCGTTCAGCTGTTGTTGCTGCTACTCTTACATGTAGTCTGGTGGCGCCACGGTTTCTAAGGTAAGCGTGTTACTCAGGGTGGACAGGTCTGGGTCGGTATGCCCTGCACGCTTTTACAAAATTGTTTAATGTGCGTTACAAAGAAGGTGAGATTCTGATAGAGAGAGAGAGAGAGAGAGAGAGAGAAAACGAATGAGAGAGAACAAATAAGAGATATTAAAGTGAAGTATGTCTGAGAATGAGAGGGAATATGTGAGAACGAGAGAGAGAGAGAAAGAGAGAGAGAAAGAGAGAGGGGAGGAGGAGAAGATGCTAATGAGAAAGTGTGTGTGAAGATGCGATTGAGCGTTTGTGTGTGTAAAAACCTGGCCTGCCAGACTATTTTTTGCAATAGGAAAGGCTAAGGATTGTACACACAAAAACAACAAAATTACCAACACAGATATTCCTGAATGTCTGCATCTACTCATGGCTACATTTCAAATGTCTTTATTGCCGTGTCAACAGTTTGGCAGTATTGTCAGTCTTGATAACAAATGCCCTGCATTCAATTCCCAACTTTTTGACAGTTTATCAATGTTGATAACAAATGCCTGGTTTTTCCTCCTCAAATTTCTACTCATTATTCTAGTTTCACACATACACTTAACACACTGACCCCTCTGACGTCTACGCGCTAGGCGACTACCTAATTGATACACACACAACTGTCAGTGGTACACACATATCCATATACACACACCTCTCAATGGTACACAAACATTCACTAAAATGTACGAACAGGAATATACACATCCATATGTACACACACCTCAAATGTATATGTATGGTGTTGTTGAATGACCACAATGAGTAAGCAAGTTTATTCTTTAGTGGGCCATGGACATGGCGTTAGGGGGTGGTTTGTAATATCTTTTATGACATTCCGAGTCTGCATATATAGGTGGACAAGTGTCCTCTAGGTTTTATCTGCATGACGCCCATTACTCTCGTTAGCTAGACTGTCATGCAAACATGTTTCCAGGGAGAACTGCACAGGAAGAGAGGTGGTGTCTAGGTCAGTATGTTTACCTGACTCTGACTAATAATTTAACTGTTTTGCCTGATCAGACGTTAGTCATTAGTCTTCTCGTGCCAACTGATATGTGTAAGAACAACCATAAACAAACATATATTCATATCTTTGCACACATGCATATACAAAAATACATAGGACACACATATGTATATAACACTGATAAGATAATTCGTGCATACATATTACATACAGATAAAACAATTGATTCAAATCCATAAAGTCTTACAAACGTAAGTACACACATTTTCCGCTGTTATTTTCAGCATAAACCCACACATTTCGATGTGGTATGCAAATTTATCTCCTTTATCTCCACCACCATTTTTTTTTCTTCCCATCCTGTAAAAATGTGTTTCGCTTCGGATGGGATTCGAACCCACGAAGGACAGAGTCCCATAGGAACATAAGTCCTACGCCTTAACCGCTCGGCCACCGAAGCTGTTACGTTATGTAACCAATTTCAATGTCAAATACTGAACACAATCCAGTTTGGGGAATTTCCCGGTCGAAAAATAGCCGGCGTTCATTTTTTCTACCTTAAAGTCAGGCAAATCAATACGTCTTAGGGGGATGTCATTCCGTTCCTCAATTCCTTTTCTTTTCTGTTCTGTTATCTGACAGGCTCATCAACAAAAGCCATTTTCATTCACTCTTTATGACATAATATACGTGTAAATTGTCTTTGTGTTATAAGTGTGACCAGACGAACCTATGATTGATAGTGATTGTGCCTAACATATGAGGAGAACACAACATTATGGATTTCATGGCAGCTGGTTTTGTCGTTAAGCTGTTGTTGCTGCTACTCTTACGATGTAGTCTGGTGGCGCCACGGGTTCTAAGGTAAGCGTGTTACTCAGGGTGGACAGGTCTGGGTCGGTATGCCCTGCACGCTTTTACAAAATTGTTTAATGTGCGTTACAAAGAAGGTGAGATTCTGAGAGAGAGAGAGAGTGAGAGAGAGAGAGGTGGGGGAGATCAAACAAGAGATATTAAAGTGACGTATGTCTGAGAATGAGAGGGAATATGTGAGAACGAGAAAGAGAGAGAGAGAGAATGGAGGAGGTCAAAAAGGAGATCAAATAAGAGGTTTTAAAGTCAAGTACGTCTGAGAATGAGAGGGAATGTCTGAGAATGAGAGGGAATATGTGAGAACGAGAAAGAGAGAGAGAGAGAGAGAGAGAATGGATGAGATCAAAAAGGAGATCAAATAAGAGGTATTAAAGTCAAGTACGTCTGAGAATGAGAGGGAATGTCTGAGAATGAGAGGGAATATGTGAGAACGAGAAAGAGAGAGAGAAAGAGAGAGAGAGAGAGAGAGAGAATGGAGGAGATAAAAAAGGAGATCAAATAAGAGGTATTAAAGTCAAGTAAGTACGTCTGAGAATGAGAGGGAATGTCTGAGAATGAGAGGGAATATGTGAGAACGAGAAAGAGAGAGAGAGAGAGAAAGAGAATGGAGGAGATCAAAAGGGAGATCAAATAAGAGGTATTAAAGTCAAGTACGTCTGAGAATGAGAGGGAATATGTGAGAACGAGAAAGAGAGAGAGAGAGAGAGAGAGAGGAGGACAAAATGCTAATGACTGTATACACAAAAACAAAAATTATCAACACAGATATTCCTGAATGTCTGCATCTATTCATTCCTACATTTCAAATGTCTTTATTGCCTTGTATTCATTTCTCAACAGTTTGGCATTATTGCTAACAAATGCCCTGTATTCAATTCTCACCAGTTTCGCAGTATTGATAACAAATGCCCTGTATTCAATTCTCACCAGTTTCGCAGTATTGATAACAAATGCCCTGTATTCAATTCTCACCAGTTTCGCAGTATTGATAACAAATGCCCTGTATTCAATTCTCACCAGTTTCGCAGTATTGATAACAAATGTCCTGTATTCAATTCTTAACTGTTTGGCAGTATTATCAGTCTTGATAACGAATGCCTGGTTTCTCCTCCTCAAATTTCTACTCATTATTCTAGTTTCACACACACACACTTAACACACTGACCCCTCTGAGGCTTGCGCTCTAATCGACTGCCTACTTGACCTAATGACAACACAGGCCCTGTGTGTAAGAGCGCGAAAAATGGCGTGAGAGGAGGGAGAGGGGGTGGAGTTGATGTGTGTAATGTGTGAGAAGTAGAGAGTGTGTGCAAATGATAAATGTATGTGAGAAAGCCAGATATGGTTAAAAGGGAGTGAGTATAAGAGACAGATAATAGACAGAATGTGTGAGAATGATAGCAAGTGATACGAGGGCGAGAGATGGTGATGTGAGGCATGCGTAAGTGAGTGTGTATGTACTAGAACGAGGGATAGTGTGTATGAGAGAGAGGGAGAGGTTGTCGGATAGACATATACTCAAACTGTGCCTTGTTTTAATGGCTAGTGGAGTGTGTGTATGTACGAGAGAGAGAGAGAGAGTGGAAGAGAAAGTGAGAGAAAGAGAGAGTGTGAGAGAAAGAGAGATAGAAAGAGAGAGTGAGAGAACGAGTGTGTGAGAGAAAGAGAGAGAGAATGGAAGAGAGAGTGAGAGAAAGAGAGAGTGAGAGAAAGAGTGTGTACGAGAGAGAGAGAGAAAGAGAGAGAGTGTGAGAGAAAGAGAGAGATTGTGAGAGAAAGAGAGAGTGAGAGAAAGAGTGTACGAGAGAGAGAGAGTGGAAGAGAGAGTGAGAGAAAGAGAGAGAGAGTGTGAGAGAAAGAGAGAGAGAGAAAGAGTGTGTGAGATAGACAGATACCCAAACAGAGCCTTGTTTGAATGTTTACCCACTTTTGCTAGGCACGTCGGCCATTCTGGTTATATCACGCTGATCGTGTTTTGTCTCTTATTTAATGCCTATCTCAGTGCTGTCTTTCTGTGGGCCACTTAAAAAAAGATGTATCAAGCTTGAAGGCTCACTCACATCAAGGTTTCAAACGCAGAGACTATCAAATGTACTACTGATATTATTGTTTAGTGACTGTAATTAAAAGTTAACTTATTTTAAGATAATGTCCACTTTGAAATGAAGACATGTCATCAACAAATAAGCGAACTAAAGTTTACAATTATTGATGAATGATCATTTATTTACTTAGTCGCTCCTCTTCTACCGTGCCGTCTGTTCTATCCGCCATCTTTTTCCTGACCTCTTTCCAATCTAGCCATCGGCCACTTTAGGGACTGTCGTATGTTGTCTTCCCAACGTACTTTTGGACGTCCTGTGGGTCTGCGTCCTTGACTTTTTGCCTCCCATGACCGCGTTGTTATCCGATCATCTTCCTTCTACAGACATGGCAAAACCACTGTAGTTGGGACTGCTCCACTCGTGTCTGCAGGGGTTGGGCTTCGAGATTCCTACATATTGTCTAGTTATAGATCTTGTCCCTTTTCATCACCTGAGCCACCTTTCTTAAGTACCTCGTTTCTGAGATGAATGATCACTATTATCAAAAATGTCGTTATGTTAGTGAAACCTTGAACTGAATACACGTTTAAATGTTATGGTTGGTACTGGCATAACAATGTTAGTGAAACCTTGAACTGAATACACGTTTAAATGTTATGTTTGGTACTGGAATAACAACATTCATCATAGCATTTTCTAAACGTTCATCAAGGAGTTAATTTTTTTTAAATTTCCTGGTCATGACAGAAAATCTATCCTTCATACCTATGCTTACAAACAATGCAAATAGTAGTGTGTTTTTTAACATTTAGATATCTGAAATTCAGAAGAAATAGCATCCAAAAACTGATTGGACTAGATGCCCATACGTTTTTGTTTTTTTAAATTACATAAGAACGGCATTGTGGTTCTTCTTCTTCTTCGTACGCTGTCAGACGTCAACCTGCATTGTGGTTCGACTTTGGTATGCCAAAATTGATCGAATCACTGACCATGTTTTTACACAAATCGCGAAAGCGATGGTGGACCATATAAAATCGTCTCACGCGTTGGACAGCATTGTTCTAGCTAATGGCGAAAGTGTGCTTCTTTCAGCGACAGACATAGTGATGATAGTCTGTTTCAGCTACAGTATATCGGGACGAATTTTCCAATGATATCACAAACTAGGATTAGCTGTTACTAGGACGGAGGACCTTCCGTGTTGAAATATATAAGCACGCCTGATGCTCTGATCCACGTATGTCACGCCCGTTGTCCTTCAGGAATGTTTTGATTTCTTTGTGCAGTTTAATAGACTGAACCGCTGAGGAAGCTATGGAGTTCGTGTTCTATAGTCGGCACTTCAAGGATCTGAGCATTTTTTTAAATTTTGTATTTATTTATTATTTTTACTTTTTTTTTTTTGATGGGGGGGGGGGGGGGCGGGGGGTGTGTGGAGGGGGGGGGGCAGGTGCAAGCGGCAATAGAGCTGGTGCGATTAACAATTTTCCAGTTTGATGGCTTTGGCCTTTTGTTATTGTCTGTTTCTGATTTTGTTTTGTTCAAGATAGATCATTTCGTCTAGCAACGTCACGTACTTTTCACTCACAGATTAAGTCAGTTTGGTTATATGAAGGTACGTTAGCCATTGACATTTGACATCAAAGTCTAAATTGTATACGGCCCTAAAGAGAACTTCGCCATTTCTTGTCTTTATCAGTAATCCAGGTATCCATTTACAACTGGGTCGGTTGGAACGTGTCGCCAACAGGGACCGAACACATACCCCTTTGAAATGAGAGGTAAGAGCTCTACCACTCAATTAGTCTTTGTCAAATAAAAAGAATCATGTAGCTTTCTACCCTCTAATCTTATAAATATCATCTAATCGAAAGTCGCTTAATTGGCAGAACCACAAATGGGAAGCATATAACATAGAAGATAGTAAACAGAAGAGAAGATAACTATTACAGAAACGTATATTTAAATATACTTTGAAATATACCTCTCGTTTCTGCAATTGTTATCTGACTTTCGGATTACGATAAATTCACTTACCAAGAAGGAAAGAAGCCCGGCAGCCATCTTGCCTTAGTTTTTTTACCAACAAATTGATAACAGAGGAAGGGTTAGCGTTGAGATCTGTAGAACACTCGTCGTACAGAATTATGGTAGCTGTCTTTGAGTGTTTGGAGAAACGCTCCTTAGCTTCGTTGTTCTGAATGACAGAGGACATGTTAAGGTTTCCTCGTTTTAGTCTTTTGAGCATTAGGGACGGTAGAGATATATTGATTGCGCCTCGTACATGAGAACGTGTGTAATCGAGTTGTGAACGGCAGTCAATGATGAGTTGATTTTTGGCATTGTTGCTGATTTCGTCACGAAGTCGGTCTGGGCAGCAGTAATCACCTAACTCAGTGGTCATGATGTTGTTAAACACGTCTTTGCAAGGCATCTGAACACAGTAAAACAAAATGGGTGGTGAAATTAAACTACACCGCCTGGTTATCGTTATGTATGAACGTGTCTGTCAACTGTCATAACGAAAGCAATATTGTCCAGGCAAAATCAATCGTTGGTCGATCTATTCAGACCTAGTCAAGTCCAAGCAGGGATAATAAGCGCACATATGGACACTCCAAGCATGGGATGAAAAATACACACGATCAACATCCCAAGAGAAAGATAACCAGAGTTGCAATTACACAATTAGCACACTATGCGTAGGATGGTATCACTAGATTAAATGTTAGATTTGTGATGAATGTCCGAGTGAGTCCTGGCAAAAGTTGACTCGATATCCTGATAGAATAAGTACGAGTAGTCAGACAGGCTTGTGTCAGAGTGTTACGTGTAAGATAATGTACAAACTATACAGATATTTCAAAATTACATCTGCAGTGGCAGGCTTGTTAACGAAACAGCTCAAGCAACGATCTCTGGTTTTGGTAGAGGCTACATCTGTTTACTTCTATATTCTTGTTACGAGAAGGTAAACAACTGCATTACACACACAAATTCTATCGGAGCCTCTTCCTAAACCTATCTGTTGCCAGTTTTTCCGAATGTGTAGCTTGGTTAATATACGTTGCTCCAAACTATGGCGCCGCGGTTGATCAGCCGTGTTCGACCAATCATATCTATCTAGGTCACGAAGCTCCACCCAGCGCGCATTATTATCCAGCAAGTCATGAATATGTAATAACAAATATGGCCGCCTTTGATAAATATTAGCCATTCATATTCGAGGAAGTTTACGTTATATGCTAAAAATAAACTAGATTTCTTTTTGCGACGTCATTTCCTGTCAAGGGTGAAAGGTTGAGGTCATTTCGAGTGAGACCAAGCCGGGTTGCCTAGGCCTTCCATGAATGGGCGAACATGTCAAATCTAGGCAACAACAACGACTCTTTGAAGGACTAGACTACTCAGGCTAAACATAAAGTTTGTGCGGAGCGCTGCTACTTGAGACGAATTGTAATGCAACTTTCGGTGAGGAGAAGGTCTGGTGTTGACACTCCTTTACTGGTAACGGGAGAAGGGGGTACGGGGCGCAAGCAAGGGGAAGGTAGCAGGAAATGTTTAACACTCCAGGCTAGGAAAAAGCTCTGTTATAGGAAATGCGACACGTTTTTATCATTCAAACAAATTTCGTCTTCTCCAGTAACTCGCAATTGGAAAACGATCGTCGTTTGTCACGCGGGTTGTCTGTCTGTCTATCTGACTAAAAATAAACATTTTGTTACAGTTTTTACTACCAGCGCTATGGAATATGGAAATGTACAGGTCGGAGGACTAAAGACCCCTTTCCCAACTGTAGCAATGAAATGTAAAGAGTTGGTTGTAATTTGGGATGCACATAATATGCGTTTTCACTATTATAACGACCGTTAATGGTTCGTGCCGATACAAACACTAATGATGAATTAAACTTTGATATACAAAGTTGTGTTCAATACTACTACAGACATTACCAATAATTATGAAGTAATTAACGTGTCACGGAGTTTAATCGTTAGAAAAATGACACATATTATTCCTAAAACTTTTTAAGGGAGCTGAAGATGTAACACAGTGAATGAGCTGACATCAACCAGAGACCCATATCCGGCTGCGTCCATCAAGATCAGCGAACCATGGCTGACCAAGATCCCATTCTGCCTCCAGGCGGTGGTGCTCTGGAAACAACAGGACTAGTGTAGTCTGGCTGAGAGATCACAGTGGGATCACAGACATCTCTGCCTCTCTCTTCTTACCACACTCGTGTTTCATTTGACTCTGTCCTACAATCACACTCTTGTTTCATTTGACTCTGTCCTACAAACACACTCTTGTTTCATTTGACTCTGTCCTACAAACACACTCTTGTTTCATTTGACTCTGTCCTACAATCACACTCTTGTTTCATTTGACTCTGTCCTACAAACACACTCTTGTTTCATTTGACTCTGTCCTACAATCACACTCTTGTTTTATTTGACTCTGTCCTTCAAACACACTCTTGCACAACTTTCACACGCGTCCTCAGGGTGAGACACTTCCATTGCACTTTGGTTGGGCTGGCTTCTGAGAGCGCACAAACCTAACATAGGTACATACAGACGCACACATACATCCAAGCACTGGTTTATGCGTCTTCATATCGCCCAATTGACTACGGTCTGGGGTGGAATAGGCGCGCCTCCGCCAGTAAAAACTAGTGATGCAAACATTAAAATAAATGTTTAAACAGTGGGAATGCAAACTGTGTACGAAAAACAAATTAAAAACACTAATTAAAATGATATTAAAAACACACTTATGACCTCAGTCGATCACCCTTCGGAGAGCTCTGAGAGGTTACTGGCGATTTGCCTCATCACCGCTACAGGTCCTGTTAATATCCTCAGTGTCTTTGCCCCAACTCTGACATCTCCGGAAGAAGCGAAGGATCAATTATATGGTCAGCTGGAGGAAATTATCAAGAATAGCCACAAGGAAGAAGCTCTCATCCTTTTAAGAGACGTTAATGCCAGAGTAGGTGAGGACCACGTAGCATGGCCCACTTGTCTTGGACATCATGGTATTGGCAGGAAATATGACAAAGGTCGGATGTTGCTGGAGCTGTGCACTCAACGAGGTCTTTGTATCACAAATACTTTCTTCAAGGGCGGGCCGCAACAAAAAGTATCATGAAAACACCCAAGGTCACATCGATGGCATCAAATCGACTTGATTGCCACTAGACGTTCAACTCCGCATCAACACTGCGCATATGGTGATTCCTTTCAAGACGGAGAGGTTTGTGTCGACCTAAATCTTGCTCTTCAGGAAGGATCTGAGTGTGACGTCACAGCTAAGTGGAACGTTATGAAAGGTGGCATCTATAATACAGTTTGGCATGAGCGAAGGGACCAATCACGACTGGTTAAATAAACATCTCGCGAGAATGGAACCAGTAATTGAGGCCAAGCGAGAAGCTTTCATCAATTAGAAAAAAAAGTCCAAATGAGAGGACGCATGCTGCCCTCAGGATGACCCCAGGCATCAATCAACGAACAGCTAGACAATGCGCGAATGAGTACTGGCAGAAACTGTGTAAATAAATTAAGCTAAATGCAGAGACGAGAAATATTCAGGGCATGTATAGAGGTATAAAGATGGCACTGGGCCCTACTGTGAGAGGTGCTGCCCTCCCTTCCCCCCCCCCCCCCATACAATCTCTGACAGGTTCATGGACCGTGACCAGCAGATGACCAGATGGGTAGAGCACTACTCTGAGCTCTACTCTCGGGAAACGCTGGTCACTGATGAGGCCTTGTGATGGCTAGAGGCCGTGCCCATTATTGAGGAAGTAGACAGACAACCTACTCTGGATGAGCTTGATAACACTATAAACTACCTATCTAATGGCAAAGTACCAGGGAGAGATTGTGTCCCATCCGAAGCCTTCAAATCAGCACTAGCTCGGCCGATGTACGATCTTCTATGCCTCTGCTGGGAGGGAGGTGCAGTCCCCCAAGATATGCGTGGCGCCACCATTGTGACTATTTACAAAGGTGACCGCGGGGACTGGAATAATTATAGAGGATCTCGCTCCTCAGCGTTGTAGGCAACGTTCACGCCCGCATGCTACTAAACAGGATGAGTCTGCTCGCGGACAGGGTCTACCCAGAATCCCAGTGTGGCCTTAGAGTAAGTAGATCAACAAAGAAACTGACTTTCTAGTTTCGCCAAATCCAGGAGAAGTACAGAGAACAAGACCTCACCAAGGCCTTGAACTTGGTTAGTAGAGAGGGTCTGTTCGAACTCCTCGAGAAGATCGGCTGACCCTCACACTCCCTCCCTCCCTCCCTCCCTCCTTCCCTGTCTGTTAATTCATCCAATCTATGTATATGTATTATTATGCATTACACTATAACATGTACAGCGTTTATTCTATATGGGACACATAACAATGAAAGATGGCAGCTGCAAAAAGGAAATCATTAAGAGAAGGACTTGGCAAAGTATTGAACATGCGACACACACTGACATTATAATAGATACGTCAACATGTGAAAACAAGAACGGTCAGGTGATACGTACATACGTCACTTTTATATGGCCTGTGGATATTGTCGTTGCATAAACAAACAAGAGAATCATGGCGTTCGAGATATGGACTTATAGAAGATTGAGTCACGGCTCGTGATACTGATAACATTTGGAATGGGTAGATAGCTGCTGTCAGGAATCAGATTTGGAAAGTTGATGTATTTCGCCAT
Organism: Ariolimax columbianus; assembly: GCA_036924085.1. Taxonomy (NCBI): domain Eukaryota; kingdom Metazoa; phylum Mollusca; class Gastropoda; order Stylommatophora; family Arionidae; genus Ariolimax; species Ariolimax columbianus. Next base: position 14,000,225 of record JAVGWX010000022.1, read on the forward strand.
TTGGTTTGGCTTGGCTTCGTTCGTTCTCAATCTCCCACTACCAAACCCTGAATGTAGCATAATGTAGTCTAGAGAACGGAATGCGATGTGTCGTAGTTTACAGCTTGACTGCGATATTTGCACCTTTCGGTCCAACACATCCGATTTCAGCAAGAATTTTTTTGAATACCGTGTTAGCATTCCCTCTTCGATCCCTTCTTCTTAGCCAGTCTGCCCTGCTGCAGCCTGTTATCCAGGATCACCGCGTGGAGGTGTAGAAGGATCTTGGCAGCTCTGGTTCGCTGGCCCTGGCGCTAGCAGTCATCTACGTGTTGCTGACCACTGCAGCTCATGCTCTGCTCAGCATCTTGATCCCTATTTGGCCATTTAATAGGTATACCATGTTGATGAAGACCATTCTAGAGGGTAATATTAAAAGCAATCGTCCAAGAGGTATCATCATCACGTGGCGTGTCCTTTATAGAACGTCGCTCCAATCACTGTCTGAAAGAAACTCTCTCCCTTGCCAAAGCTCCAGCCTCCGCCACAGTCATACACAGTCACTCCTGGATATATTCGTACCGTCGTCTTCTTGGTCTACCTCTTCCTCTTTTGCCTGGCACCATACCTTCCATCACCGTTCTCTTAAGACCGTTATGTCTCTTGATGTGACCAAAGTATTTACATTTTCTAGCCAAAATGGAATTGATAAACCAGTTCTCCTCTATGCCGAATGTCTGAGGATTAAGAGGCAGACACCTGTTATAGGTTATCAGATAATACGTAGGATATTCATATGTAAGAGCAATTTTATAATAAAGTGCAAGTAAGAGCATGTGCAGCGGAATATATTATTTCAGGACACAAAACGGCTCTTTAGCAGTACTCCGTGTATGTATTGTGACGATCAGCAGTTTGCGCATGTGCAATAAAACGGACAGTATAGTCGTCCGACTGTCTGCTTGCTCCGTGGAGGAACAGCGATGTGTTATTGGTTTTTTTTTGGTGGTACGACAATGTAAAACCTTCTTAAATCTACAGAAGATTGAAGGTTCAGTTTGGAGACAATTGTTTAAGTCACAGGAGAATGTATCGGTAGAACGATTTCAAAACTGAAGACAGAACGTCAGTGATGAACCGCGCGTGGAAGACCTGCAAGCGTGGCAACTGGCACAGTGAAACAGTAGATCGACTAGATAGTCCGTGACTACAGGTGAGGCACTATTGATTAAAAGCTGTAGATATAAACACGAGTCACTGCGCTACTCACAAAATTGTTCACGATGATCTCGGTTAAAAGAAAGTGGAAGCAAAAGGGGCCGAAGGCAGCTGATAATGAGGCAATGGAGGCGATGGAAATATTGTTAAAGGTCACACCAGAAGACTTTTTTTTCTAGAAGGCATCCAAAAGCTAATGAACAAGTGGACAAAGTGTGTTGCTACAGAGATTATGCAGAAAATAAGACACACCCAATTTCTGGTTCGCACATGTGCACACATTTTATTAATAAAATTGTTGTTACCTAATGACTGCCCCTCGCTTTAAGACTGGAAAGAGTATGTCACTGCCGAAGACGGATGTGTCGGACCGAAAGGTACAAACTGTAAACTCGCATTCCGTTCTCCGGACTACATCCTGCTACTTGCAAAGCCCTGTTCAGAGTTTGGTAGAGGGAGATTGTGAACGAACGCAGAAGAAGAAGAGTCTGTCAGATATAACCACCCGATTAAGACATAGAGTTTACTGGAGATTCACTGCAGCTGTCCGTCGTTGTGGACACATGAACTGAAAAATATATATTAAGGTCTGCCCACATCTACCTACTCTTAAATGCACATGCCCCATGCATACACCGACGGTTCTGTAACAAACACTACACAGAACGGAGGGGCAGGAGCATTCCTGAACCTACCAAATGACAGAAAAATAACACTGTCATTCGCTACTGGTAAGTACACAAGCAATTTCAGAGCGGAGGCAAAGGCACTGAGGGCGGCAGTGGAAGAAATGGTGACACACAAAGAAAATGAAAGCCATATAGTCCTGCTTACAAATGCTCTCGCCATAGTCACAGCGCTAAAAAGCCAGAAAAACGCTGAGCTTAATGACTTAAGAGCAGCACTCTGCCAACTGTGCCAGCAGTCCGCACCAAAAAGGGTAGTGGTACAGTGGGTCCCATCACACTGCAACATCCAAGGCAACGAGGAGGCAGACAGACTGGAAAAAGAAGGTGCAAGACTACCACAAACAGATACCAGTATGACGTACGAAGAGTCAAAACGGCTTATCAAAGCCAGATACATGACCAAATGGGAAACCGAACATACTGGTTACACCAAAAACGATGCCTATTACCAGTTGAACAGAAGAGAGCAGGTCGTTGTCTTCAGACTTCGCACTGGCCACAATAGACTGAGGTACCACCTATTCAACAAATTGAAGATAGGTGGTACCGACGAATGCCCGTGCGGTACCGGTAAAATGACCGCTGAACATCTGCTGCAGAACTGCCCGACATACGAGGATCAGAGAGAGCAGATGTGGCCATCACCAGTGGAACTGCAAGACAAGCTCTATGGCAGTGTCGACAGCCTCAGGATGACCGCCGTTTTTTTCGAAAAAATAATGGTTACTGTCTGACTGCGTACGAAGAAGAAGAAGAAGAAGGAAGAAGAAGAAGACATGCACATACAATACATCGATCTTAGAACCAGGTTTGTTTCGCTAGAGAGAAGTACGTTATTTCACTAGAAATGCACTGAGTCGGAAATTACGAAGTAGGCCCGTGAGATTAGAGGACAGGTCAAGTCCAGCAGTAGAGGATGATTGACACGCTTGTGGTTATCTGCACGTGCCTTCCGGAATCAACTTGTCTAGGATGCCAGTTTGGCTTTCATATTGCTCAATCTCAGAAATATAAATTCTGTTAAAGGTTGCTTGACGTTCTTTATATTTCGATATTCTTTTTTGTTTTTTTCTTGCATTTTAGGGAATTGTTGGCGTCGTAAAATTTACGAAATGGGAAAATCCATTTATCTGGCTCTATGGTTGGATTGGATGTCTTTAAGAAAATTAGTTTGGCTTTTCAATTCCTTTTTTTAGATGGCCTGGTTGAAAGGTTTGGAAAGGGAGGGGACGGGGGACGGGGGCGGGGGGGGGGGGTGGGGGGGGGGGAAGAGTTGGTTGGGGATAGGGGGGGGAAGAAAGAGGAGGGATTTTAATTTTGCCGGACAAAATGATTTGTTGACTTTTTTTGTTTTGTTTTTGTAAATATTTTTTAACGGGTTTTGGGGTTGAGTTTTGGTACATCATCCAATTTGTTTCAACTTGTTTGTATTTTGTCAGCTTGTCATTGGCTTATTTTAGGGGATTAGTTGGCGTCAGAAAATGCTTTCGGATTTTTAGAGTATTTTCATTCCACCCGGAAACATCAAGGATTGGTTTAATTTAAAAACATGTTCCTTGTTTTAGGCAGTGGGTGCCTGGTTTAATGGAGTTTTATTGTATTTTATTTTGTTATGTTCAAATTCTTGATTTTGAATTCTACTTAACAGAACTCCTTACCAGATCGAAGTCAGTGCGTCAGAACAAACACACAAACAAATAACCCTAACAGAAACATAGACAAGATAGTTGCTGACTTGACTTTTGAGAGCTACTAATCAATCTATGTTGCGGAAAACTAATTACAGTTAAATTGCAGTTCGTGTCTGTCTCACTAATATTTCTTGTTGATGATTTTTGTAGATAGTCCTCGGTTATGTTCCCTCTTATTTATATTACGAGAGAGTGATGTCCCTTGTAATAACCATTTCGGCACTTGTCCATTAATTCACTCCAAACAAATACTATCTATTTTTAGAACCGGTAATCTATTTTTGGCACCGGGTTTTCGGGTAGTGACGTCACAGAATAGTCTACTTTTTAATTCTGGGGGTGTCAAACATCACGACTATAACGGGATTGCCAATAAACATAGATTGAATAATCAAACTGGAAATGCCAAACGCAAAAATGACACACATTCATATGCTTGATTCGTACATGTGCGAGTTGTGTGGCGTTGAGGCATCAAAGTAAATGGTTTGAACGTTTTCAACGCCATTCTTGACGACACACATTTCGGCCACTTCAATACTTAAAATTGTGGTGGTTAGTCGACTAGTTATTTTAATCTGCTTGCCAGAAGATTTCCTTCTGCTCCTTTTGAGGGCCGAACATTCTTTCAGAAGTTTGGTCGCAAAATGTAATGTACCATCTGCACGTCTATCTTATCTAAGATTTTATACATTTATTTAAAATAAAATTATATCGATCTGTTCTCCCTACATCCCGAAATGGAATGTCCCGCTACAGTCATCAGTCATTGACTACTTTAAATAAGCCATCTGATTCGCCGGCAAAATCCATTTGAAACGTCACATTCCAAGGCCAATAAAATAAAGGAACTCTTATTATGCGAAAGTTTAAAACGTCATTCGCTACTGGTAAGTACACAAGCAATTTCAGAGCGGAGGCAGAGGCACTGAGGGCGGCAGTGGAAGAAATGGTGAAAATGAAGAAAATAAAGAAAATGAAAGCCATACAGTCCTGCTTACAAATGCTCTCGCCGTAGTCACAGCGCTAAAAAGCCAGAAAAACACTGAGCTTAATGAATTAAGAGCAGCACTCTGCAAACTGGGCCAGCAGTCCGCACCAAAAAGGGTAGTGGTACAGTGGGTCCCATCACACTGCAACATCCAAGGCAACGAGGAGGCAGACAGACTGGCAAAAGAAGGTGCAAGACTACCACAAACAGATACTAGTATGACGTACGAAGAGTCAAAACGGCTTATCAAAGCCAGATACATGACCAAATGGGAAACCGAACATACTGGTTACACCAAAAACGATGCCTATTACCAGTTGAACCGAAGAGAGCAGGTCGTTGTCTTCAGACTTCGCACTGGCCACAATAGACTGAGGTACCACCTATTCAACAAATTAAAGATAGGTGGTACCGACGAATGCCCGTGTGGTACCGGTAAAATGACCGCTGAACATCTGCTGCAGAACTGCCCGACATACGAGGATCAGAGAGAGCAGATGTGGCCATTACCAGTGGAACTGCAAGACAAGCTCTATGGCAGTGGCGACAGCCTCAGGATGACCGCCGCTTTTTTCGAAAAAATAATGGTTACTGTCTGACTGCGTACGAAGAAGAAGAAGAAGAAGAAGAAGAAGAAGAAGAAGAACGTTTAAAATCAATCCACGATACACGCAAAGTAATAAAACAAATTCAAAGTACAAAACACAAGTTACTGTTCGGAGTGATCCTTTGACATAATCCTGCGCTGAAACCAACTGCACCTCCCCCTTTGTGTCCCGAACATGCTATTCTAGCTGCAGTAATTGTTTAAATTTGCAAGTGCCTTTATTTAGACCGCCTTAGAATGTGACGTTTCAACGGGATTTCTCTGTGGGTCAAAAGGTATGTCTTCTTCTTCTTCTTCTTCGTACGCAGTCAGACAGTAACCATTATTTTTTCGAAAAAAGCAGCCGTCATCCTGAGGCTGTCGACACTGCCATAGAGCTTTTCTAGTGTTGCCACTGGTGATGCCCACATCTGCTCTCTCTGATCCTCGTATGTCGGGCAGTTTTGCAGAAAATGCTCAGCGGTCATTTTCCCGGTACCACACGGGCATTCGTCGGTGCCACCTATCTTCAATTTGTTGAATAGGTGGTACCTTAGTCTATTGTGGCCAGTGCGAAGTCTGAAGACCACGACCTGCTCGTTTCTGTTCAACTGGTAAGAGGCATCGTTTTTGGTGTAGCCAGTATGTTCGGTTTCCCATTTGGTGATGTATCTAGCTCTAATAAGCCGTTTTGACTCTTCGTATGTCATACTAGTCTCAGGTTGTGATAGTCTTGCACCTTCTTTTGCCAGTCTGTCTGCCTCCTCGTTGCCTTGGATGTTGCAGTGAGATGGGACCCACTGCACCATTAATCTTTTTGGTGCGGCCTGATGGCATAGTTGACAGAGTACTGCTCTTAAATCATTAAGTTCAGTATTTTTCTGGCTTTTTAGTGCTGTGACTACGGCCAGTGCGTCTGTAATCAGGACTATGTGGCTTTCATTCCTTTTACCTGTCACCATTTCTTCCACTGCCGCCTTCAGTGCCTTTGCCTCCGCTCTGAAATTGCTTGTGTATTTTCCAGTAGCGAATGACAGTGTTATTTTTCTGCCATTTGGTAGGCTCAGGAATGCTCCTGCCCCTCCGTACTGTGTTGTAATTGTTACGGAACCGTCAGTGTATGCATGGGTCCAGTCCATGCTTGGGTAGTTTTCCGTTATGTAACTCATGGTAGCTACCTCCAGATAGGTTTTCGTACATTAGGGATGGGCTTTGGTGTTGTTAGTGCATTTATGGGGTTTTCGTGCATCTTTGCTTTGGCTATTTCTGCAAAGTTTCTTCGCTTTAGTTTCCCACTTCCGAAATTGTTTAGTCTCTGGTGCATTGGATGGTCAGTCATTCTTCTGAGTTTCTCTGATTGCAGCTGGGCTCTGCAGTCTCTTATGTCGGCCATGGATTGCAGTTTTGTAATCTTTTCAAGTTCTACAATTGGCGTTGTCTTCATGCCTCCTGTTATAACTCTCATGGCTTGGTTTTGGAGTTTGCTAACTTTATCGAAGTTCGCCTTTGCTGCAGTTGTCCATGCCGCAATGCCATACTCGAGAACTGGTCTCACTCTTCCAGTGTACAGTTTCTTTAGTATACTTTCGTCTGCTCCCCAGCTTGTGCCAGCAAGTTTCCTCATGATTGCCATTCTTTCTCTGGCTCTCATTCGGTTTATCTCCATCTGACTTTTCCATGTCATGCGCCGATCAAATGTGAAACTTAAAGGAATTGACGGAAGGGCACCACCAGGAGTGGAGCCTGCGGCTTAATTTGACTCAACACGGCCAAACACTGAAATGATTGACATGCCGAGAGCACTTTCTTTGGGTCTAATGTGGAACGGGTGCTGGAATTAGACCCTCGAAAATCTGGGGCTATCCTCTCGGTAGCTTGACTGTCTGGCATCCAGTGTTCGCTAAAGAAATTGATGGAAGGGCACCACCAGGAGTGGAGTCTGCGGCTTAATTTGACTAAACACGCCAATACTGTAGAACGACTGACAAATCGAGAGCACTTTCGTTGGGTCTAATAGTGAACGTGTGCTGGTATTATACTCACGGAAGACAAGTCAGCTCTATAACCTTCTAATGAAAGAACGCTACGGAAATCGTGTTTAACCCCGCAGAAACCGCAGGTTTCAGATACTTAGTCATTGACAAACAAAAACCCTCTATTAATTCGTCTGTTCTAATAGTAAACGGGTGCTGGTAATAGATGATCAGAAGACAGATCAGTTTTACCCTACTAATGACAGGGCGTTGCTACGGAAATCCTGCTCAATTCGAGAGGAGCCGCAGACATTTTGGTTCACGTACCAGACTGATAAGCCAATGGCGCGAGGCTACCATGTGAGGGATTACGGCCGAACGCCTGTAAGCCGGAATCCTGCCCAAAATCTCAGCACCACTGCAATGGGAGGCTTCGGCATGGCTTGGACCTGGGGCTCGCGCCTCAGCCCTACCCGGTCGAGCCGCAGAAAGAGGTCTCTGCCGTTCGCCGATCAAAGCGGGCGGATAGCTGCTCGATTTTCACCCTACACGGCGATGGGGTGCGAAACCACCAACATAAGACTTAGTTCTTGGTGTCGAAAACAGTAGAGCAGCCACCTCACTGTGAACTGTCGAGACTCAACCCATGACCATGAGATTTGTCCGCACACTAGGCGAACAACATCTCCGTGACATTACCAGGCTTGTCCCCTGGTTAAATGCACTTCTGCCTTGATCTCTACCTCTGTATGCTATCAGCCATACCAATGGACCCAGAAGAGATGCAGACTAGCGGACATTGCACATCTGCCCTATTGTGTCAACCTCCCAGGTGGCGGGGAATGCTAGGCGTACCATCACTGCAGAGAAGCCGATAAAATAAAGGGAGCAAAGAGATACCCCATATAATAGTTGTCCATCACAAGTGATGAAGACCACTCTCTTTGTTCAGCCGTATCTCTTGCTGTGTCCGCTGAAATGGGTGACTTGCGCGGTGATTTGGATTAAAGTGAGGAAGAAACTGCGCCTTTTGTCAACCTCACTCACAGAGCCTAAGCTCTCTTTTGCCAGTGGCAAGACATTCATCGAGACGACTGGAGATAGCATATGATGCAGATTTTGTCTCAGGGTTACCATCGAAGTCTTTCCGTAAACATGTAACCCGCAGGGTAGAAAGGTGGGATGGCATCTAACGCAGTTTGTCGTGCCTTTTCGATGACCACAAGAGGTCGTATGGACAACACTCAGCGTGTGAGTGAGTCTGTCATCTCTCCCCAGCTGTATTCAGCTCATCATAGTAGCATCTAAAATTCCCACACGCCATATTCGTGAAGGTGAACCGGCAGAACTAACTCGTGAAACACGACACAGGTATAACTGGTATAATCGTAGTTCCATTCACTGATTCAGCCGGCGTCCAGACCAGGATAAACGGATGGAAGAAATCACAAAAAAAGAACGAAATAACAAGTCCCGACGGAAAACAACACCACTTTTCCGTGAACACAAGTGTAAGTCGTCGACTAGTGTGAATTCCAGGCAAATCCGTGGTCTGGCGGCATCCATAATGATCCAAAACAGTAGAGAAATGTAGACTCGCAGCCAGTTATGGCGCCATCTTTGCCAGATACCCCACTCACATGCAAATGCTACGTTCTGGCAGGACGTGACGATCCTGGGATACAGACACACTGGACTGCCTCTCTTCCGGGTTAGTACAAACCAGTACATAGTCCATATCATATATCATATCTCATATATCATCACCGCACCCTATAGACACGAGTAGTGAAGACTCGTTAGTCTCCATAAGAGAGACAACTCTGATTACAAACAACTGCTGCCTTGCAGATAGGCTGGGGACAGCCAAAGGCTAAGGATAGCATCCCTACAGAAACGCCTGTTGAAATCGGATGCACTGGGCCACAGGCTTAACGAAACAGTGCAACGTAAATCGCAGTATGATGACAGAAGGTATGTCTGTACAGTAGGCTGTGCATCGGGTGTCAAATGCGTAAGATGGGAACCCACGGAACTCTGTTTGGGTATCATTAAGGGACAAGTTCAAAATCAGTATATTGTATTTAAATAACAATTGAGCAAATCCAGGCCTTCTGGACCACAGAGAAATCTCTTTGAAACGTCACATTCCAAGGCTGACTAAATAATGGAGCTTACATGTGTCAACTATTACTGTAGCTATAATATCATGCTCAGGACACACAGGGGGATGTGCAGTTGGTTTCAGGACACGGTTCTGTGAAAGAATCACTCTCAACAATGACATGTTGTGTGTTGTACTGTGTCTTTATGGCACTGAGACAGGGTCTACCTACATGCACCAGGAGAGGCAGCTAAACAGCTATCACACGAGGTGCCTGCGCAGAACATTAGGGGTAGGGTGGCAAGACAAGATTACCAGCGCAGAGGAGTTGGGGAGAACAGGCACTGCCACAATCATTTCCATGCTTAGTCTTTGAGAGCTCTAATGGCTGCCACACATTTGGAGGATGGATGATGGCAGAATACCAAAATATCTTATCTATGTGTAATTACAGTTGGGGAAAAGGTCTCGGGGCAGGCCACTTCTTCGGTACAAGGATGTATGCAAGCAGGATATGAATGATGCAGGCATCGATTTGGAATCATGGGAACAGGCTGCCGTGGATCGTGTTACACGGAGAAGTAGGATTAAGCATATAATACAGACCAAGGAGATACTGATTGCTGACAGGCTAGAGACTCGGCGTTTGAGAAGACATGCCGCACCATGCGATGCCGCAAACGGTGTGGATTTCCTTGCACACACTATGGAAGACGCTTCTCTGGTCGGATTGGTCTTACGACTTACATTTTTTACCGTCATGGACTGTAGTTAGATACCTTTTTTTTCAAAGCACAATTACTTTCGTCTGACAAGATGGAAAGAACCAATAGGAGATGCAAGGGTATTTATCTGCCGCGCAAAGAGACCAGTTAGTTTTAATTCGAGGATTGCCTACTATATGTTCGCTCTTTTCGTGATAAAACAGACTGGAACCACAACTTGGTTGTCCCCGTGATGTATAAAGGTTCGCAGTGTTAATCTTGATTTGATTACGAAGAAGACACATGTCTGCTGTGTCCTGTGCGAAGAAGATAACGGAGGCACACCCATACATACATACGATATGTATCTAAATATTCGACTAGTGTTTGAATCAAAGATGATATTATGGAGAATATATATTTATAAGTTGGTAGTGACCTTGACGAAATGACATGGCAGACGTGACCTTCACATATACTCTCGAACAGAAGTTACATAATTTTGTTTGTGTGTTGTTCTCGTTGCATCGTCGGAGTTGAAAATGTCCTTGATAGAACAACGTAAAAATGTCAAATTCTGTGTTTAACTTGAGAAGTCATCATTAGAGACAAAAACATTGCTTAATGAAGCATATGATGATACCGCAATGAAGAAATCGAAAGTATATGAGCAGCACAATCCTCAGACAAAACGTCAGTCCTCTGAATGGAAATCCCCATCATCACCTCGGACACAGACATTTCGTTTAGACAAGAGCAAAGGAAAAACTATGTTGAAATTTTGTTAAATTCCCAGGGTATTTTCTACGATGATTTCATTCATGAAGGTCGAACGGTTAACAAGGAAATGCACGTTGATATCTTCCGTCGTCTAAGAGATGCAATCAGAAGACAACGACAAGAAAAATGGAGAACAAACAGTTGGATTACGCTGTATGAGAATGCGCCAGCACATCGATCTCTACCAGTGAAGCAGTACCTCACAAAGCACATTGTGATTACCTTGGAACATCCTCCATATTCTCTCGACCTGGCACCGGCTGATTTTTTTCTTCTTTCCGCGACTGAAATCGTTCACTGAAAGGAGGAGCGATTCAAGGATGCTGAGGACGTTATCACGAATGTGACAAGACAGCTGAGAGAGGTGTCAAAGAATGGGTTCCACCAATGTTTCCAGCAGCTGAGAGAGGTGTCAAAGAATGGGTTCCACCAATGTTTCCAGCAGCTGAGAGAGGTAGGTGTCAAAGAATGGGTTCCACCAATGTTTCCAGCAGCTGAGAGAGATGTCAAAGAATGGGTTCCACCAATGTTTTCAGCAGCGGAGAGAGATGTCAGAGAATGGGTTCCACCAATTTGACAAGACAGCTGAGAGAGGTGTCAAAGAATGGGTTCAACCAATGTTTCCAGCAGCTGAGAGAGATGTCCAAGAATGGATTCTACGAATGTTTCCAGCAGATGTATGCACGTTGGCAGAAGTGTGTTGTTGTCGAAGGAAATAAAGGAATTTGAAGGAAATGTAGAGTAGATAAATATATTGTTTTTTATTTCTATATAATCCACTAATTCCAGGAAGTTTTTGAAGCTACCTCGTATATACTATTTTGTTTATATTCTCACACGCTTATGAAATTGTGAATACTCGAATCAAGGACCAGTAATAATATCGAGGAGTGATAAAGAACCCACTTGTTTATCATATGACCTTACGAAGGCTTGGCAACGCATTCGCGAGGCATGTCGCGCTAGCCAATCATTTTAGTACATACATATTAAAGGACCAAGCAAAGCAAAAGAGAAGGCAAATGAAATAGGAGAATAAGACAAAGAAGAAGAAATAGAAAACAGAAAAGAAAGAAAAGAAAAATAACAAGTAAAATTGATTAAGATACATAATAAAATATTGAATAAACAAACACGACCGAGTATATAACTAATTGTGTGGGTGTGTGTGTGCATATATATATATGGCATTTGCATAGTGTATACATAGAGGAGGGTATAGTTCACACCAATTTCTAGAAAAGGGCCTTGGCTCCTTCATACTAAAGTGGACAACTTTTTGACCATCCCTTGTAGTAAGGTAGCGGTGGTAAGAATCGACGCTTCGCAAAAGAGATGTAATTTAAATGTGTATGTGTGTGTATATGTGTGTGTATGTGTGTATGTGTGTGTATGTGTGTTTGTATATGTATGTGTATGTATGTGTATGTGTGTTTGTGTATGTATGTATGTATGTGTGTGTGTGTGTGTGTGTATGTGTATGTATGTATGTGTGTGTGTGTTTTGTAAAAGGCATGCTCAACGATGTTTAGAGAAGAACGTGAGTTAACGAAAGATCTTCCGAGACCAGGTCAGGCGCATTATAAATTGTTAAGTTATATTCTATAAATTTGATCCAGAATTGCATTTCAGATAATATTGTTGCAAATAAATTGTAAATGAGCTGTGGGAAAGTCATTCTAGAAACATTGTATTCGTTTCTAAGAATTTAGCACACATTGTACCAATGATCAGGATACGCCACTGGCTTTACTACCGACATACTACATGAACAAGCCAAAAAAGAAGAGGAAGAAAGAGTAGAATGTAAATTGTAAGGAAGAAGAAGGAGCAGGAATAGAGGACTTTAAACAAAAAATTTTTCGTACGTGAAAGAGCAATGGTCCGAGAAAAATAATGCTATGTCTGCCAAACTTGGCACGTTGGAAATCGAACCTCGTGCGTTGGGATTGTGAAAACCTAGTCAGTTTAACCCTCAGGCCACACGGACATCATGTATATGTGTGTGTATGTGTTTATATATATTTATATACATACATATATGTACGTGCATACGAATGTATATATATGCATGCATGCATACACACATTCACACATACATACATACACACATTCCCACATGTACATACAAATATACATACATACATATATATATACATATATACATGTATACATACATACATACATACATACATACACACACACATACACACACATACACACATACATATATACACACATAATACATACATATATACATACATACATACACACACAGACACACACATACATACATACATACATACATACATACATACATACATACATACATACGTACGTACATACATACATACTTCCACTACACAGAATCACCCACATACGCATATACACACACACACACACTCACATAAACACACACACAGAGTTGTGTTCATATTTTTAAACTTCATCTACATCTGAAGTGTTGAATACGCTAATCAAAGATCGATAATGCTGAAAATAAGTGACAAGGGACCCATTTGATCGTTATATTGTAAAAGGCTTGTCTCGGCAAGGCACACACGAAACTTAACACGTTAGCCTATGTTTTACGATAGGCATTACCACGTGACCATATAAAAAATATTTTCATAATCCAGGAATCAGGTCTTATCACAAGAATATTTTCTTTCGTCATATTCTAAATTTAGTAACTTACCAATTCTTGGTATGAAAGCAGATATAGCATATTGCGTCGTCAAATTGAGGTAATATTTCAAATGATAAGTTATTTTATAGTCTAGGTGTCAATCTATTTTCCTGAACAGCGACTGGTAGCAATGTAAGCTAGTGACCTGTGGGCCATACTTAACTATAGCTAATAAATTAATGTGGTAATATTGTAACGCAACCTTTTTTTTATTTTTTTAAATTATTTTGTTTCTTGTTTCTTAGTACACAAATTATATCTACATATATACTTGCTGGTGTACTCTGCGTTGTCTGGGGTAATAATGAAAGTAGTTAATTGTTTAAGCTTCTCTTCTTAGTCATGTCTCCATTGCACTTCCAACCAGCCATCTAACTCGAAATCTTGAAATCCCAAAACACTCCGCCTATTTCATCATTTCTCAATCTGTCGATTTTATTATATAAATCAACCTATATTTGTCTATAAGATAAACCAACTCATATTTGTCTGTAAGATAAATCAACCTATATTTGTCTATAAGATAAACCAACTCATATTTGTCTGTAAGATAAATTCACATATATTTGTCTATAAGATAAACCAACTCATATTTGTCTGTAAGATAAATTCACATACATTTGTCTATAAGATAAACCAACTCATATTTTTCTGTAAGATAAATTCACATATATTTGTCTATAAGATAAACCAACTCATATTTGTCTGTAAGATAAATCAACCTATATTTGTCTATAAGATAAACCAACTCATATTTGTCTGTAAGATAAATTCACATATATTTGTATATAAGATAAACCAACTCGTACTTGTCTATGAGATGATCGACATGTATTTGTCAGTTTCCACAGCAGTCCTCATCACTTTAGCAGCTCTCATATATATATAAGTTTGTCAGTGAGAGAATCTTGTCAACTTCAGAACCACGTCTAAGCGAGGGTTTCGTAATTCAAATACCCGTAAGTCGGGAGCGTCTTGTATTCAATGAATTGTTCATAGGGATATGAGAAAAGTTAATAAACCCTTCACTTAACGCATTTTTTTACTGCGCACAAGACGGTATACATACTCATTATGAGCATTCAACAACAACAACAACAACAACAACAACACCAATCATACCCTTTTAACAACATTGACCTGTCCATATTTGTGTTTTGGTTGAAAGCTCCTACAAGATGTGGATAGTCAGTCCCATACCCAGCCTTACTCAATTGCCTTTTACTACATGCCGGACAGGTCACAGTACTACGATGCTTTCGCTCCCCACTCAGGCCCTGCTAACACTATTGTATTATGTCACCATTATTTTGATAGATTCAGAAAATTCGGTTAACGTTGTCTTGGAATGTTTTTGTAAAATACGGCGGGGGTTGCTGTAAAAAATAACAAGGAAGCATATGGGCCGAGACAAGCTGACAGTTACTTAATAAAGTATCTGGGTTTCCCCAAGTGTTCTGTGTCGCTGACCACAGCGTGTTGGTCTTGTAACGATAACTGCTATATTCTGATATCCCAGAGATTGTAGATTTTCGCTTGTTTGAGAAGGTGTACATTCATGGTTTCCGGCTTGCGTGTAAAAGTAGTTTCATAGCAGACAATGCTACTTGGGATGAAGTGGTACATACTTCATTGTACGAGTTTTGTGTACACAAATTGTTCGACTACAGAGATCGTAAAAAAAGTGGAGGCAGTATAATCTACATCGCACACCCCAACGCGACATAGGAACAACCAATCTATATCAGCAGCAGATACCTGTACCAATTTTAGAGTTGGAGTACAGCTGTACGTGCAGCAGCCCATAATTTTATCAGCCAAAGGACAACTGCAAAGGAAGCTGTCATTCCAAAAGACTCCAAGAGAGTACAGGGCATCTCAAACTCTGAACAAGATAGTCGCATATGAATAAAAATGTAACATCGAGTTTCTGTCCCGAAAAATAGATGTAGTCCTATAGTAGATTAAAGTCCTGAAGTAGATTATAGTCCTATAATAGATTATAGTCCTATAGTAGATTATAGTCCTGTAGTAGATTAAAGTCATATAGTAGATTATAGTCCTATAGTAGACGATAGTCCTACAAAAGATTATAATCCTGTGTTAGATTATAGTCATATAGTAAACGATAGTCCTATAATAGATTAGTCCTATAGTAGTTATAGTCCTATAATAGATTATAGTCCTATAGTAGATTATAGTCCTATAGTAGATTAGAGTCCTGTAGTAGATTAAACTCATATAGTAGATTATAGTCCTATAGTAGACGATAGTCCTACAATATATTATAATCCTGTATTAGATTATAGTCCTACAGTAGGTTATAGTCCTATAGTAGATTATAGTCCTATAGTAGACGATAGTCCTATAGTAGACTATAGTCCTACAATAGATTATAATCCTGTATTAGATTTTAGTCCTATAGTAGATTATAGTCCTATAGTAGATTATAGTCCTATAGTAGACGATAGTCCTATAGTAGACTATAGTCCTACAATAGATTATAATCCTGTATTAGATTTTAGTCCTATAGTAGATTATAGTCCTATAGTAGATTATAGTCCTATAGTAGACAATAGTCTTATAGTAGATAATAGTCCTACAATAGATTATAGTCCTGTATTAGATTATAGTCCTACAATAGATTATAGTCCTGTAGTAGATTATAGTCCTATAGTAGACGATAGTCCTATAGTAGACTATAGTCCTACAATAGATTATAGTCCTATATTAGATTTTAGTCCTACAGTAGGTTCCGGCCTACTGTGGGATCTTTGGAAACGGGACGGCAAATGTACTCGCAAAAGCCAGAAGCGGAAGTGCATTCCCAGAGCCATTAAGAAGCAAAGACATTTATCAAACGAACCGTCAGGACGGAAAGAGGAGACCAGTACAAAGAATAAAAACCAGAAAATGACAGCATAGACAAACTTGGCAGACACGATAATGATCTTCAGTCTTGGAGCTAAACGTTGCGAGCTCAATTCCCGACCTTCACTGAATGGGCATTAGACATCGCAAATGTTTCTAAAGTATATTTCTAGTTTTTAAATGCATCCCATATGTAAACACTTTTATTGAACATATTTAAATAGAAAAATGTTGACTTTTTACACGCATTGCATTAATTTTTGGAGTTACAGATGAAAGTGTTATTTTAATTATTTGTAGTAGCCAGAAATGTATCATATCCACCATTAATCATTTGTTACCGGAACCAGATAAGTTGCTGATTTCTGTTCCCGAGATGGGAAGAAAGCTACCGAAACCCCCACAACTTATTAATAGAATCCCCAAGAGCTAATCGCCCAGGGAATCTGATAAAAAGGAAAAAGAGGTTACCAGTGTCCGAAGGGAACAAAGAAAATAATGGTCCTCTAATCTGTCATGAACTATCTATGAAGCGGTTAAAGAAGGATTGATTATGGACCCGAAAGTTCCATAAGTAACTGGTCATATTAGAGCCTGTTTATCACCCTGGTGGTGTGACAACCTTCGTGAAATAAGCCTTTATACCAATCAATCGAGATCAAGATGCTGAGCAGCGAAGGAGCTGCAGTAGTCAGCGACCCATAGCTGTCTGCTAGCGTCAGGGCCAGCGAACAAGACCTGCCAAGACCCTTCTACACCTCCACGAGGTGATCCTGGATAACAGGCTGCCACAGAGCAGACTGGCCAAGGAGAAGGGATCGAAGAGGGAATGCTAACCCGGTACTGAAAAAATGCTTGCTGAAGTCGGATATGTTGGACCGAAAGTGCACACCGATGCATCATGTCTTTGGCCATGCGATCCATTTTTGTGTATGTCTTCTTTTTTTCCTTATGTTTGTCTCCAGCTCTCTTCTTCATGTGTGGCTTGCTTTGTCTCTAATTCTCATGCAATGGTTATTCCATAACAGAGACTGTCTTGTAATTCTATCAGCCAGTTTTTTTCATTTTTGTTATTGTTGTTGATGTTGTTGTTGTTGAATGTTCACAATGAGTATGTGTATTCTTTTGTTCACCACGAAAAGTTCGTTAACTTTTCGGTTGTTGTAGGTTTCTTCACATCCCGAGCATGCTGATGAAGGTAGACGAGGGTTCTATATACGTTTGTGCTATGCATGGCTTTATCTACGTATTGCTCGCTAACTGCTGCAGGGATCGCAAACCTCCATAGCCTGGTTGCCACGAAAACAGTCCACCTCCAGGGAGGACTGCGAAAAAAGTCGAGGGCGGGGAGGGGGAGAAGGGAGGGGGATACGGCTTGGTCAGCATAATTTGCTTGACCCTGGCTAACATGTCTGATCAGTATGTTGTGTCTGACCCTGGCTAACATGTCTGATCAGTATGTTGTGTCTGACCCTGACTAACATGTTTGATCAGTATATTGTGTCTGACCCTGACTAACATGTCTGATCAGTATGTTGTGTCTGACCCTGACTAACATGTTTGATCAGTATGTTGTGTCTGACCCTGACTAACATGTCTGATCAGTATGTGTCACCTAACCCTGACTAACATGTCAGATCAGTATGTGTCACCTAACCCTGCCTAACATGTCAGATCAGTATGTGTCACCTAACCCTGACTAACATGTCTGATCAGTATGTGTCACCTAACCCTGACTAACATGTCTGATCAGTATGTGTCATCTAAACCTGACTAACACGTCTGATCAGTATGTTGTGCCTAACCCTGATTAACACGTCTGATCAGTGTGTGTTACCTAACCCTGTTTAACACGTCTCATCAATATGTTGGGGCTGACCCTGACTAACACGATTGATCAGTATGTGACGTAGACGCCTGCTAATAAATGTCTACAATCTGAACGTGATACGTCTCACTACATGCCCCACTTCCAGGTCAAATAGAAAGACCAATCTTACAGTAATGTCGAACTAACTAATCACACGCTTCTGGGAGAATACTGATGGATTCTATATTGATCTCCATCTCCGGTTAATAAATCTATCAGACGCCTCTTGATGATACCACGTTTCCACGATTTCGCTGCCGGCAAAACGGGGTTTTCACCGGAGTTGATCTAACTGCTCTGTACAACTACCAATTATCTTACACCAGAAGACAAGAAGTTATTATTGTAGGCGACTGAAGCGGCGTAACAGCAGACATAACGATGGCTAAGTATACGGTGATTTAGATAGAAAACATGACTGAATTAGCGGTGAAAGAAGGGCAGGCAGAGAGACTCATTTTTAAGAGTATTGAAAGTTTGATATGTGCAGACAATATTGCACGTTTTTATCGATATTGGAAGTCAGAAGTGCGAGGTGGAAGTTAAAGAAATCGATTTTTATGTTAATAATAACTAGAAGAATGAGCGTTTCCGTTGATCGTTTCCTGCCTTACTAATAAAGCATGTGAGTTGGAAAAGAAGTATATTTTAACCAAAAAAACAAAGACATGGGGGGGGGGGGAGGTGAGGGAGAGCTGTGGGTGTTCATTACAGGTCACACTAGTAGTGGTTGTATACATAATGTCATTATTTTCATGTGGATGTTCTGGTATTTTCTCGGTACTAGAGATCGGACGCCCGTGTGCATTGTCGCGCACGTTAAAAATCAACCAGCAGTTGGAAATTGAAAAGAGTAGGCTTAACGGGCAGCTGGCGGGGTAAAATTCAAAATTATGTTACAAATTTACTCAATCTATTAATGGATACTCGATGGTGATACGGGGCTCGTGCATTGCGCTGAGATTCTCCAAATATAATGAGAAGACAAAGGACTTATGGGTTAACAATGTGTGCAATGGCGTTGATGCGTCGCCTAAATTAAGCTATACTAAGGTTAACATAATGTCAACTGTCTTGGTTATGGGTATAAATTGGAGAAATAGAAGTCCACGGAAAAGAACAGCGGTTGTTTCAAGTTAAAGTTAAGTTTGTAAGGAAGAGGTAACAATTTAATAGATCAACATAAACATACAGAAGGAGACTGCGAGATAGATGGACAGAAAGAGACTGACATACAGTCACACAGACATGCAAGCAGAAATACAACCAAAGAGAGGCAGATACGCTGAGATAAAAATTTATATTATAGAAAGACATGCAGATAGACAGACAATTGGGCAGAGACGATTAGATAGTGATAGTCAGAGTAAGAGTTAGTCAGATATAGTCAGATATAAGCAGATATAGTCAGATATAGGCAGATGTACATGTAGGCATAAAGACAACCAGAGAGAGAGAAAACAATGGAGATAGAGATAGTGACTGAGAAGTAGACAGACAAACACAGACAGTGATGCAGAAACTAGCAAATACAGAGACTTTCATGGACGGATAATACATATAAATAGGTACAGACATGGAGAAATGGGAGAGGGAGGTGGGGAGGGGGTTGAGATCAGAGGGAGAAAGACCGAGAGGTAGAAAGTTACTTAGAGACAGATATACGTACATACATATGGACAGAGAGTTTGACCAAGAAGGAGGCAAAGTCTGATAGTTAGACTGATACAGAAAGATTCAGACATGCGTATAGATAGACCGACAAAGAAACAGTAAGAGGCAGACATTTACTAAGACAAAATCAGAAAGATATAGGCAGCTATACATAAATAAAAGCAGATAGTCAGACGCTGAGATAACCAGAGATAAAGAGACAAACATAAAGAGATTGATAAGTTTACATACTTATAGGGGCATATATACTTACAGACAAATGACAGGAAGGCATATACATATATTGACAAAGAAAGATGAACAAAGATTCGAAGCTTTGGAAAGTGGGTGCTATCGTAGGGGGGACCCAGTGGTCTCCAGGTAAGATGTTGGCATCGGGTGTTGGATGTCACGGGTTCAAATCCCAGTGGAGACACCGGAATTTTTTCACGTGGATCATTCGGTAAATATTTGCTCTGATCTCTGAGTAGTGAGATCAGACACCCGTGTCCAGTGGCGCGCACGTTAAAAATACCTTAGCAGTTGGAAATCGACAGAGAATATGTCGCAAAAAAGGGGGACTATGTGGCCATAACAACAGGTCTTGGTTATGTGGTTAGCGGAGCGGTATAGATGACGCATGACAGGCTGCGGGTCTACCTTCCACCTCCAAGTCCTGGCAAGTCACCAGTGGATTTTCACCTGCCAAAAAATATGAAACAAAGGACTAAAGATAGATAGATCGAAGAATAGAAACAGTGAATTGACAGAAAGAAGACCCAATGACAATGTCTCAACTGAGGTAGACGGATAAAGACAAATATTGAAACTGAAACATAAACGAAGATTGAGTTTGCCGGGGAACACAATAAGCGACAAGGAAGTCTTCTTTTGAAGATACATGAGAGCAACATTAAGAGAAAAGTAGAAGGAGACGACCAAGATCACCTTTAAATCTCGGGAATGTAGAGATATTAAAGTACGAACCTATGTTGAAATTAAGAACGCTGGAGAGGAGAGGATCCAATGTAGAGATATTAAAGTACGAACCTATGTTGAAATTAAGAACGCTGGAGAGGAGAGGATCCAATGTAGAGACATTAAAGTACGAAACTATGTTGAAATTAAGAACGCTGGAGAGGATAGGATCCAATGTAGAGATATACACTGACAACTTCGTCAACCAGTCCTTCGTACGTAGGACCAATCAACCAAATTATGATGATCAACAACATCAACAACAACAACAATGTTCGCTTAGGGAGTCTAAGGCCCGTTGCGTCGGATGAGCGTTACCATGTCCAGTTGTAACTGCGTGCTGCCAGGCCTCCTCTAGGGAAGATGGGGAAGTCGCTACCTGTTGAAGCCACATGCTTCGGGGACGACTTCTCCGGCGCTTCCAGCCAGCAGGGTGGGGGCTGTTTGCACTGTTGACTGTCTTTCGAAGAATCTGGTGAGCTGGGACCTTCTTGTCCAGTCGGACAACATGACCGAACAGGGAAATGCGGCGACGTTCAAGAATAACCGAGATAGGGGGGAGATGTGTCTTTGCAGAAACGTCTACATTCCGGTCAAAATCGTACCAACGAATGCCAAAGATGTGTCGCTGGTTTCGCAATGATGATCAACCAAGCAACATATATATATATTTGTATATATCGTGGTAATCAAGAGGGAAGGCACACGCCTCGCAAACCGATGAAAAGAAGGTATGGGCGATCGCTGGTCTAGATCCCTGGTCTCCAGGGAAGTGAGACCAGAGTGACTGCATCCTGAGTTACCTTCAGTTGTCTCGGCTCATGTTTTGCCACTGATTCAATGCAGGACGGGACCAGGGAATGAGGTTGATGACCAGCGAAGTTTCCGTTTCATCACACTCTAAATACAGCGCAAGTTACGTCATCAAGACAAAACCGTCTGACTATGTCGCCTTCATCGACGGGCAGGTTTCTGGACTCCATATTATTTATATACATCGACAAAGACAGAGGTAGAGAGATAGAGAGGGTGAGAGATAAAGCGAGGGAGAAAGCGAGAGGGAGAGAGAGAGAGGAAGAGAGAGAGAGGGAGAGAGAGAGACATACAGACAGAGAAAGAGAGAAAATTAAATTGTCAGTTACTGTATCTATTGGGACGGCGTGGGCTAGTTGTTAAGTGACACGGCTAACAACCAGAAGGTGCTGGGTTCGATCCCCATCCCAGCACCAGCCGTTACTAAAAACGTTAATAAAAACAATAGTGCAACACACACCGCCTTGGGGAATACAGAAATAAAGCAAATGCAAAATAAAACAAAAAACAAAAAACTATATCTATTGCACATACTTTAATAAAAACTCAATTTCCGAGGATTGTGCTGGCTTTTGTGGGAAGTTGGAATGTCAAATACTGCAGGTAATAGTGCAGTAAGGTAGAGAAACATTGACGTCATTTGTGATAAATGGACCATTAGACTGTTCATTCAGCTCATGTCTCGTTCCACGTAAACATGTCATTGGTTCTTAAACGGAAATCCATGGAACACCAACGAGATGTATATATTTTTTTTCATGTGGTAGATGGAAGACGCATTTTCAGAAGAAGATATTACAGAAGTTTTGAAATGTTACACAATAAGGTGAACAAAAAAAATCAATAAAAATCTTCAACTACAATTTAACGTTTATTCGCTTGTATTTCGCTGAAACACAGATAACAGCAACAAGAGAGCAACGAACCGGCTGCATATTTACATAAATCTCATGCTGTGCAGAATAGGAAGATTGCAATTATATAACAAAATTACTAATGTGGAACAGTTTCAAAGAACCACATGGATATCAGTGAAACATACCGTGAGAAGAACTAGCTGCCATTGGATAGGACACCCGTGTAGGACAGCTATTTGTATCATTACAAGACGGGATCAAGATGCTGAGCAGCGCATAAGCTGCAGTGGTCAGTAACCCGTAGCTGACTGCTAGCGTCAGGCCCAGCGAACCTGGATAACAGACTGTAGCTAAGAAGAAATGATCGAAGAAGGAATGCTAACCCGGTACTAAAAAAATTCTTGCTGAAGTCGGATGTGTTGGACCGAAAGGTGCAAATATCGCAGCCAAGCTGTAAACTACGACACAACACATTCCGTTCTCTGGACTACATTCTGCTTCCTAAGCCATTTCAGGGTAAGGTAGCGGGAGATTGAGAACGTACGAAGCCAAGCCAAGCCAAGCCATTACAAGACAGTTTTTGTTCTGGAATTCCCAACGCAAGAGAAGTTGAGGTAAAACAAAACAGACATTGAGAAAAGTGCTCTAGACGAACATAAAGAAAACATGGAGGATAATTCAGTACGAAAGGAGCTTCGCTTGTACCTGTTGAAGACCTTTCCTCCACAGGGGGCTGACAAGTTTTGTTTCTTGACTAATTGAACACGAATTTAGCATTTCTTTCTACTTAGAATGAAGGTAATAATCAACAGACTGTACACAATTCTAAGGTCTCACAAGGCAGACATACATATCTTAGGTCGCACCAGAAACACACAAATTCTTAGATCTGACTTGGCAGCCAAAAACTTCTTAGGTCTCACCAGAAACACACACAATCTTAGGTCTCACGAGGCAGATAACAAAATCGTAGGTCTCACTAGGCAGAAAACAAAATCGTAGGTCTCACTAGGCAGATAACAAAATCGTAGGTCTCACTAGGCAGATAACAAAATCTTAGGTCTCACCAGCAGACAACAAAATCTTAGGTCTCACCAGGCAAAAAATCATTAGGTCTCACCAAACAAAAAAATCATTAGGTCTCACTAGACTAAAAAACAATCATAAGGTCTCACCTTTGGTCTGAGCAGACAAAGAAACATTCTTACGTTTCAACAGACTGCCAAATAATCATTAGGTCTCACCAGACAAAAAAACATGTATAAGTCTCACCGGACAGATAAGTAATCCCTAAGTCTCACTAGACAGCAATGTAATCCTTAGGTTGTACCAGACAGCAATGTAATCCTTGGGACTTTCACCAAATTTCAATGGAATCCTTAAGTCTCACCAGACTGTCAAGTAATCTTTAAATCCCACCAAACAACAATGTAATCTTTAGATCTCACCAAACAACAATGTAATCCTTAGATCTCACCAAACAACAATGTAATCCTTAGATCTCACCAAACAACAATGTAATCCTTAGATCTCACCAAACAACAATGTAATCCTTAGATCTCACCAAACAACAATGCAATCCTTAGATCTAACCAGACAGCAATGTAATCCTTAGATCTCACCTAACTGTCAAGTAATCCTTAGATCTCACCTAACTGTCAAGTAATCCTTAGATCTCACCAGACTGCCTCAAAAGCAAAGGAAGCTCCATGGCCCACACTGCCGTATGGGATGAAGTGGGAAATTATTCAATCATTTAAGGGGCAGGGGTTATTTCTCGTGCATCTCAAAGTGAAGGTACCAGTTTCGGTTTCAAGAACAGGAACGCTCTAGTTCCTCCAGATTTAAATGTTGAGAAATGAAGTCCAGTGAGGTATGGAGCTTGTTGACTCACCTGACAGAATCCGGAGACCTGGTACATTGACGTGCCTAACCTTTCATCCCCGACAGCAGTGTCTGAAAACTTAATCTTTATCTTTTTCTAAGACAGCTAAAGAATGCATCACTAGAGTGGTGTACCGGTCTAAGAGAACATTATCACTGCAACCTATCCATGTCGTAAATGTTGATCCGAGAGAGTTGTGCATTACACTAGCAACCTCATTTTGCTGTTGTTGAATGCACGCAATTTGCAAGTTTACTTTCTTGTGCTACCAGAAAAGGGCGTTAAGTGGAGAGTTGTCGTTTCCTCACATCCCGAGCATGCTGATGAAGGTGGACCAGAGTCCTCCAGGCGACTGAGCTCTGCTTGGCTTCATTTGCGTGTTGCTTACTACTATGATGATCACGTCGATCCTTTCCCTCGTTAACCAGACTGATATTAAAGCAGCCCGTTTACATGGAGAACTTCGTGGAAGTGAGATGAGAGTTTGGTCAGTATATTTTACCTGACCCTGACTAACATGTCTGATCAGTAAATTTTACCTGACACCGACTAACATGTCTGATCAGTATATTTTACCTGACCTGACTAGCATGTCTGATAAGTTTATTTTTCATGATCCTGACTAACATTTCTAATAAGTATATTTTACATTACCCTGACTAACATGTCTGATCAGTATATTATACCTGAACCTGACAAACATGTCTCATCAGTATATTTTACCCTACCCTGACTAACATGTCTGATCAGTATATTTACGTGACCCTGACTAACCTGCCTGATCAGCATATTTTACCCGGCCCTAACATATCTGATCAGTATATTTACCTGACCCTAACATGTCTGATAAGCATATTTTATCTGACCCTGACTAACATGTCTGATCAGTATGTTTTGCATGACCCTGACTAACATGTCTGATCAGTATATTTTACCCGACCCTGACTAACATGTCAGATCAGTATATTTTGCTTGACCAGACGTTTGTCTTCCTCTCTATATACGTATCCCAAGTTAAGATTCCTATTCTTGAATTGACCATATCGTTAGTCATGGATCATCTGTACACCTCAACAGATTACCGATGAACCGGTGGACCGAACAACTTGCAAGGAAGATACTAAAACAAGTTAAGAATCCCTTAAGTACGTGAAAGTCAGAAAATGGGACTGCGGTTCAAGAATCCAAACACAGAACACGATACAAACAGGCTACTATCACGCAGACTGTGGTCATAATACCCCCTGCCTGTGAACCCGGAGATGATGGAGTGACGCCCTTATCAAACACGGGAAGATTTTCAGTTGTCAATGTGACGTCAACACACGGTGGAGGATCGCTCGACCCCCAAAGCTTGGGTAGAGAAGGATGTGGGAGTTTCTTATCTTTCGCGTACCCAAAATTTCCCAGGATGCATTTAAACAGTCGGGCACTTCTTCCGTGGGATGGAAATAGGATTTGTTGCATTATGGGTCTCAAACTGAAACGTCACCAAGATATAAGCCACAATTACACACGACGACAATATAAATGGAGCAATGACCTCAGAAAAGCAATCTAGCGATGGATGTGTACTCTGCGGTTAGAAACCGTGTTGTGTCATCTCTACTAGAGTGCGAAGGAACGTAGCTGCTGAGCGGAACAAAGCATACGTGACAATATCTATTAGTATGCGAATAAGGATTGCAATGTGGTTTTAGTTCTGAGATTGGGGATTGCAATGTGGTTTTAGTTCTGAGATTGGGGATTGCAATGTGATTTTAGTTCTGAGGTTGGGGATTGCAATGTGGTTTTAGTTCTGAGGTTGGGGATTGCAATGTGGTTTTAGTTCTGAGATTGGGGATTGCAATGTGATTTTAGTTCTGAGGTTGGGGATTGCAATGTGGTTTTAGTTCTGAGATTGGGGATTGCAATGTGATTTTAGTTCTGAGGTTGGGGATTGCAATGTGATTTTAGTTCTGAGGTTGGGGATTGCAATGTGATTTTAGTTCTGAGGTTGGGGATTGAAATGTGGTTTTAGTTCTGAGGTTGGGGATTGCAATGTGATTTTAGTTCTGAGGTTGGGGATTGCAATGTGGTTTTAGTTCTGAGGTTGGGGATTGAAATGTGGTTTTAGTTCTGAGGTTGGGGATTGCAATGTGATTTTAGTTCTGAGGTTGGGGATTGCAATGTGGTTTCAGTTCTGAGGTTGGGGATTGCAATGTGGTTTTAGTTCTGAGTTTGGGGATTTCAATGGGGTTTCAGTTCTGAGGATGGGGATTGCAATGTGATTTTAGTTCTGAGGTTGGGGATTGCAATGGGGTTTCAGTTCTGAGGTTGGGGATTGCAATGTGGTTTTAGTTCTGAGTTTGGGGATTGCAATGTGATTTTAGTTCTGAGGTTGGGGATTGCAATGTGGTTTTAGTTCTGAGGTTGGGGATTGAAATGTGGTTTTAGTTCTGAGGTTGGGGATTGCAATGTGATTTTAGTTCTGAGGTTGGGAATTGCAATGTGGTTTCAGTTCTGAGGTTGGGGATTGCAATGTGATTTTAGTTCTGAGGTTGGGGATTGCAATGGGGTTTCAGTTCTGAGGATGGGGATTGCAATGTGGTTTTAGTTCTGAGTTTGGGGATTTCAATGTGGTTTTAGTTCTGAGTTTGGGGATTGTAATGTGGTTTCAGTTCTGAGTTTGGGGATTGCATTGTGGTGGCAGATTTGAGTCTGCATATCTGGGATGTCTATAGTGAATAATTAGGTAGGAAAACCGCTAAGGCGACAACGGCAGATTTGAGCCTCAGGTGGCGTACAAAGAGGGTGATGTCGTACCAATTGAACCTGTCCAAGGAATGGTGGGCGGCCGCGAGGGGGAGACCATGGCAGAGAGGGTCGTTTTACATCGCTGATGTCTATGTCCTGTTTTAAGAGCTGGTGGACATAAAGATCATTAGTATGACGGGCCACATACCAAAATAGGGTAAAACAGCGACGGTTTAGGATGGTGAGTGTGCTCTCGAGGCCTAATGGTCAGGTGACTTTGTCGGTTGAGATCCAATCATATATGGAGATAATAATAATTCTCTTCTGACTGCTCGGGTGGAGGTCTTCATTTCTAAGAACATGTTCGATTAACGTCGAACGTTTTTTCTATTTGAGAGTAGTACCATATTGCTGTTTGGTTTTCTATTTTATAAAGTTTATTTTAAAAAAATATTTACAATCAAAGTTCAATACCTTTTTTAAAGACTTATTTTCAAATGCAATCAAGCCTACTTTAAAGAGTTTTTGTCAGTTTCCAGATTTCACATCCAAATGCTAATACTGATATTGTGTTGGCGTTGAACAGTCTGAGTTTGATTAAGTGCTAAGTGTTTTCGACTTCCAGGTACTTGTTAATTTATTAAATGCAAGTAAGGTCAAGGCGATTCGAAATCAGATTTCAGTTGATGTGTACCTCACAATTTTGATTTCTGGGTAAGTGAAACGTTTTATCTTCTGTAATAAATGTCCATTCCGTTTTACATCTGTGACTTTGTTTAGGAGATTACTGATTTTTGTTTTCGAAGCATTTATCTGCAGACCTATCCGTTTGGATAGGGGACAGAGTTGGTCAATCTTTTCCTGTGTCCCATCAACACGTGCTCAGTAGAGGCAGAGCATCTGCGAAAGCGGGGTCTTTTAAGGTATTAGCATTCGTTCATTGTACGTCTACTTGTTTGTTGGTTATGCTAAATGAATGTGGTGACACAATGCAGCGTCGCTTTATTCTTGTTTCTAAATGGCACCATTTAAATTTTATCAGCAGAGATAAGCACCCGGCGTTCCTTATTCTTAGTCGACCTTTACTTCTACAGGGACGGATGCCAGCTCTGGTATGAGCTAGGAAGTAGCCAGGAGAAGGATTTCCTGCTTAGCGGGATAGGCTCGAGCAGCTTAATACCCCACTGCGTTGGGACAATCGCTTACGGAGGGATGTTAACCGATGTGCAAGCTCATCTCAATAGACTTAGACACTAGAGCAAAGTATACTCGCAGCCTGTTAGGCGCCATCTACGCTATTCTAAACAAACCAACTAACCATGGCCGGTGTTATGCCATGTCGCACAGTTAGTCGTCTCTTACGACATGCTCTCTATGGGGCAGTGGTGCTATTCTTGTCTTTGTCATACACAAAGATCCCGGCAGACCACAGGCATTATACATTAGTATATAGTGCTTTCATGACATACATATATTTGGAAAGGACGCCATAGTTGTTGAGTAGTTTCTAAAGTGATGGGCGGTGAAGACTGTCAAAATCCTTTTGGAAATCAATGAAGTTTTTGACAAGTGGATACTGCATTCCCACAGAATTTTCTAAAATCATCCTAAGAGGGAGGATTTGGTCTATACATTATTGTTTTAGTCTAAAACCAGTCTGCATCTCTCCGAGTTGCCCGTCCACTGTTACTCTCTCTAGTGTCATACTGCCTGCATAGCACTTTTCCTGGCACTGATAATAGCGTCACCCATTTTGGTATTTTGACAGGAAGCCATGTCTGCGAGTATTCAAGACTACGACAACGGCAAACTTAGAACAGCGACTACTTTCATCCTATGATGTGAGTTAGTACTGTCAGTTGTAACCTTGATAGCGTGAGCGCTTAGAACGTATCCAAAATGAAGGAATGCGACTGATTCTATGATGCACAAGAGATACCTCGATCTTGAAGAAGCTAGGATTTGTGTCTGTAACATTTATAAATAAATTGGTACAGACGAAAGCTTGCCTATCTACGGTTCACCACAGACAGACGGTACTCACTGTACATCTACAATTCGGATATCAAGGAATAATATTGATAGGACCAATATTATTCATTGATGTCCAAATTTGTGTCAATATTCCTGTCAATATTCCTCTATGCTTTGGACAGTTACAGCTGACCTTCAGCGAAGGATACATGCCTTGGAGATGAGATGTTTTTGAAGACTTTTTAACGTCAGGTGCAAAGATCGAGTTACAAATGAGGAAATACAAGATAGAATTACAACAGCAATAGGGCCTTTTGAAGACCTCTTGGAAACTGTCAAAAGAAGGAAACTCGCTTGGTACGGTCACATATCGAGATCAAATGGTCGCGCAAATACGATCTTGCATGGAAAGGTGCAAGGCAGACGACGAAGAGGCCGTCCCAAAAAGAGGAGAGAGGACAACATATATATAAAGATAAAAAGATAAAAGAATGGACCAATCTCCGACCAGAAGAGGCACAGCCAGCGGCCGCTGACAAAGAAGGATGGCGTGGGGTTGTGAGGATGTCTTCATGTGTGCCCCAACGACTTCATTGGTTACGGGATGACCTGACCAAGTAATAAAGACTCAAGAGGAACGCGTCATGGACGGCACATATAGCGTGAACAGTTGAACAGGTGACCACAGTTGAGACGATAGTAAAGTTAGAAAGGGTTCGCATTTTTGATATAATGGCACACTACCACGTAGTCATTATAACTCTCGGTAGAGAATACAGAGTGTGGTGCAGTGGTAGATCAGAGTTCGATGTTAACCAGTTGATAAAGGATAACATAATAGGGATACCGATATATGGTTGGGGTTTCTCTGCTAGAATGAGAAATCAGTTTGCTGCTGGCAGAGCGAGCCAAACAGAGCAGCAACTTCCGGTACCAGAATAGAGATGGAAGCAGCGACTGCAGCTCTGAGATGGCTACCTGAGACCTCTTTAACGAGGGCAGTCATCGTGCCAGACTCATAATCCTTACTTCTGAAAGTGTAGCAGGGTTGTCTGTTGCATGAGTAGATTACAGTTGTAAGGGCCTTACACCTGCAAGGACTCGTGTTGGTCTACTGTGCCGGCAGTGATGAGGTTCCGGGCACGAAAGAGATAACATTCTGGCTTCACTGGCACCATTTATAGGAACAAAAGACATCGATGGAAGGAGATTTTGAAGTCAACCTTTTTTCGGGTATGTCATGAGAAGTTGCAGTTTGGAACACACGGTGTCAACGGGTAGAATCGCTGGATAGAGGGACAGAGGAGGGAAAATAGAGAAAATATTGAACAGCTTGAAGGTATGGGAGACGATCAATGGGGGTGGGGGGGGGGGGTGGGGGGGGGGGGACTGATAACTGACACACGTGATAAAAGGAAATGGAGGTTCATGATCGTCAACTCCTGGCAGGGTCATTGTGGTGATGATGATGATGATGATGACGACGACGATGATGTGATGATGATCATGGTGAAGATGATGGTGATGATGGTGATGATGGTGGTGATGATGACGACGACGATGATGTGATGATGATCATGGTGAAGATGATGGTGATGATGGTGGTGATGATGATGGTGATGATGGTGGTGATGATGATTATGGTGATGATGAGGGTGATGATGAGGGTGATGATGAGGGTGATGATGATTATGATGATGATGATTATGGTGATGATGATTATGGTGATGATGATGGTGATGATGGTGATGATGATGATGATGATTATGATTATGGTGATGATGATGGTGATGGTGGTGATGATGATGATGAGGGTGATGGTAATGATGATGACGACGATGATGGTGATGATGGTGATGATGGTGATGATGATTATGATGATGATGATTATGGTGATGATGATGCGATGATGGTGATGATGATTATGGTGATGATGATGATGATTATGGTGATGATGATGATGATTATGGTGATGATGATGCGATGATGGTGATGATGATTATGGTGATGATGATGATGATTATGGTGATGATGATGCGATGATGGTGATGATGATTATGGTGATGATGATGATGATTATGGTGATGATGATGATTATGGTGATGATGATTGTGATGAGGGTGATGATGAGGGTGATGATGATTATGATGATGATGATGGTGATGATGGTGGTGATGATGGGGATGATGATGGTGATGATGATGGTGAAGATGATTATGGTGATAGTGATGATGAGGGTGATGGTAATGATGATTATGGTGATGATGGTGATGATGATGGTGATGATGGTGAAGATGATGATGAAGATGAGGGTGATGGTAATGATGATGATGACGACGATGATGGTGATGAAGATGAGGGTGATGGGGATGATGATGGTTGTGATAATGATGATGTTGGTGATGATGATGATGACTCCATGTTCGGCCATGAACGCTTCAAATCAAATGTTATCATTCTGAACCTGAGCATTTAGGTCTCTAGTAAAAATTATGTCTTTCTTTCCGTCTTTATCCTTTATAGTTTTATGTCTGGTGTGACATTTTTCTTTCATCTAGTCTTATTTGTCATCGGTTGGTGTATACCATTAGCAAATGTGTATATTTATCTTCTCTTTGACAGTTTTGAAAGTACATTTTGAGTCGAACTGCATCCCTTTATATTTGTCTCTGCAGTTCCTCTTTTGATAACATTAGGGAAACAGCCTTATCACAATGTGCGTCTTCTTCCGGGTGCCCAGAGGACAGCAGCATTTTCCTTGTGCTCAGTACCCCCTTCAGATCCTGTTCACCTTGTTTTAATCTGTCTTTGAGTATTAATTGTGTTGTTTATCATCTCTACTTCCACATGTGCTGCCTTCCTCTGTTAATACATTGTACAAACATCCCAGCTACCAAAGCTGGCCAGTTTTGCTTAACAAATTCAAAGATTGTCAGTATTTTCAGATTTCTTGCGGCCATTTCTGCGCATTTTAACTAAACCTCTTAGCACAGGATAGTCCTCTACCCAGAATGAATAAGATGTATATTTCTTTTTTTTTCAGCAGAGTAATTTCAATACTGGGGCACCCACGTAAGTTCTGATGGGAGATGCACCTATGAAATTAAGAGCAGAATAGCGAACGCAAAATTAGTTTGTCAGAATATGAGGGGAACCTTATACAATTCAAGGCTATTACTGGATTTAAAGAAGACAGCCCTTGAATGCTAAATGGAATAAGTACTGACTTACAGCATACTGACATATCAACAGGATAAGATAGCCGGGCCCATGCACAACCCTCCTTAGACATCTCCTACAACATTCTGGGTACATCTAGTGTTTCAAGACTTCGGATGTGTAGTGTGACGGTTAGATGATAATGCATTATGTGTGTGTGTGTGTTTGCCTGTGTGTTTGTGCGCACGTGATTGTACTATAACCCAAAAAGACATTTTGTAACGGTAATAAACTGTCACTTTTATCAGTCCCCCCCCCCCCCCCCCCCAAAAAAAAAAAGAAAATTAAAAAAAAAGAAATAAAAATAAAAAATATGATATTATTGTGGCTTCAAATCTCATGAATATTACTACATGGAAAACATACATTAAAAGTCAGTCCCATAACAAACACTACTGTCGGGGATCAAGTGTTAGAGACCTCATTGTGTTTGTCTTAAACCTTTTAAAAGGCAATTTGGCCAGTTACCGGCTTCTCTGCTTTTGCTAATGAAACAGTAAGCCACTTACAGCTTCATTTACTGAAGATCGATGGCAGAGAGAATCAAACCTTGTATATTTACTGTGAGAAGCTATCGCTCTGCCACTCGGCTACATGGCGACGTCTTTTATTACTTACCACATCGCTTAAAAGCAAGGGGTCTCTGTGGCGAAGTGGTCATGCCGTTTGCTTCGGGGTTCCATTTCGAGCTGCAACGGTCGGTCATGATGTCAATTTTTTTCCGGATATCATCGCTGGAGTTACGGAGTTCGTGCTTTGTGCGATGCTCTCGACAACTGATTTTAGTCTAGAGTGCACGCATTCTATGTTTCCTCTAGTCGTCTTGCCACTGATCGTCTTTCCACTGGTTTCAGGTAGTTCGTTATAATTGAAATACAGCACAGGCAACATTATCAATAAAAAACCGTCTGATGATGTCGCATCGTCGCTTGGGATGGGCAACTAACGAGTGAGTGGATCGGTAGGCCGGTATGCAGGTATGTGCGTAGATATATAGATCGGCAGATAGACAGAAGACAGATAGGCAGACAGACGGACGGACGGGCTTGGATGGATGGATGGGTTTGGACAGAGCGATAGATAGACAGTCAGACAGACATATATATGGACAGACAGACAAACAGGACAGACATGCAGGCAGATCGATCAATATATATTTATATATATATGAATATATATATATATATATATATATATATATAAATATATATAGATAGATAGATAGATATACACCCCACACATGCCCCACACACCCCACACCACACACACACACACACACACCACCCACACACACGCACGCACGCACACACAGACAGAGGCAGGCAGGCAGGCAGATAGACAAACAGGCAGGCAGGCAAGGCAGGCAGATAGATAGATAGATAGATAGATAGATAGATAGATAGATAGATAGATAGATAGATAGATAGATAGATAGATAGATAGATAGATAGATAGATAGATAGATAGATAGATAGATAGATAGACAGTCAGACATAAGCTGTAAATAGGTACCTGGCCTACAGCTATTAAAAGAAATGTCAGCGAGGAAACAATATGTATTCCTGTAGAATTAAGTCTTCAACACCTGATCCACCACAGCCTACTATGAGGACTACTCTTGTCCCGCAAGGAGGCCACGGGCAGCAGTGTGTGGTCACGATGCTCACTGGACTGAGACAGGATACATGATATGATAATTAAGTTCCTTAGGAAAGATATATGATATTAAGTGTTCTTACCAGGAAGTTTATATCAAAGGTCGAGGAAATCGGTACCATTAATCTGTAACTTCCAAAGAGCATTTCCACAATTATTGTTTCCTGGAATATTAGATCTCCACAGAACGTCTATTTTCGTTGCCAGAACGTGATTGATAAAATTAACAGTTATTTATTTTTACAAGCTTTTATTTCACATGACAAAATCTTTGCCCGGTTGCGTTGACGCTATTTCTCCTTGTTTAACCAACTTACCCATAACCTGGAAGAGATGAACATATCCTCTAGTAGTGTGTCTTGTTAATTTATCACATTCTGACAGACTCTGGACAGGTCATTCAAAAGCTGGTATCGAATAAATTTAGTTTTTAAATATTTACTTGTAGCGACAATGAGATAGATTAATGCGTACACTGGTCCTGTCAATATTCCTCTATGCTTGTGAGACATGGACAGTTACAGCTGACCTTCAACGAAGGATACAGGCCTTGGAGATGAGATGTTTTCGAAAACTTTTAAACGTCGAGTTACAAACGAGGAAATACGAGATAGAATTACAACAGCAATAGGGCCTTTCGAAGATCTCTTGAAAACTGTCAAAAAAAAGGAAACTCACTTGGTACGATCACATATCGAGATCAAGTGGTCTTGCAAACACAATCCTCCACGGGAAGGTGCATGGCAGACGACGAAGAGGCCGGCCCAAAAGGGGATGGGAGAATGGGACATAAAAGAATTGACCAGTATCCGACCAGAAGAGACACGAGCAGCGGCATCTGACATGGAGGGATGGCGTGGAGTTGTGAGGATGTCTTCATGTGTGCCCCAACGACCTCACCGGTTACGGGATGACCTGACCTGACAATGAGATTACCAACTTCAAGTCGCATTAGAACAGACGCACGCGATAATTGAATTGGACAATCACGAACCACCAGTAGCAAACGTTAACGGTGACGCAAGTGAAGAAATTAACATTAACTATGATGATTTTCAAAGATTAAATTCGACGAAGAATGTTGACCAATTTGTTCTTTTCCTTTTCATCACGAGAAATATAAGTGAACAAGTTATGAATGGCGCAGATGTACGCACCAGACTTTTCATTAACAAACAAAAAATCCAATAAATATTACTGTGGTCGAACGTATGGTACTAGCAAAAGAGGCAGCGGTAGACCGAGAAGACGATGTCACCAAGATATCAAGGCATGTCTGGACATGACTTTGGCGGAGGGTGCAGGTTTGGCTACGGAACGAGTCTCTTTCAGACGAGCTGTGAAGGGTTCGACGATAGAAAAGGAAAGGGACCTAGGAGTTATGATAGATCATACAGGTAAAGTGGATGAGCAAGTCCAGGTAGCAGTGAAAAGGGAAAATGTAATGTTAGGTATGATAATAAGACATGGGGACGGCGTGGGCTAGTGGTTAAGTGACACGGCTCACAACCAGAAGGTGCTGGGTTCGATCCCCATCACAGCACCGGACGTTACCCCGCGGAAGCAAACCCTTAGAATATGCAGGAGGAAGTAGACCCTTACATAAAAATGAATGCTGAAGTCGGATGCACTGGGCCGACAGGCGCAAA
Source organism: Ariolimax columbianus (assembly GCA_036924085.1). Lineage (NCBI taxonomy): Eukaryota > Metazoa > Mollusca > Gastropoda > Stylommatophora > Arionidae > Ariolimax > Ariolimax columbianus. Next base: position 14,035,790 of record JAVGWX010000022.1, read on the forward strand.
ATAAAAACCACAGTGCAACGCACACCCCCCTTGGGGAATAGAGAAATAAGGCGAACGTAAACAAAAAATAGGACATGCTAAACATAGGAGGAAGGAAGTGAACGTCAAACTGTATCAAGAATTCGTTAGACCTAGATTGGAGTATTATGTACAGGTGTGGAGTCCGTATCCTAGAGTGGATATAAACACGCTGAAAATGAAACAAAAAAATGGCCACAAAGCTGATAGGGGGATTCCAGAATTACAGTAATAAGAAAAGACTCAGAAAAACCGGACTACAGTGTCTAGAAAAGACAAGAAGTCGAGGTGACTTAATACAGGTTTTTAAGATAAGGAGGGCAGCCGTTCGAATCCTCTGTGGGGCATATGTGGTTTTTTTGTGGGGGGTGAAATAAACAAACATAGCCAGCACACAAAGTGCAAAGTGTAGTCCTCAGCCTTTAAAATCCCATTGACTACCCCAGCAATGGGCAAAATGTCGTAACTAATCAATTAGACTATAACATGTTTTTTTCAAAATAAAACCACCCACAAGAACAAGAGGGCATAGCTACACATTAACTAAAGCAAGGTTCATATTAGATATTACGAAATATTTTTTTAGTCAGATAGTGGTAATTGCTTGGAAGGCATTGCCATAGAAAATAGTGGGGGCAGGAACAATTAATGCATTTAAGAATAGATTGGATGCACATAGCTTTTAGAGAAAGGAAATGTAAAAGAAACTGGCAATGTCTTCGAAACCAGTATAAAAACGTTAAGTTTGAGTTTTTAGTTCTAAAAAGAACACGATGAAGAATACGTATTTTTTTGGAAACGTAAATACATCAATTAACCAAAGAAACACATAAATAAAACAACTAAATTCATGTAGTCTCAAAGCAACATGTCTTAGTATAAATAAAAGTTTGTTCCACTGGAGCTAGAAGAATCGGCCATCCCACAGTGCGTTCATAAGGACGAATGCAAAAGGGATATAAAGTCATGCCACATCCCATCTGAGGGTTGGGAAATGATTTCTCAAGATTGAACTGTTTGGAGACAATCAGTTGGAAGAGGCTGACGACGCTCGTAGAAGCCATCTTGCTGAAGAAAAAAGACTGAACTGATCAAGTAAGCCAGGCAACCCAGCCTCCTCAACACGGTTGTACGATCTGTGGCAGGAATTGCCATTCGCTGATCGTCCTTTACAGTTATAGCAGACTGTGTCGCAAATCCAGGAGACGGAGTTGGACAAACTCCCATGGCGCCACGTGGTCTATGGAGACTGAGATGATGCACCGAAAAAGAAAATGGTTAGTGCAATGGCTTTCTAGATGTGCGACCAGGAACCAGTCCCCAGTTGGTACGGGATTTTTTTCGATTCATGGGGTCGACAAAGCCTCAAAATTTGGGCACCAGAACAATTTTGGAACGTAAAGGCGGCCGGCGTGAAGTTCAACACATCACCCTTAGTGTCTCGTAGGTCAAGAAAAGTATGGGCCCCAAACATTATATTCCAAATATGACCCACTGGTGTCAAATCAGGAACTTCCCTCCCAGTTTTTTCTTCCATCGAAAAACATATTTTGTTTATATTTGCTTGGTTTTAAATATTATCTAGCAGTTGTTGTCAGAAGTATATCAGCCTTGTATGTAAAGGCGCAATTAATCAAATATTTGTTTCTAATAATTTTTGTTTTCTTATGGTTTTAAGTTATTCATTGTTTTAAACTTGAAAACCCTTCAGCAACCTATGGAGCACATCTCTTCATCAACTACATGACAAGCCATTCTGTTCCTGTTTAGTTAACTTGTACAATTTCGAGCACGTGGCCAAATCGTTTCGATGCCTGCCTGCCGACAAGGACGGCAGAGGTTCGAATCCCCGGTACGACATGTGTTGTTTTTCTGTTGGGGATGAAATTAAGGATCATTGCCAGCACACTACGTGGCGACAGCAGTGGCGAAGCTCCTGTATTCCCCAGCCTAGAAACATTCGACTACACCACCAATGTGAACAAGTCGTATTCCAGCACAATTTTGTTGAATTTTAGTATCTAAAAGTTTCCACAGGATGAGGTAGGTAACATTTTTCTTAGCCCTTCTTGTTCTGTTGCTAAGACCTTGGTAGGTTTTTACGTAATAATCTATACTCGCCTTTCAGGCCCCGACACATTTTTTGCGGTTTTTTTTCATCTTGTCCTTACGTTGTATATATAAATAAATTATGGAGAGCATGTGGTCTAGTGATTGTGAGCTTGGTCAACAACCTCAACGTACCAGGTTCAGATCGCGTCGCCCACTGTTTGATAGGCCGGGTATGTCGTTTCCTGTTTTCATTGTATGACCGCTTTTACTTAGTCGACCAAGCTGTAAATGGATACCTTACGAAATCAGAGGACAATAGAAAGTATCCGCTGGATCTACGGATTTTGCACTCTGTCGTTGATACTATCAACTATGGAATAGAGTTAGGGCTCTATCATCAACACTTTCAGCAATTAAAAGAAATTAGCTTCTATGGGGTCACCTAGGTATAATGAAGTCGTTCCCTAGAGCCATGTTACATTCTTCTTTTAGAATTAATAAATTCCAGTTAAAATGACATCCCAATGAGGATTTGGACAGATGACAAGTGTCCACTTGGATACCATAACCGTAGAAAACACCCTGCACAGTTGCATGCTCATGCAGGAAAAGAGAGAACAATACTGGCCTTGCGAGACAGATATGAGCTAAACGCTTCATGAAGATAAAACAGCCATACAAACAACTGTGTCCTTTGTAAGAGAAACCGGGAACTTGATTTGAGGATTAACGAAGAAGAAGAAGAATATAGCGTCTATCAATCAATCAATAATCAAGAATAATATCATTGCCTCAAGAGGACGGCGTGGGAAAGTGGTTGAGTGACACGGCTCACAACCAGAAGGTGCATCATAGCACCGGCCGTTACCCCGGGGAAGCAAACCATTAGAAAATGCAGGAGGAAGAAGACCCTTACATAAAATCAATGCTGAAGTCGGATGCACTGGGCCGACAGGCGCAAAATAAAAACCACAGTGTAACGCACACAGCTTTGAGGAAAAGAGAAATTTGGTAAACGTCAAAAAAAAAAAAAAATCAATCAATCAATCATTCAAACAAAAATCATTTCCAGTTCCCGTGTAGCAATGTCTACAAAAATATTTTTCATATCCCCTAATGTACACCTGCCGATTTCTATTGTATTTTTATGGGTAAGTTTCTACTTAGTCTTTTTCATCGCTTATGACTTGCGGGGCAGATTACAGTGTTACTATTCATTGTTCCGTTTTCGGGCCCAGGCATTATGGACAACTATTATTATGTTATTATTAGTTACTGATGACTATAAGATACTTTGTTGACAAAACACATTTTTTGGGATTGGTTCTACGAGGTCTGACATTTATTTCAAAGGCCACTCTGTAATAAAAGGTACACAAATCAGTTCTCAACAGCTTTATAAAAACACAGAAATATATTTGGAAATACCAAGACATTAAGCAATAGGACCATTCATTCGCGAAGCGTATATCAGAGCATACCCAGGTATGTCTATAGGTAGTTTTTCAAGCGTGTAGGCAGTAGGAATTAAATCGCTCGTTTTAAACTAATATTCAGCAGTGGTACAGTAAGCCTTCTGCTTATCTGAACCTGGATAAACACACGCTTGCAGTCAGGGTACAGTAAGCCTTCTGCCTATCTGAACCTGGATAAACACACGCTTGCAGTCAGGGTACAGTAAGCCTTCTGCCTATCTGAACCTGGATGAACACACGCTTGCAGTCAGGGGAGGAACTCTGATTTCGTTTGACGGGCATCGGTTATATTTTTCAATTTTCCTGTTTAAAGTAAGTAAAGTAAAGTAAAGTAACCCATAGCATTACTGCCGTAGGGGTGTGAAGTGTTAGCGATCTCACATTTCAAAGGCTCGGCTATATGAGGGGGTAGTCATGACCTCTCTCTCGCCGCTTTTACTTACCGGACTGAACCGGTACCCATTTAAGGCTGGGTTGACCCGGCGCCGTTGCGGTCTGAAAAAAGCAATACCGCCTCAACTGGGGAATGAACCCAGAACCACTCAGATGCGAAGCCAGCGCACTAACCACTGCCCTACGCGGCTCCCTCTCCTGTTTAAGGTGACAACAAATCATTTTCATCTTCTTCTATTTCTTCTTGTTATTCTTGTTCTACTAATTCTTCTTCTTCTTCGTTTTCTTCTACGGCGTTCTTACTGAAAAGGATGTTGTGATGTTGAATTTGTAGTTTACAACGAGTCTACGATATCTACACCTTCCGGTCAGACAACCTGGTTTCAGCACGAAATAGTTCGTCTTCCCTCTGCGATCCGTATTTTCTTAACATGACTACACGAGTGATGCCTGTTTCCAGGGCCGCTGCTTAGAGGCGGAATAGGCTCATGGTCAGCTATGGTTCGCTAGCCTTGTTACAAACTGGCTCATGTCAGCTCATTCACCGTTATTCATTCGGCCATTTTTGAGACAATAAACATTCCTCTTTACGAGGGTTAGCTGTTGTTGTTGCGACAGACATCCAATGTCAAGATGATAGTGAGTCAGCTTCAAAGCGACAGCCAATTTAAAGGCGAAAAACAGCCAATTTCAAAACGACAGAGCCAATTTCAAGGTGATAATCAACTTCAAAGCGACAAACAGCCAAAAAAGACAACAAACAGCCAATTTCAATTCAATTCCTTTTTCAGCTGCATTTATTCTCATATTCAGGCCCATATGCTTTCAGCAAACTCACCAATCCGGCCTGTTTATTAAATTGGACAATACATGTCTGTAGTCAGTATAAGATTCATGTTAGAGGTTCGAGGGCAACTGACTTCTGAGATTTTGTGTGTGAAAAATATGAACTTGTTAAGGGATTTTACCGTGTTTTGCAGGTGTTACTTTGGGGCTTATATGTTTATGTGAGTTTACAGTTGTCAAACTAATCATATATAATCTAGGTGTTCAGATTACAAAGAAGTGTTAAACATAATCTTATTATATAATCTAGGTGTAAAGATTACAAGGTTCTAAATGTTGTTATAGCAGTGGGTGGGGTCTCAACACCAACTAAATGGTCCCATGACGTTAGTCTCATATAGCCTCTGGCAACAAAGTCCATCTCCTGGCCTTCGCGAGACAGAACTGTTTTGATTAATATGAGAAGGGGCGGAGGGTGAGCAACTGGCGCCTTAAAACCAGTAGTTTCGAGCAGATGGAGCTCGAACGCCTACAAAGGCAGATCATCTAGGAGTAGGAAAATGATGTCAAACCATCTGAAGCCTTGCAGATAAGATACTGGCGTATCTTGTCGGGTTTTGTCAGATATGCATGTGCAACCTGTTTTCTGATAACTCTGAAAGTTGGTCAGCGTTTACCAAACGTGATAACAGACGGTGTGCAAAGAAGCACGAGCAAGAGGATATAATGCCTTATCCTAGATTTAAGAAAAGCAACCTCGGCTGAATGTTGTGCCAGGAAAGACCAGGCCCTTAGCCTTAGTTGGCAGTTGGTCTTGGAGTGAAGCCCCGACAGGCGAACAGAAAGAGTTTTGTTCTGCTGATCTGGCAGCTTCTGCAGATTGCCTTGTTCCAAATGTATTGGTATCACCTTTCCCTTGGAGCAAACAAGGCAGACCGAGAGAGGGACCATGCTCCATGGGCAACTCATGGTCTCTATATTTCTGCCTGGGCTTTGTGCTAAAAGCACAATTACTATCGCCTGACAAGACGAAAAGAGCTAATGATGATGAAAGATTACAAAGAAGTGTTGAACATAATCTTATTTTATAAACTAATTGTAAAGATTACAAAGAAGTGTCAAACATAATCTTATTTTATAAACTAATTGTAAAGATTACAAAGAAGTGTTGAACATAATCTTATTTTATAATCTAATTGTAAAGATTACAAAGAAGTGTCAAACATAATCTTATTTTATAATCTAATTGTAAAGATTACAAAGAAGTGTCAAACATAATCTTATTTTATAATCTAATTGTAAAGATTACAAAGAAGTGTCAAACATAATCTTATTTTATAAACTAATTGTAAAGATTACAAAGAAGTGTCAAACATAATCTTATTTTATAATCTAATTGTAAAGATTACAAAGAAGTGTTGAACATTTTATAAGTGATAGATACAGACAACAATCACCTTTACATCTCTGGCGTGCAGGGACATTAACATACGAACATGCTGAAATGAAGAGAACTGCAGAGGATAGGGTCAAATGGAGAGACATACTCAGACAACCTTACAACCAGTCTCCGAACTGATCAACCAGATGATGATGAGGAGATACAGACATAGAATCTGTCAGATTGGCTTGGCTTGGCTTGGCTTGGCTTCGTTCGTTCTCAATCTCCAGCTACAAAACCCTGATAGGGCTTAAGTAGCAGAATGTAGTCCAGAGAACGGAAGGTGTTGTATCGCAGTTTACAACTTGACTGCAATATTTGCACATTTCAGTCCAACACATCCGACTTCATCAATCATTTTTTGAGTACCGGGTTAACATTCCCTCTTCGATCCCTTTTCCTTAGCCAGTCTGCCATGCTGCAACCTGTTATCCAGGATCACCGCGTGGAGGTGTAGAAGGGTTTTGGCAGCTCTGGTTCGCTGGCCCTTATGCTATCAGTCAGCTTTGGGTCGCTGACCACTGCAGCTCATGCGCTGCTCAGCATCTTGATCCCGAATCTGCCAGATTGACATCTAAAACGGCATTTGGTATGAAATAATTTGAGACTTTAAAATTGACTATAAATTTTATATAGATATTTTTTTTTTTTGCATTCGACTTATTTCTTTATTGTTTTTTTTTCTATATTTAAAAACAATATATTAAAGGGATGAACTTTGAACCGCAACAGATTCTTCTCAGAAACCAATTTTTGGTAACACTTGACTTTTAAACCGACTGACGGTCGCCACATCCACTGCTCAAACAAGACACGGCAGCGCCCCATCCGCCCCTTACCAGTTGTTGCGAATCTCTCTTCAAGAAATAAGACTGAAATAATGTCACTGATATAAGACTAAAGGGCTAAGACCAACAATATGCGTTCCTCAGCGCCAAAAATTTTCCCCAGACCGGCTGGAGGCGCAGAAGAATCGTCCCCACACAGAAGAGCTCCAGGGGATATCAACCTCCTCCCCCGCACTGGACGAGGTCTGGAACCACAACACAGCAGTTGGTCATGGGTGTGACCGACCGACGCAACGGGCCTCAGACGCCTAAGAGAACATTATTATTATTATTAATGACGTCACGAAAATCCATGTACGCTCTCAAAACATATTTCTATAAATGTACGAACAGCGATAGTTTAGTTGGTATGGTGGTGTAGTGGAAGATATTTTGAAATCGATGGTTCAAATACACCATTTGACTATATATTTTTTATCAAACTTCTTACATTTAAAAAAAAACATTATTGGAAACAATTTAGATTTTTCCATTTCAGAATTAAATGTGTATACACTGAACATTACGCAGAAATATTTGCTCACAAAATTATCTTGTCGCTAAAGAGATTTTAATATCAGGGCTTATTGATAGGTTGTTGATATTGGTAATGTAATATCACCAATGTGAAACTGTTGGAACAAAATCCGACAATTAAAAATGGATCCTTAGGTGAGAAGATTCACAGGCACCAAAAAACCACCATCTTTCGCCTGAGAACAGGCCACTGCAGACTATTGGATTCCCAACATCGGCTAAACATATCACAAACACGTGACTGCCCATGTAAAGTCCGAGTCCATACCCCTAAACACGTCATACAGGACTGCCCAATATACTGTGACCTACGATGCCAAACCTGGCCAGATGAAGCCAAGGTGATGCTGTGGTACTGCCACCCTGATCTGAAAAGGACTGGACTTCGTCCTAGCAACGAGACTACAGATCACTATGCCTGAACGCAGAAAGAAAAGGTTGATGAAGAGAAGATGCTAGCGTTGGATATGACACGCATTAGGGAAAGCGGCTGGCAGCTTTACAAGGCAGTCTCTGTTCCTCAAACCACAGGACAAGAGAAGTAGAGGCCGGCTAAAAGTCGCGGAGAAGAAAGATAGAGACAAACATAGATGAACAAGTGAAGTCTTGTATTTGTTGACTATCTGTACTCGGCAGAGAGCTTAAAATGGATTACCTGCTGTAATTAATTATTTAACGAAGTCTGTAATATATCACAGACCGATGCTAATCTGTTATTAGAAATTTCAATGCGAACAAAATAATTTGTAGTCAATGAATGCGAGTATCAGCGGTGTTTAGTGCTCTTGTGCCTTCTCGATCAGATTGCTTCACGGTGTTATGTGATCAAGTGTACTGCAGGTTCGTTCGGTTGGTTGTGCCTCCACGGCGGTCCTGCGAATACTTGCTAGGACAACATTTGTTGAAAATTGTGTATAATGTCGAAAGGAGAGGGGTGGGGCGGTAGTTTGTCTTTTTTTATTTTCATTTTTTTTTAGATTAGGACAACATAAAAACATGAGATCGCGGGCTTCAACTCCATCATGACAGCAGCAGACGCCACAAAAAGCACCAGACTACGTGCGGACACCTTCGACTGGGTAGTCCTACCCGCACGACAAAAAAGAGACCTCAGGGACGGCCCCCAACTTACTGGCGATATTCACTAGTAAAGCACAAAACACACCACTCTACAACAGACCAACTAGGAAAAACACAAATAAAAAAAATGTAAAAGTTGATTGAGGTTGAGTTTAATCTAAATTTTTTAATGGGTATGGTCAGATACCACACCGAGACGAGAACAGAAACAAAACCTACGTAACGACCAATAGGCCTTCATCAGGGACAACATATTACAACAATATATAACAACAGACCGACTACAGTCCCACTGGGCGGCCCTCGCCCGCAGCAGAACCAAATACATCCTGAGTTGTGACCCGCACAAGGCAGACCGTCCCTTGGGGACGAACGAGTCAAACTGAGAAATAAGGACAACAAAATTACTTTTATAATTGTGACCCTTCTGTTAGTCTTTTCTGAATCCGCCCCTGCCTGTAGTATCTTCCATGTACCATTATGACGTTGAATGATTTGGTATGCAAAAGGCAGAAGGTGTTTGAATAGGTGGGCGATTACGGCAGATAGAGTACATACGTGTAAGGCAGGTGTAATAATAGCTGTCAGGCCATTTTATCGATGACGTCAGGGACAAAGTTCAAGCTCAAGCTAAAAATAGAAACTGACGACATTTAGTGATAAAATGATTGGTTACTTTTGATGACCCATGACGATGCAGGGCCATGGACTGTCGCGCAGTTACGTGATCTATAGCCACGTTATCTTTTGGTATAGGATATATGAGTTACGTATCACATTCTGCTGACGACACAGTTATCCTTTTCAAAGTACATAGCGAACTAGAACACGATTACTCTGTTAAACGACACAGCGAAGAACTACATCTCTATCTGAACATCAGTAAATCTAAGATAATGACAACTGATAAAGAGAAGAAGAAAGTCGCAGTTTTTCAATGAAAGGAAGAATTTGAAAACGTAACACTTTTTAAATACCTCGGCTGCAATGATGACTTGTTAGAAGGGAGGATGAAGAAGATTGGCCGATGAATCGCAGTGGTTAAATAAAATGGGGAAAGTATAGGCGGAGTAGTCTACCGGGATCTTTGTGTTTAACAAGGGCAAGAATAGGACCACTGCCTCCCAGAGAGCATGTCGTAAGAGCCGACACTAACTATGTGAACTGGCATAACACCGGCCATTGTTAGGTAGTTTGTATAGAGCAGCAAAGACGGGCGCCTAACATGATGAGGGTCTACTTTACCCTAGTGTTTGAGTCTATTTAGATGGACTCGCACATCGGTTAACCAGTCTCCGTAAGCGCTTGTCCCAATGCGGAGGAGTATTAAGCTGCTCGAGTCTAGCCCGCTAACCAGAAAACTCTTTTCCCGGCTACATCCAGCTTCTATCAGAGCTGGGACATGCACAGAGACATCCAGCCTTGTAGAAGTACAGGTCGACTAGGCTACATCCACCTTCAATCAGAGCTGGGACATGCACAGAGACATCCAGCCTTGTAGAAGTACAGGTCAACTAGGCTACATCAAGATCCTACCAGAGCTGGGACATGCACAGAGACATCCAGCCTTGTAGAAGTACAGGTCGACTGGGCTACATCCACCTTCAATCAGAGCTGGGACATGCACAGAGACATCCAGCCTTGTAGAAGTACAGGTCGACTAGGCTACATCCACCTTCAATCAGAGCTGGGACATGCACAGAGACATCCAGCCTTGTAGAAGTACAGGTCGACTAGGCTACATCCACCTTCAATCAGAGCTGGGACATGCACAGAGACATCCAGCCTTGTAGAAGTACAGGTCAACTAGGCTACATCAAGATCCTACCAGAGCTGGGACATGCACAGAGACATCCAGCCTTGTAGAAGTACAGGTCGACTGGGCTACATCAAGATCCTACCAGAGCTGGGACATGCACAGAGACATCCAGCCTTGTAGAAGTACAGGTCGACTAGGCTACATCATGATCCTTTCAGAGCTGGGACCTGCACGGGGACATCCGGCCTTGTAGACATACAGGTCGACTAAGAACCAAGAGGGAAGTATAGTACAATACAAACAGAGAAACGTGACGAGGTAGCGTGTGCTAGAATTGGAACGTTCATATCAAAACACAAACCGCACCTGGTTCGAATCCCGCTGTGTCCAGAATGGCTGAAAAGGAAACTGTTACTCTGGTGTGTTACCTCCTATGATAAGTAATAATAATAGCTGTCCATCGTTGTCGATGAGGACCGCCGACATCATCCTTGTCACAGATTTCCCTGTTGGGTGTGGGTGCGCATGGGGCTGAACAGGCCAATGCGAGCACGAAAACATCTGCTACATATCGGGCACACGAGGTTTGTAGAAGGGGATGGTGTTCCCGCTGCTCGGGATTTCCGCGTCTCGCGTCTGCTCTGGGCTTTCACAACGCGGTCGTCTTCACCGGCAGCTACACCCGATTTGACTGCGCTTCTCCAGTCAGAATTGTTTTGCGCAAGACATTCCCAGGTGTCGATGTCTATCTGGCAACTTTTTAGTGAGTCCTTCAGACCATCTTTAAAACGTTTCTTTGGGCGCCCTCTCTCGCGCCATTCCTCTCTCAGCTCGCCGTAGAGAAGCTTCTTTGGGAGCCGCTCGTCTGACATACGGACGAGGTGTGCAGCCCATCCTAGTCGTGCTTTTTCTAGCAGTGCATGGATGCTGGGCATGTTAGCCCTCGAGAGAACCTCGATGTCAGTGACACGATCTTGCCATCGGATGTGGAATATTCGCCTCAGGCAACCTGTGTGGAAGTGGTTTAACCTCCTTGTATGTCCAGAGTATACAGTCCAGCTTTCGCAAGCGTATAGTAGGGTTGGAATGATGGTTGCACGGTAGACTTTGAGTTTGGTCTTGATGCTGATGCCACGACGTGCCCAGACCATCGAGCGCATTCTACTAAAGGCTGTGCTGGCCTTTGCTATTCTGCTTGCCACCTCATCGTCTAGGCTGACAGATCTCGACAGCGTGCTGCCCAGATATGTGAATTTGTCTACGGCATTCAACGTCTGCCCGCTGACTGTAGTCTCTGGTTTTGTGTACGGCATGCCTGGTGCTGGCTGGTACATGACCTTTGTTGTTTTGGCATTTATGGTCAGGCCAAAATTGTTGCATGCGGCAGAGAACTGGTCTATTCCAACCTGCATGTTCAGTTCTGAGTTGCTCATTAGAGCACAGTCGTCAGCAAATACAAGTTCCCTGATTATGTCGCCAGCCACTTTGGTTTTGGCCTTCATTCTTCTGGAATTGAGTAATTTGCCATCTGTGCGGTACTTTATGGATATTCCAAGCTCCAATGATCTGAAGGCGTCTGTCATCGTGGGCTCGAACATCATGCTGAACAAAGTCGGGGCGAGTACACATCCTTGTTTTACTCCGTTTGATACTAGAAACGTTTTAGAGATTGCACCGCTGTCCAGTACACGAGCACACATGCCTTCGTGTAGCTGTTTTACCAATGTTATGAACTTGTTGGGGCAGCCAAACTTAGACATTATCATCCACAGCCCTCCTCTGTTTACTGTATCAAATGCCTTTGTCAAATCAATAAATGTGGTGTACAAGGCCTGATTTTGTTCTCGACACCTCTCTTGTACTTGACGAGCGGCAAAAATCATGTCCACTGTTCCTCTTCCGGCTCTGAATCCACATTGGCTTTCTGGGAGGTGGTGGCTTTGTTCAAGATGTTTGTTGAGCCTGTTTAGCAGTAAGCGAGCTAGGATCTTACCTGCCACGGAAAGTAGCTATATTCCACGATTATTGTCGCATTCCTGACGGTTGCCTTTTCTTTTGTACAGGTGAACGATTGAGGCGTCCTTTAGCTCCTGCGGAATTTTTTCTTCAGCCCACATATGACAGAAGAGTTCAGTGATCCTTCTGGTGAGGGATGGGCCAGCTGTCTTATATACCTTTGCTGGTATTGCATCAGCTCATGGAGCTTTTCTTATAGATATTGAACTGATTGCCCTGTCGACTTCCTCCTCAGTAATGACTTCATCTAACGCCAGGTTCAGTTCCACCTGCGGCATTCGCCGGATGGCCTCTTCATTTATGTAACGATGGGTGGTTTAGTATTTTGCAGAAGTGGTCTGCCCAACTGTCTAGAATCTTAACCTTATCTGTTAGCACTACCCCATCCGCACTGCGAACTGGAGTATTACTATAGGCCGTAGAGAGCTTTCAGTGCCTCGTAAAACCGTTTAGTGTCATGACGCCCAGCGAACATCTCAATTTCGTCAGCTCTTTTGCTGAGCCAGGAGTCTTGCATCTCTCTAAGCCTGGTCTGGACAGCTTTGCGAGCAGTATTGAAGGCAGCTTTTGCTGCCGGAGATGGTGTATCCCTTTGGTATTCCCTGTGCGCTTCATGTTATGCATCGAGAAGGCCCTGTATTTCTAGATCGTTCTCATCAAACCAGTCCTTATGCTTGCGCGTGAGTGGGCCAATGTGTGGGCCTATGATAAGTAAATGAATGACAACCTACCGTACCATCCACCTGAAACTTATCACATGCGTATATGCAGGTAGTAAGATGCGATGTTCTGCAAAGGACAAGGTACTTACCTATAAAGACACACAAACATGGAATCCTGAGTACATTCGTCTCCACTGTGGCAAAATACGGAAGCGGGACATGGATAATAGCTCAATCACTAACATGAAAATGGAATCATTTGAGCTAAAATGCTACTGAAAAGATTTCAGTCTGCTATGAATAGCGAAATGGTATAACACAGATGTAACAAAGGAGCTAGAAACATTCCGACCTACATTGCCTAGAAAGGAGATGAATTCGAGGTGACCTAATACAGGTTTATAAGATAATTAAAGGATCGGATAAATTAGACTATAAGAAGATTTGTTTTTCAAAATACAACCACCTACAAGAACAAGAAGGCATAGGTACATATTAACTAAAGAGATGTCCAGATGAGATGTTAGGAAACGTTTTTTAGCCAGAGAGTGGTGAATGCACCGAATCCATTGCCACAGGAAGTGGTGGAGGCAGGCACAATTAATGCATTTTAAGAATAGATTGGATGCGCACAGCTTTTAGAACAAGGAAATGTAAATGAAACTGGTTGTATACAGAGTCTTCTAAAACAGTATAAAGACGTTAAGTTTATACCAAAGTTGACTCGTAAGAGACATTGCGTCCAGACAACTAAAAAATTTTTTTGCCACAACCAAATAACAACCTTGGGGGATTTAAGGGCGGGGAGGGGAAATGGGGGAGGAAGTATAGTACTCGTAGAACGAAGCAGAGGCAGACGAAAGATAACAATGGACACGTGACGTCAAAGAGGCTCTGGAAATAAAAATGACAAAGAAGGGAGAACTGACCAATAATTGTGTCTTACCGAGAATCTGTGACGAGAGAGCGACGTTCTGCAAAGAAACAACTGTTGTACGGTGAGCTCATGACAGGACATGGCTCGCAGGGCGGACAAAAGAACGATATAAAGACACTCTAAAAGTTTCTTTGAAAAGTTTCTTCATTGATGTTGCTGCTTGGGAGCTGCTTGCTCCAAGCCGCTCAGCCTGGCGCATTGCCGTCACACATAGTGCGCGAACCGATGAGCAGACGACCACAAAGAAGGCGCAGGAAAAGCGAGCTACACGAAAGGAAAGAACGCAAGACTGCCCAACAAAAATGCTGTTCACGTGTGCCTTACGTGCGGTAGAGTTTGTCACGCCCAAATCGGACTGCACAATCATATGCAGTCACACCTGAATAAACATGTCTGACGCTGTCGCCATCTTCGCTTGCGATGGGCAACTAACTTAGCAAAAGAAGTGGTATACGATGATAAATACGCCATGAGAACAACACAATGGGATCACAACATGAGAGGACACCGTATCAGCTGGCACAATGCATGACGAAATAAGGCGAAGGACAACATAAAGAGAAACTGATGAGCTGTTTGGCGTTATGACACAGAAGACAGTGTCATCTGTAGAATTTCTATGCTTAGTTATTGTCAGAATTCTTCTTGTTTGTTGTTGCTCGATCATATAGTCGGACTGTTCCCATGAACGTTACAAGAGACCAGGTACGATTCTCGGGTAGTCTAATACCAGAATGCTCGATGCAACCGTAGTAAATGCATTTACGAGGAGGCTTAAAAACGGTTACAAATTGTGCAAGAACTTCAATACATGTTACCATTGTCATGTAACAGAATCGGGATCAAGATGCTGAGCAGCGCATGAGCTGCAGTGGTCAGCGTCCCATAGCTGGCTGCTAGCGTCAGGGCCAGCGTCCCATAGCTGCCAAGACCCTTCTACACCTTCACGTGGTGATCCTGGATAACAGGCTGCAGCAGGGCAGACTGGCTAAGGAGAAGGGATCGAAGAGAGAATGCTAACCCGGTACTAAGAAATAATGCTTGCTGAAGTCGGATGTGTTGGACCGAAAGGTGCAATTATCGCAGCCAATCTGTAAACTACGACACAACGCATTCCGTTCTCTGGACTACATTCTGCTACTTAAGCCCTTTCAGTGTTTGATAGTGGGAGATTGAGAATGAACGAAGAAGAAGAAGTAGAAGAAGAAGAAGTATCATGCTTTTCCCTATTAAACGCCTTCTAAAAATCAACAAACACATGATGTTTGCTGCTGTTCTAGATATTTCTCGCTAAGCAGCCTTAAATTAAATATCTGTTCCGTAGTGCTTCTTCCCTGTCTGAACCCTGCTTGCTCCTCGGCAATGATGTTCTCTGCTTGGGGTTTCAATCGGCCGAGGATTAATCTAAGCATGACCTTGCTAGGATGGCTAATGAGGCTTATTGTTCTGTAATTTTGGCACAACTTTAGGTTTTCTGACTTATGTAACGGTATAACCATTGATTTCGTCGATAAGTCCGGCCAGTTTCCTGTCCCCCATATTTTGTTGCAGATGTGTGTCAGGCCTTCCACCACTATCTCTCCACCTGCCTGTAAGAGCTCTGCTGGTATATTGTTCACAGAATAGCACAGACAATAGCGGCGCTTGCACGGCTTAACAAAATCTGGCAAGATAAACGGTTAGCACTATGCACGAAAAGGAGATTAATGCTTACACTGGTCCTGTCAATATTCCTATATGCTTGTGAGACATGGACAGTTACAGCTGACCTTCAACGAAGAATACAGGCCTTGGAGATGAGATGTTTCCGAAGACATTTAAACGTCACGTACAAAGATCGAGTTACAAAGGAGGAAATACGAGATAAAATTACAACAGCAATAGGGCCTTTTGAAGACCTCTTGGCAACTGTCAAAAGAAGGAAACTCACTTGGTACGGTCACATATCGAGATCAAAGGGTCTTGCAAATACAATCCTCAACGGAATGGTGCATGGCAGACGACGAAGAGGCCGTCCCAAAAAGAGGAGGGAGGACAACATAAAAGAATGGACCAATCTCCGACCAGAAGAGGCACAGACAGGGGCCGATGACAGAGAAGGGTGACGTGGTGTTATGAGGATGTCTTCATGTGTGCCTCAACGACCTCACCGGTTACGGAATGACCTGACCTGACCTGATTGTTTCATAGATGACTTCACCAACAGGAGAGTTTCCGCGATGAACTCGACCGTCGACTGTATTTGATCTTTAACCCCATACAGCTTTGATTGTAGTGTCGAATCATTTCGCCAGTGTATCCTCCTAGACTGACCATACAGAGGACAGTCCTGCAAAACCTGCTGGACAATTTATTCGCCTGTCCCACATGTACACAGCGGCGAAGCAGATAGACGAAGCCTGTACATGTGTTTATTCGTGCTCATATGAACGTTCTCATGAAGGTGGGAATGGGTCCTCCAGGCGGTTGTGCTATGTTTGGCTTCATCTGCGTGCCGCTCACTACTACGGGAATCACGTTAATCCCCCACGTCGTTACACAGACTGCCAATAAGAACAGTTCGTTTCCAGGGAAAATTATGTGGAAGTCGAAGCGAGGGTCTTGGCCAGTATATTTTGCCTGATCCAGAGAAGGTGTTCAATCGTGTTGAATTTGATTGGTTAATGAATATTCGTCCCGGTGATGCGTGCCTGCCACCCATCAAGTGTACGAGTGGGGCAGGAAGCAACGAAACGGCGTGAGATCTGTGACAGACTGTTCTCGTCCAGGCTAGACACATCAAGTAGTTACGCGAGAGCAGATTTTATCAGTTTAATCCAAGATGGTGACAATGAAGGAAACAGCCGCACTTCTGGGCAGCAGTCAAGGTTCAGCACACCACGTGGTCTGTGATGTGCTTCAATTCCACAACGTATTTGCAGCTGGCCACAACAGCAGTTTGCTCCAGTAATGGAGCGATGCTGAGTTGATGCCTGTCAAGAACGATCTCGGCGCTTTGAGGCAGAACGTGGATATCTCTTATCGAGAATTATCACTTAAGATGAAACCTGGGTTCACCCACCACCTCAAGCCGGTGTAAAATAGAGCGAGCAAGCATTGACGGGAAAGTTATGGTGGCTCTTTTGGGAAGGTGGGTAGAAGGATGAACGAGGACGTTATTTTAGAGCAATTCAGTGCGAGCACTGTCACTAGTGTCATTTAAACAGATCTTTCCATGAATTCTCTTTCAAACACAGTTAGATCAACACGGCGTAAACTTCTGAGTACAGATGCGTCGTTGGAACATGCCATGTCTCTGTCCAGTACTGCACGTCCAACAACTGCAACAATCGTGGACCTGGTCTTTGAGTCTCTACCTCAGCCTCAGTGCTGATCAGACAGGATATCGAGCGCTCGTCAAGTTTTCTAAACATTCAAGGAGACTCCGGGAGAAAAGAATTGTACCCAACACATTGGAGATTAGAAGACTTGTATGCTGCCAAAGATGGATGTCTCGAACTGAAATGTGTAAATATCGCATTCAATCTGTAAACTAGCGACACAACGCACTCCGTTCTCTGGACTACAATCTGCTACTTGCAAAGTCCTGTTCAGAGCTTGGTAGCGTGAGATTGAGAACTAACACAGCAGAAGAAAAAGAAGAGTTGCACCAAAAAACAAACAAAGATTAGAAGACTTGAACCAAGCACAACGGAGATTAGAAGACTTGTACCAAGCACAACGGAGATTAGAAGACTTGAACAAAACACAATGAAGATTAGAAGGCTTGTACCAAGCACAACGGAGATTAGAAGACTTGAACAAAACACAATGAAGATTAGAAGACTTGAACAAAACACAATGAAGATTAGAAGGCTTGTACCAAGCACAACGGAGATTAGAAGACTTAAACAAAACACAATGAAGATTAGAAGGCTTGTACCAAGCACAACGGAGATTAGAAGACTTGAACAAAACACAACGGAGATTAGAAGGCTTGAACAAAACACAACGGAGATTAGAAGGTTTTTACCAAGCACAACGGAGATTAGAAGACTTGTTCAAGTGGCAATGACAACTACGTCGAACATTTAAAACGTTTTGTGGTACTTTTTAATAAAATTATAAAGAAAAACAAATTAAAGGTGTTAATTTGAAGCCAACTTGTAGAATAAAGAACAGCTCTTAATGTAATCAATGAATCAATAAATCAATCAATCAATCAATCAAGCAATCAAATACTATCGCTTCTCACGGTGTATAAGACAACATCCCGCCAGTATGTACGATCCTAACTTGCTCTGTCTGCCTCTCTTAAGGTGTAATCATTTAATCTTAGTTACTTCTCACATTCTCTTCTTCATGTATTTTATGTCTACCTCTCCTTCTCTTTCCCTGAGGATTCCATGTAAGAGCCTGTCTGGTTATGTAGGACTGTGCATTCGGTAGCGTATGTCCTATCCAACTGCATTTTCTTCCTTAATTGCATGTTTCCTGTCCTGCCACTTTATGGCCATTTTCCTTCGTAGACATCTGTGAACGGACGGACGGACTGGAGTCTGTGTTGTATGTGCTTGGTCGTGCTCCACGTCCCTGCTCCATACCACAGCACCTGCCTTGACACTAGCGTTGAATATTCTAACTTTGGTTCTAATCTTGATGTCCCTTGACCTCCATGTGCTGTTTAGTGTCAGGAGTACCACTCTTGCTAATCTACTTCTGATCTTTACATCTGCACCTTTACCTCCTGATGTGTCATCTGTGGTGCCCAAATAGGTAAAGGTATCCACTTATGTTAACTGCTCTCCATCCGACATGATTGGTTCTTTGTTGATAATGTTGAGTTTGAGAAGCTTAGTTTTCTTTGTACTGATCTTCAGTCCCAGTTTGTCCTGTTTACATATGCTCTGTCCGTGGTTACATCACTAATAAGACAGAAAAATATAGAACTTAATGATTTAAGAGCAGTACTCTGTCAACTATGCCAGCAGTCCGCACCAAAGAGAGTAGTGGTAAAGTAGGTTCCATCCCACTGTAACATTCAAGGCAACGAGGAGGCAGACAGACTGGCTAAAGGAGGTGCACGGTTACCACAACCAGATTCTCTACTGGCTATCTGGGTTACTTCTGAAATAACCATTTCTATTTTGGTTATAAAATTGATGGTCTGTCTCAGACGACTTCTATGAACGTCATGCAGTGTATTTCTCAACTAGGTTGGAGAATATCATACTGTCATTGTATACTTTTCGTGGAGTAAACAAGCTTAAGTGATATATTCTTCTGTTTTACACTTACAGCAACATGAATTTCTATCTTTCCTTCATTTATTTTCGTTTGCCTTCTCTCCTTCCTAATTAAACCTTTAGTCGTTCCTGCCATTTCGTTCTCTTTTTCATCCAAGGCAGCGAAGAGGCAGACAGACTGGCAAGAGAAGGTGCAAGACTACCACAACCAGATTCTAGTGTGACCTACGAAGAGTCCAAAACGCTTATTAGAGCCAGATTCATAGGCAAATGGGAAACAGAACATACTGGCTACACAAAAAATGATGCCTTTTACCAGTTGAACAGAAGAGAGCAGGTCGTGGTCTTCAGACTCCGCACAGGCATCAACAGACTGAGGTACAATCTATTCAATAAACTGAAAATAGGTGGCACTGACGAATGCACCTGTGGTACAGGGAAAATGACCGCTGAACATCTGCTGCAAAACTGCCCGACATACGAGGATCAGAGAAAGCACATGTGGCCATCACCAGTGCCAACACTAGACAAGCTCTATAGCAGTGTCGACAGCCTCAGGATGACCGCTGCTTTCTTCGAACAAATTCAAGTTGACGTCTGACAGCGTACGAAGAAGAAGAAGAAGTCCCAGTTTGGCCGATTGCTCTTTTATTCTATCAGTTTTCTTCTGCATATGGCTATGACTGTGTGACAAGACATACCAGGTCATCTGCGTTGTCCAGGTCCTACAATAGGGACAACAGTGTCCACTGAATGCCAGTTCTTTTTCCCCCGATTGAAGTCTTCGTTATCCAGTCAATAGCCCAGCAAACAACTAAGAGCGAGAGCAGGCATCCCTGTCTCACCCCTGCTTTACCCCGAAGCAGCCAGTCAGTACCCATTCGTGTACCAGGCTACTAATTGCATTTTCGTACTTATTCTGGTTGAGGGTAATGAACTTCTCTTGTATCCCATAATGCCTCAACAGTTGCCATATAGTACTTCGATTCACACTGTCAAACGCATTCAAACGTCATTTCATAGTCTTCTGACTGTAAACCACTTGCTAACTAAAGGATCTGAGGTTTGCTAGTATTAACCCCAAATTAAAATACTACCACTTGGTAACTAAAGGATCAGAGATTTGCTAGTATTAACGCCAAATTAAAATACTACCACTTGGTAACTAAAGGATCAGAGATTTGCTAGTATTAACCCCAAATTAAAATACTACCACTTGGTAACTAAAGGATCAGAGATTTGCTAGTATTAACCCCAAATTAAAATACTACCACTTGGTAACTAAAGGATCAGAGATTTGCTAGTATTAACCCCAAATTAAAATACTACCACTTGGTAACTAAAGGATCAGAGATTTGCTAGTATTAACCCCAAATTAAAATACTACCACTTGGTAACTAAAGGATCAGAGGTTTGCTAGTATTAACCCCAAATTAAAATACTACCACTTGGTAACTAAAGGATCAGAGGTTTGCTAGTATTAACCTCAAATTAAAATACTACCACTTGGTAACTAAAGGATCAGAGATTTGCTAGTATTAACCCCAAATTAAAATACTACAATTTGCTAACTAAAGGATCAGAGATTTGCTAGTATTAACCCCAAATTAAAATACTACCACTTGGTAACTAAAGGATCAGAGATTTGCTAGTATTAACCCCGCATTAAATTACTTGCCGGAAGCGGATATGAGCAATTTAACTTCTCAGATATCGAGATCTGGCAGATCAATTGTGAAAGTGTGACACGACGAATGATGACTTGACAAAAATGGGCGAACGAGGAAGAGGAAGCATATTATCGTACGGTCGTTAAAATTAATCAAACCGGAACACGCGCTCAGAACTCACATCTGACATCAAATGTAGGACAGCAGAAAGACATAGAATTTATCACTGCGGTATATGAAAGATACGTGTAATCACACAACCCACCCTGCAGTCGGGGATACATGGTTAGAAACGTCATTGTGCATAACACGTATTTCTGTGGTGGGGTGACATGCTCTCCATTGTAATGTAGGGTAGGTTAATATTTACAGTTGAGTAGACTCGAGCGAATCCTTCGAGTCCAAATGTTACAGAAAGATCCTAAAAATACCCTGGACAGAGAAAAAGACAAATGTAGACATTCGGCAAGAATTGAGCATAGAGGAGAACTGGTTTATCAATTCCATTTTCGCCAGAAAATGCAATTACTTTGGTCACATCAAGAGACACAACGGTATCGACAGAACAGTGATGGAAGGTATGGTGCCAGGCAAAAGAGGCAGGGGTAGACCAAGAAGACGATGGCACCAAGATATCCAGAAATGCCTGGGTATGACTGGCGGGGGCTGGAGTTTTGGCATGGGAACGAATTTCTTTCAGGGAGACTGTGATGGGAGCGACCTTCTACAAAGGACATGCTACATCATGATGATGATGAGAATAGAGCGTTTACAGAACCATATCCCTTTTCTGTAGGCTGCTCACAATCAGGTGGCAGTCAAAGGGCCTAAATCGGAAATTCTAAGCAAGACAAACTTGTTGAGGATCCGAACACTTCTGTAAATAACTCAGATAAGATGGGCGGGACATGTTGCTCGCCTGCCAAGTGAGCGCATTCCCAAGCCGCTGTTATACAGGCAGCTCAGAAAACAGAAGACGGTCACCAAAAGGGGAGAAAGTGAAATATCCGCTACAGACACTCCTTGAAAGTGTCTCCGAAACGCTTCAATATTAATGTCATCTTCTGGGAGTTGCTTGCATATATTGTACCACCTGACGAGCTAGTATCACAGAAGGTGCTCACATCACAGTGAATAAAGACATCGCGGATTCCCGGCGAAAGCGTACTGCCTTAAAAAACAACGGGCAACGGCTCAATAGCACGTGTGTTCTGAATGTTGCAAGGGTGTGCCGTTCCAGGATTGGTTTTTACAGACATAAGATAACACATTTCGCAGAAAAAGTATGATAGCTGTCGCCACCTTCGCTTACGAATGGCAACGATTACTATTATTTTACCTTTGCTGTGAAGTGGCAAACAACTTTTTGTTAGGTTATTCGAGAAGGAAAACCCAACCTCACAGGATGTCAACACCTGCTCGTGCGTCTGTGTGAAGGATGAGGTTGAGGAGGGGGAGCCTCTTTTACTTCCCGGACTGAACTGGTACCCATTTAAGGCTGGGTCGACTCGGGGTCTTGTGGTCAGACATTGTGGTCTGAAAAAATATTACCGCCTCAACTGGGGAATGAACCCAGGACCACTCAGATGCGAAGTCAGCGCACTAACCACTGCGCTACGCGCTTCCTCTACAGATGAGCCAAGCTAAAACTGTCAGCAGACGAGTGGGTCATGCTGAAGATTCCGAGAAGATAGACCACATAGGAGATGAAAACATTATACAAAGTCATGGCAGAGAGCCCTATATGGCAGGCAAGACATCTAGGGGCAAGAAAGACAGTTTGTTTTCTTTGCAGGAAGGTTGGAGAAAATCGACGTCTAGGAAACGCTAACCGGAAAGAATACGCGTGCACCTGGTCAGATAGTGGAGAAGACGGTGCAACATACGTCATGATACCACGCGGAGTGAGACACAGGATTATGGGTATGTGCTGTGCCCAGGAAGACACACTAGGTGGACAGAAAGCCGGGTCCAGTACATCGAAGGTGTCACCTCGGTCCGGTAGGGAGAGCCAGGAAACGAGATCAGAAGGGTACCATTACTGGACACGAGCTTTTGGTGGTCACCTCGACCCGGTAGAGAGATCAGGGTGGGGGCTAGCGAAGAAATATTGGTGGTCATGAGCTATTGGTTGTCACCCAAACCCGGTAGGGAGAGACAGGAAACGAGATCAGGAGGGAAACATTGCTGGTCCTGGTCATGAGTTATTGGTTGTCACTCAAACCCGGTTGGGAGAGACAGGAAACGAGATCAGGAGGGAAACATTGCTGGTCCTGGTCATGAGTTATTGGTTGTCACTCAAACCCGGTTGGGAGAGACAGGAAACGAGATCAGGTGGGAAACATTATTGGACACAAGCTACTGATGGTCACCCTGACCTCAGTTCGATTCGGAGAGTCATGAAACGAGAAGAGGGTAAAATACTGCATGCCGCCATTCAATGAAACCAGAAGGACTAAACTGATACAGAAAGAGCCCCCCCCCCACCCCCCCCCACCCCCATATCTACAATACAAGAACCCGACACACCACGCAGATAACAGATACTACCAACTGTGCAGAAAAAAAACTAGGCTATCGTACTTCGTTTTCTAACTGGCCCCAACATAATGAGACACCGCCTGTACACTAAATTTAAGATAGGTACAACTAGTTTATGTTATTGCGGTCTGGCAGAAATGACAAAAACACTTGTACTTCAGAACTAACCCCATCATATCTTCAGATGGCGGTCCCCAAACTGTTTTCACATTATCACCCAACACATCCCACTAAACAAATATCTGAATAGAATCCAACCACAACATACTCCTGAGTGCCAGCTGTGTACACACCAATATGCAACCGTTGGTCATCATCTCTTTGAGTGCTCAGCGCTCAACGATTTTAGGAAAATGCTTCTCCTCCGTGGCCAGATACATGGAACACTTTGTATGGCACTAGACAATAGCTGATAAACACGTACATATACCATTACATATGCATTGGGTCGAAGGGCGAGAGCCCGGATGCTGCAGGAACTGTAACAACAACAGCAACAGTTGTAATGCACAGTTGATGACAATTTTGGAAAGTTTCGTGGCACCACTGTAAGCCCGCCCCATGGTGTCGCGGTAAACAGTTTTGGAACCACTGTCTTAGAAGAAGGATGTGGCCTACCACCCACTCTCCTAAAAGAGAAACTGTATGGCGGTATTGAGACCATGATCAAGACAACAGACATTATTGGAGAACCCGGAGTTCCTGTCTAAATTAACAACAATACATTCATAAATCAGGCAAGTTAAACGGTTAGCACTTTGCACGAAAAACAGATTAATGCGTACACTCGTCCTGTCATTATTCCTCTTTGCTTGTGAGACATGGACCGTTACAGCTGACCTTTAACGAAGAATACAGACCTTCGAGATGAGATAGTGCCAAAGACTTTTAAACGTCACGTACAAAGATCGAGTTACAAATGAGGAAATACAATATAGAATTACAACAGCAATAGGGCCTTCTGAAGACCCCTTGGCAACTGTCAAAAGAAGGAAACTCGCTTGGTACGGTCACGTATCGAGATCAAAGGGTCTTGCCCATACGATCCTCCACGGAAAGCTGCATGGCAGACGACGAAGAGGTCGTCCCAAAAAGAGGAGGGAGGACAACATAAAAGAATGGACCAATCTCCCACAAGTAGAGGCACAGGCAGCTGCCGCTGACAGAGAAGGGTGGCGTGGGGCTGTGAGGATGTCTTCATGTGTGCCTCAAAGACCTCTAAGCGCCAAACTCGGTGCATAAGGCAGAAACCAGTGTTCTCCAGTTTGATTCTGTGTCACGTCACTCTTTTCAGTTCATGTAAGTTGTTCAAGCCCATAGTGGATCCATGTCTGACGATTGTTCTGCGGAGAGTTTCTTTCAGTCTTCCTCTTCTCCGTCTGCCAGGTGGTGACCACATAAACGCTTGCAGAGGGAGTCTGTTGCTGTTAATTCTAAGAACATGGCGACCGTTTTTTTCCGGACAAAACATTTTATTGATTGCTGACTTTTCTAATTGTTTTGTTAGTATGAATTCCTCCAAGCCAATGTCTAAACCACTTAAACTAAAATGCTTTTAGTTTCTTTTCTAAAATCTTTGTTACTGTCCATTTTAATTTCAGGAAAGGATTCTCAACCACTGACCACCTCCACACAACCAATTAACGGAGAGCGCGCAGGAAATACAGATGCCTTTATGACTTGCGTTCGTGGGTTATGACAAGGATTTCCACAGCATCCAATTAACTGCAGTGCCGAACGCCATGAGAAATCAGGAAAGTGCAGAAAAATATGTTCAACTGATAGGGGAGATAAACAGCGGATGTACAGCGGATATCATCTCTTCTATAGACCGATCACCATGCCGATACAGCTTGGTGTCCGACAAGGTGATATAATCTCACCAGAACTCTTTTCATTTTAATTAACACAGAAGAAGAACTAATGAAAAAAAGCTACATTTAAACGCATTAACCTCTGTGGATGTCGAGCCAGGTTACTGAGGAACAAAGAATAGGGCCACTGTACACTCTTACAAGATGTAGAATCATTCAATTATCTTGGTTGCAAAACAAAATAGGAGGTACAGATAAAGGTATACAATAAATATACAATGGTGAAAAGTGCTTTCTTTGTTTTTGAAACTTACGGAAATCGAAGAAAGATTATCCAAGACAAAAAAACAAAAAAACAAACAACCCATCTTCAGCTAAAGTAAAGTAAAAATAACGATCTTCAACTCCAATGTAAAATAAAAACAACAATTTTGAACTCTTATGTAAAGTGGAAATAGCAATCAACTCCAATGGAAAGTAAAAATAACAACCGTCAGCTACAATGGAAAGTACAAATAACAATCTTCAACTCTAAAGTAAAATATAGGATAATGCGTAGGTTTTAAATATGATTCTCCATTTTAAAAATTCCGGGCCATGGAGATGAGGTGATTCAGAAAAATCCTTGGAATATCATATAGACATGACGTCACGAAGGTCAGCGTTCAATAATACTGACAGACTTGCTGTCGGACCATATCCAGACATTTTTTCAATTGGTAAATGACAAAAACTCTGCTGATGCCACTATTTGATACGTTCTCATGGTTTGTCCAATGTGATAATCTGAGGCCCAGTTCCTGACAAGAGAAGGAGAGATCGCTTACAGCCATTTGATACGTTCTCGTGGTTTGTTCAATGTGATAATCTGAGGCCTAGTTCCTGACAAGAGAAGGAGAGATCGCTTACAGCCATTTGATACGTTCTCATGGTTTGCCCAATGTGATAATCTGAGGCCTAGTTCCTGACAAGAGAAGGAGAGATCGCTTACAGCCATTTGATACGTTCTCATGGTTTGCCCAATGTGATACTCCATGACCAGGACCTACGAGCCTCCTTCTTTAATTCCCTTGTACTCTCTGCGATGTGCTGAGATGTGGACACTAACAGAAGCGCTAGAGGACAAAATGAGAGTGGCCCAAGCCTCACTTCAGAGACGCTTGGTCGAAATCACTCTCCGAAACCAATGTATGAAAGCTCTCCACAATTCTGACGTAAGACGATTGTCCCAAGTGAATGACGCGGTAATCTATGAAGACAAGGCAAAACATAGAAGGGCGGGTCACATGTTGCGACGAAGCGATGGTCGACGGAGCACAACGACAGCAGTCTGGTACCCCCGAGGTATGAAGAGACCACGGGTTAGACCTCCAATGCGTTGGACTGACTCCCTTGTTGTACGCTGCAACATCCAAAATGCCTCTGGATGAGTACTTACCACGCACTGGACCTGTGGCTAAAGAAAGGGACGCCTAGAAAGGAAGTTGGAACCCGCAGCTACGCTGAGGAACGGGCCATCAAGATCAAGAAGATACTCCGAGGCTCAGTTCCTATCAAGAGAATGAGAGATCGTCCTAAGATGCGATTGACGAAAGATATTCGCAAGTGAACGGGCATCACATTTATTGAAAACGAATCACTTGAAATATGTAGAGGACGATGGGGACTGATTGTTCGTGATGTACTCAGATGTGATGTCAGTACGATCATTTGTCTTGCGGACAGACGAGACGAGACAAGGTGAAATGGGAAGAACAACAATTAAAAACAACGACAAATGAACAAACTTTCATAAATGAGTGCCTGTTCGGAGAAAAGAGATAGAAATGGTTTGATAAGATCAATGAAATGGGACTGCTGGAGAGAAGCAGACTATAAAGAGATTTAAATAGTTTGATAAGATCACGGACGTGGAACTATTGGACAGAACCAGACAAAATATAGATATTTAAATGGTATGTTAAGATCACTGGTGTAGAACTATTGGACAAAACCACATAGAATAGACGAAATTAAATTTTATGATAAGATCACTAATGTGGAACTGTTGGACAGAACCAGACAGATATCAGTGGAACCTGACGTGAGAATAAGACGCAGACGTTGGATAGGACTAACATTCAGGTCACCATTTGATAACTTTGAAAGCATAACAAGTCAGTCTCTGCTCCGGGGAAATAACAAGTCAGTCTTTGCTCTGGGGAAATAACAAGTCAGTCTCTGCTCTGGGGAAATAACAAGTCAGTCTCTGCTCTGGGGAAATAAAGGCAGGCGCAAACACGCACGGAGACGGGAACTCGAGACGACCATTTAGGAATCAGTGACAAAATAGGCAGATTAGAAACAGAATTGACATCACAGGAGAACTTTGGGTGCATCTGTTGAAGACATGTACCACACCGGGATCTGCGAGATTTTGATTGATTGGCCTCTAATTGATTTTGTAAAACGCTACTATAGATTACTGTTAATAAGATTAGCAATCTTAGGGTGTAACAGATGTGACTACAAACAGGTGACAAAGATGTGACAGAGAAACATACACAGCGATTGTATGCCCGCTTTATTTGATACATCTACAGGGTAGGCATTTGCTTCGCAGGTCACGAAATGGAGAAGTAAAAAAGATTATATCTTTCCGACTACTAATTTTAAAGGACACCTGCTATCAGAGCGGGTTGAAGATTATAGTCCGTCTTTTAATTAATAAACAAGGTCCGAAGCAATTTTCTACAAAACTGCATGTCATATCCAAATGATTTTTCACAAGCAATCTTAGAATTTCCATGACGTTAAGTAAATAATTATTTCTTTAAGAAATGTGGTAAATTTTGAAAAATTGATTCATTAGGCTATAATAAAAGCAGCCTCACTGAATTGGACACAATTTTAACATGGTTAAGGTACAAAGTCGTGCTGTTTTAAAAATATATGTTTTAACATTCAAATTCAATGAGTAAAAACAAGTTCTTGATTATTTCGTGCGCCAATTAGACACTTTGTTGAGTGCGGAAAACAACCAAGGTCATTCATGCGAAACTGTCATTCAGATATAGGCGAATCCCAATATTATAGTTTGTGGGGTTGTTATTGTGACATATAGTTACTTTTTTCAAAAGTTACATTGATATCAATTTCAAAATGAGTTTGAAGTGTACATTTAAAACAATGCTGAAGGTTACCGTTTTATCTATACACGTTTTTCAGCATGGAATCTAAGATGGCGCATTTATATTGCGATATTCATAACCTAGAGAAACGAACGCAATTTGCGCTCTATCTGGATATATCATCCTTTTACCGTTGGATTGGACAGGACTCAAAGTGCACTCACATCGAGCAAAGTTTAAGGGGATGGCGTTGGCTAGTGGTTAAGTGATACGGCTCACCACCCGAAGGTGCTGGGTTCACTCCCCATCACAGCATCGGCCGAAACCCTGCGGAAGGAAACCCTTAGAAAATGCAGGACGAAGCAAACCTTTGCATAAAATGCATGCCGAAGTTGGATGCACTGGACCGACAGCCACAAAATAAAAACATAGTGGTACGTATAACGGCTTAGAGAATAAAGAAATAAGGCAAACACACACAGACACACATACACAGACACACACACACACACACACACATACACACAGAGACACACATACACAGACACACACACCCACACACATACACACACAGACACACATACACAGACACACACACACAGACACATACACACACACACACATACACACACACACATACAGACACACATACACAGACACACACACACATACACACACAGACACACATACACAGACACACACACACACATACACACATACACACACATGCACACAGACACACACACACACACAC